>BSBK01001005.1:2500-520000 GCA_027943335.1 Chamaecyparis obtusa
CTATGTAGGACTACGATGAGCTCCTCCAAAATTTCAATAGCCTCCTCATTGAAAATACTATACCATGACCCAACTATTAGTACATCACCATAGTTGTGGTTGGTGGTGCAATAAGCATTACATTCCAAAATGAAGTGTCTTTCATATTCAACTTCCCCAGAAGTGAAAAGTATACACACTCTTTCTTCCTAAATATCTTTCGGTCATTTCCACCTCCCAGTTTCACACTAAAGTTGATGAGAGTTAGCTCTTAATTGAGAAATGATAATTTTGGTGTTCCATAGGATACACACCTTTAGGTATTCTTTTTGAGAGAGATCACAAGTGGGATTTAAATCCTCAATATAGTATTTTCTATTTATCCCAAGCACTTTACCCCAAGAATGTTTGCTAAATTAATCTAGAAAAAAATATTTTATGTCTTTATTTCCTAAGGGGCACACATTCAAAATTATATTCCGTTTTCAGATCCATCTATTTTTTTGCCTCATCTAAGTCTTCCTTTTCTCAAGCTATCACTGAAAACAATGTTCAATCATCTACTTATTTCCACATTTTCAATTCTTTTTAAATTGTTGGAGATATAGCTTCGAAAGATATCTTTCTCCCAATTTATGATGTAGTCGTCTCTATCTATAACTATTGATCAAATGGCTCTAGTTAATTTCCAACAATTTTCTTGTTTCATCGAGCACTTGAAGACAATGAAGAGTCTTCATCTTGGTAACGAAAGTCTCTTCAGTTGTCTTTACAGACTCTTCATTGGTAAGACAAC
Source organism: Chamaecyparis obtusa (assembly GCA_027943335.1). Taxonomy (NCBI): domain Eukaryota; kingdom Viridiplantae; phylum Streptophyta; class Pinopsida; order Cupressales; family Cupressaceae; genus Chamaecyparis; species Chamaecyparis obtusa. The sequence goes on from BSBK01001005.1 coordinate 3,276, forward strand.
TAAGATTCTACTTATTCAGGGGGAAGATATATTCATTATATTAGGTGATAGGTCTGATGTTATAGTTATGCATGTTCCATGTGGTGATTATATTCTATAGCACTCATTATTAGTAGAATTATAGTTTGTGCATTATTTATAATTTTAATGCTCATAATACTTAGAATAGATTATTATATAGCACATATCAATAATATTTATGTTTGATTAACTCTTGGTATTAATTTTGAGCTATCCATTCCCTTTTTATCTTAATGAAGCAGAAGCATAGATCTGTTGTTAGAACTTCTCTTAATATTGGTTTAAGTCTCTTATCTTGTTGATGGTTCCTTAGTTATGGTACTTGTGTGTAGACATACTTGGAAAAACAAATCAAATGTTGATTTGGTGTTTGAATCATATGTTATACTCAGATTATGGTTTATCCTCTCTCATATCTCTCTTGCACGTTACTAATGTGATGATGAGTTTGCATACTTCATTGCTTAGATTGTGAGTCATGTAGGTTATAGATTAGCTACCCATTCACTTGTAGTGGGATGACTCATTAGTGGACTATTTATATGCATGTGATTGATGCCGTGTTGATGCAGATTTCATTAGTTGGCCTTGTTTGTGGTCATTTATGCAATAGTATATTTATTTTGAGATGAGAGGATGGATAATGTTTATGGTGCCTTGACCATATGATTTATCTTAATATCATGATAGCTTGATTGCACTTTTAATGAAAGCTTATAGATTCGTCTCTAACTCTCATCAATCTTATTTTAAAGTTATAAAAGATTCTTTAAAGATGAATTATTTTATGATGCAAATATAAGTTTATTTTCAAAGGATATACTGATTTGTATCTAGGGTACATCCCAATAATGGGGAATCTACTTGTGGATATTTTGTCTTTCTCTTCTTTGATTCAGGTGACACATCATGGAACATTCAAAAGGTGCAATCCACTTCTCTTTTCTCTATCAAATATGAGTGTACAAGTTGTACCCATGCCTCCAAACATGCCCTATGGTTAAAGAAGACTACTTGAAGAGTAGGATCTAGCTCAAATTGAAGACAATCAAATTTGTCCCTTGTATAGAAGATCAAGTTGCAGATATTGTAAAGAGATATTTCAATTTCATTGTAAAAATTTGGGTATGATACCCATTGTTGTAAACTCCCCAAGTAAAGATTAAGGGGGGTGTTAGAATATTTAATGTTTAATGGGTTGTATTTAGGATAAACCAAAGTATCCTACATGCATTTTGTTCTCTAGTTCAAGTGGGAGGACATCTCATATTTTGTAATTCCTTTAATAAAGAAAATAGTTTATCCTCCTTAAGAGGATGTTGACACTTTGCACACAGCTATTATAAATGTTGGCATTCATAGATTGGTGAGTTACTTTGTAACTCTCCTCATCTCTATTTAAGAGATGCTCTGCTCTCTCATTGTAGACATGTTGAAGTTATTGTAATGAGCATCTCTCTCTCTCTCTCTCTCTCTCTCTCTCTCTCTCTCTCTCTCTCTCTCTCTCTCTCTCTCTCTCTCTCGTATATGCCCTCATTAATAATATCACAAGGGGTTTTTCTTTGCTTTTCCCCTTTCAAAACTTCTCGTCTCCTCTGCCTTTGGCTTTCTTGGTGAATGCTCCTAGATGATTTTTTTTTCATGGTAACACTCTCTCCCTCATCTAGCTCACTTGGATTGTTTATTCTTCCTGTCTCTCTTTTATTAATATTATTATTATTATTTCTTTCAATTTTATATGAAGGCGATATGCATGAAGAGAGGAGGAAATTGTAGTAAAGAAGGAGTTGGTGACAAATAATTGTAAGGGGGTCTATGTTAATGATGGGAACCAACCATTGGGTTACTCTCTCCCTTTATTGATCGTACAGTGATTGGGAGGACTTTTTTGGGGGGGGAGGTCAATTTATTCTTAGTATGTGCGGTGGTAGCATTTTTTTTTAAATTTTTTTTTTGCGGGGGGGGGGGGGTGGTAGGGGGGGGAGAATCAAGTAGCTATAAACAATTAGGAAGGGTTGGGACAAACTAATGAGGACCAAACCCGAGATACAGAAGAACACAACAAAAAATAAATTTCTATTATTTGATTGAATAAATTATATTACATGAACATTATAGACTTAGAACCAACCTACATGCCTCACAAGCCATAATGCTATACAAATTACATAAACTCTATAAAACCCCTTTTTTTTCACAATCCATGCTTCTCTCCCAAAATTGCCTTCCAACCTTGAAGTTGGATCCCAAAATAACCTTTTTTTTTGGTTTAGAGACAAAATTTGAAATTTTAATTTTAAAATTTGGCAATTGGGTGCCAAAATAGAGAATTTGAAATTCAAATTTGAACCAGGTTTGAAAACATGATAGTTTTAGAAAAATGGTTTAGCTTCTGGGAGGCATAACTTTTGATCTTGGTGTCTGATTGATGAACTATTTACACTGTCAAAAATCTCTCTAAGCGAACTACGACCCTATGGACTAGCTCCACTTGTCCACACATTCTCAAGGCCCTATAGGGCCATTTAGTTCCTCAAACCTAAATCCAAATATTTTTTGATGATTTTTTGAAATTTTAAAACCTTAATAAATTTCAAACGGTGGATGATTTTGACTTGATTATTTTGCCAAACTGCTTGATTCTCCATTTTCAAGATTCCCTTAAATTTTTATCCCCATATGTCTTAAAATTAAAACTTACTAAAAATAGAAGGTTGAATTGAAATCGCAATAGCGGAAATCTAAGAGTTGGAGTCTCTAATTCGCCCAAATGGGTATCTAGAAATGCAAAAACTTCAAAAAGGAACTATCAGAAAACATATTTTTGGGGGTGATATAGAATTGCCTTGATACCATTCGATGCTCCTACATCAAACATCTAGGGTAATTTGAGAAGTGATCCTATCGCATCACAGTCAGTTGAGGAAAACCTAAGCGGTCAACCTCTACTTTGGACAACCATGATGAGTCTTCCACAGGCCTAACCTTCCATTTTATTTGATATTCCTCATATTGCCTATTTCTAGTACTCTGCCCCATACGTCTATCCAAGATTACTTTAGTCTCTTGCTTCTTTGAAGTAGGTGTTGGGATGCGACATTGTCCCAATGCAATTTCCTCCTATGTTCCACCTTCTTGATACTCTATTAAATCTACAATGTTGAACACAAGGGAAATATTGACTCCATCTAGAAATTATACTTCATATGTATTCCCTAAATCACGTCATTTCAAAATCTTACAAGGACCAAACTTTTCATCTTCAACTTGTTGTAGGTCCCCACTAGAAACCTTTCCTTCCTCAAGTACACCATAACTTCATCCCCAACTTTAAAATCCATATGCTTCCTCTTCTGATCCACCTTGTTTTGTTACATTGTATTCATCTTGTTAATATGTTCCCGCACTTCTTCATGTAGACTCTTAATATTCTCTACAAAGTCCTCATCTTCAACACTTGTCCTGCTTCCTTGCTCTAGCTTCCTCAAATTTGGTACGGTCCTTGGACTAACTCCATATACAATTTGGAAAGGTGAGCTACTAGTACTCTTGTTCATAGAATTGTAATAACATTCTTCCTATGGTAGGAGTAAGTCCCATCTGTTGGGTTTATCTCCTACTAAGAATCTTCGCAGGTTACCCAGACTCCTATTTACTACTTTAGTCTCCCCATCATCTTGTGGATGGTGCACAGAACTAAACTTCAAATTTTTATTCAATTTCTTCCCCAAGGTCCTCCAAAATATCCAAAAAACTTGGTATCACAGTCTAAAACTATAAGATTAGATAGACTATGTAGTCTTACCACCTCTCTGAAGAATACATAAGCAATGTGAACTACATCATGGGTCTTCTAGAAAGGAATTAAATGTGTCATATTTGAAAATATGTCACCTACCAAAAATAATGAATCATTTCCATTTTGTGTCCTTGGAAAACTGAGAATGAAATCCATACTTATGTCTCTCCAGGGCCTTGATGGTACAGGTAATGGATGATAGATCCCTGTATTATGGATGACTCCCTTAGGCATCTAGCATACTCTATAACTTTGAAAAATTTTCCTCACATCTTGCATCGACTATGGCTAGTAATAATGATCACTAATAATGACAATGGTCTTATCTCACCCCAAGTGTCCTTCCATTCCTCTATTATGCTTCTCTTTGATAAAACTCTCTCTCATGGAACTCCTTGGGATGCATAGCCAACTTCCCTTAAATAGCATACCATATTGGATCATGTAGTCCAACCTCCTTGTCATGTCTAGAGTAATAGGTTCCTTGCAAGCCTTCCAAGCCTCTGCAAAATTAGGATCCTCTAGGTACAAAGTCTTGAATTCATTGAACTCGACCACCTCAATCTGCATTTGTGCAAACCAAATCTACCTCCTACTTAAGGCATTTATGACTCAATTAGACCTCCCACTTTTATGCTTCAAAATAAAAGTATAGATCTACAAAAACTCCAACCATTTAAATGCCTCTGATTCAATTTACCCTAGCTATTCAAGTACTGTAATGCTTGATGATCAATATAAAAAATAAATTCATTTGGTAATAGATAATGTCTCCATTTCTTCAATGCTTGCACTATTGCATAAAATTGCTGATCATAAATAGAATACTTTTTCTTTGCATCATTTCAATTCTCACCAAAATATGCAATGAGCTTACCTTCTTGACTCAGAACAGCTCCAATGGCACTACCACCAGCATCATAGTCCACCTAAAACACCTTATTAAAATTAGGGAGAGATAAAACAAGTTTCTCTATCACCTTCTCCTTCAGTAGGTCAAAAATTTTTGTTTCTCATGCAGTCCATTTGAACTTCTTTATATCCCCTCTCATTGTCTTAGTCAATGGTTCACAAATACTACTGAAGTTTCTAATGAACTTCCTATAAAAACTAGCTAGACCATGAAAGGACCTCACCTCAGTTGCAGTCCTTGGGGTAAGCCATTCCAGAATGACCTTCACCTTTTTTGGGTCCATTTTAAGACCGTTTGGTGAGACAACAAACCCCATGTACACTAATTATCTTTTTAAAAAACCACATTTCTTCAAGTTAATCAATAGTTTATCCTCTTATCTTTTCAAAGACTATGAATATGCATTATGTACTCATCTATGGTCTTAATGAAAATCAAAATATCATCTAAATATGCAATAACAAACTTGCCTAAAAATTCCTTCACTACCTCATTCATGAGCCGCATGAATGTGTTCAGTGCATTGGTTAGCCAAAAAGGCATAACTAACCACTCATACAAGCCTTCTTTGATCTTAAAGGTAGTCTTCCATTCATCACCTTCTCTAATCCAAATTTGGTGATACCCACTCTTGAAATCTATCTTTGTGAAATATTGTGCTCCACTCAAGCAATTCATAAGGTCATCCATCCTCGGTGGGGGAAATCCATATTTGATTGTTATCTTGTTTATGAACTTGGAGTTTATACACATCCTCCACTCCCCATCCTTCTTTGGTGTGTAGGTACCACACATGGAACCAAGCTCTCCTAAATCAATCGTTTCCTAAAATATTCTTGAACTTGTCAATTCAACTCCTCATTCTCAATAGGGGTCCTCCTATGAGCTTCCTTATTTGGCAAACTAGCTCCAAGAATTAAATCTATTTGATTACTAATCTTTCTCACTGGTGGTAATCCCTCAGGTATATTATCAGACACAATGTGTTGAAACTCATTCAAAAGATCTTAAATGTCTACCTGCACTTCCCTACTATCTTCTTTATTCAACCTAGGAATTAAAGCATAAAACATGCGTTCATGTTCCAATCCCTCCACAAATTTTCTTCGTTCAACAAAACACAACCTAGTACTATTGCATACCTTTTCTTATTCCTTCATCAGGGGTCTCAACTTATGGCGAAAGCTAATCTTTGTCAAGGAATAAGTGTTTGCACGACCATCATGTACAACATGTTGGTCCAACTTCCATGGCCTCCCCAACAACATGTGACACACATCCATGGGTATGACATCACATAACACCTCATCATGGTAAATTCCAATATTGAACTTCACTAAGCACTACTCATTGACCAAAACTTTTTGGTCATTCTACAACTAAACAATTCGATACGTATGTGGTTGTCTCTCGCTTCTCAACTTTAACTTTGTGACCATTTCTTCTAACACCAGATTATCAGTTCTTCCACTATCAATAATCACAACAATTATTCTCACACTTGCATCTAGTGCAAAATTGTCTCTTCCTCTGATCCAATTCATTCTCCTCATTTAATAGGGTCCTCCTAACAACAAGGGTTTCTTCCCTCTTGGCATCATTTGAGTGTTCTAACTAAGCTTCTTCATCTACATGTGCAACTTGTGCATGGTCTTCGATTCTTGTATATATCCTTCCTCTGATTCTGGCTGGTACCCACATCTTCATTTTCCCTCTAGTCCTCATTTTGATCTCCAAAGGATCTTCCACCACCCCTTCCTCCTTGACTTTGCCCTCTTTTCTTACCTTCAAATATCTTATTCAACTTCTCTTCCACCCTTAAATAAAACTGATACACATCCTCAATATTGGTTATTTTAACCAAGCTTAGCTCCTCCTGAATACTTGGCTTTAATCCATTAAGGTAACAAGAAACCTTTTCCTTGTTGGCCTCTACATGACTTGTTTTGATAATCATTTTATAAAAATCCTCTTTATACTCCTTAATAGACTTTCTCCCTTGTCTTGACCCCTGTAGATTCTTAAGAAAGTCCAACTCATAGTCCATTGGAATGAACTATTTCTTTAGTTTCTTAATGATCTGATCCCACCTGGTGACCTTTCCCTTTCCTCGCCTATTTCTTTGAGAAAGACCTCCTTCCACCAAATACTGGCATGACCCTTCAACATTGTCTTTGCAAACTTGACCCTATTTGGGTCCTATATCTCCTCATACTCAAAATATTCCTCCATCTCATTTATCTAGTTGATAAGCTCTTTTGGGTTTAGATTTTCAAAGTAATAGGAAACCTTAATCCTGGGTCTTTTTCCTATCGTTGAAATGGCCCTTAACATACACATTTGATTTTGATCTTCAACTTCTTCTCCTTCATCCTTAGATGGATCTTAAATCTCTTCTTCCTCTTTACTTTCTTCCCTTCTACCCAGATTAAAACCTCTTCTCAGCTCCTCCTATAATGCATTGATTTGTCTTTAGAGGGCCCTAAAACCCTCTTCTACTAAAGCATTCCTTCCATCAACATTTCTACCACCACACACACTACACATCACTCTTGGAGGCTCTTAACGTCAAGCCCACAACCACAAGTACAAGTGTGATGCCTCATAGTCATTGCTTTGTCCACGCACTGAGGAACAACCCTCTCTGATACCACTTGATGAGGGCCAAACCCAAGACATAGAAGAACACAACAAAAAGAGATTTCTATTTTCTAATTGAAGAGATTATATTAAATGGACATTACAAACTTAGAATCAACCTACATGCCTCACAAGCCATAACACTATACAAAATACATAAACTCTAGAAAACCCCTTTTTTCACAATCCATCCTTCTCTCCCAAAACGACCTTCCATCCTTGAAGCTGGACCCCAAAATAACTTGTTTTTTGGTTTAGAGCTAAAATTTAAATTTTGAATTTTGAAATTTGGCAATTGGGTGCCAAAAAAGAGAATTTGAAATTCAAATTTGAACCAGGTTAAAAAATATGGTAGTTTTCAAGAAATGGTCCAACTTCCAAGGTGCATAACTTTTTATCCAGGTGTCTGATTGACTAATTGTTTAGACCATCGGAAAGCTCCCTAAGTGAACTAAGACCATATAGACCGACTTTGTCCGTCCCCACATTTTCAAGGCCTTACGGGGTTGTTTAGTGCCTCAAACCTAAATCCAAATTTTTTTGGTAGTTTTTCATAAACTTAAAACCTTAATATCTTTCAAGTGGTGAATGATTTTGACCTGATTATTTCGCCAAAGTACTTAATTTTCCATTTTCAAACTTTCCTTATATTTTTGTCTCCATACGCCTTAACATTAAAACTTACTAAAAATAGTAGGTTAACCCAAAAATACAGTAGTGCAAATCTGAGAGTTGGGATCTCTAATTTGCCCAAATGAGTATCTAGATATGCAAAAATTTCAAAAAGAAACTATGAGAAAACATATTTTTTTGGGTGATGCGAGATTTCCCTGACACTGCTAGATGCTCATGTACCACAAACAACCATTGTTAGGGAATCGATCAATCTTGGAGGGAGAGATGTTCAGGAGAGACTCTCTTTCCGCCTTAAAGTGTATTGTTGTGGGATAGCTTTAAATATTCGAGGTAGAAACCATAACAATCAACCTTCGTTGGAAAATGATTTGTGTGGCTCTCTTGTCTGTAGGCAATATTCTTACAATATGTAGATCAAGGAATCATAGTTAGAGCTAATATTTGGCACAAGACCTATTTGTGCATGAGAACGGATCTCCATGTAGCTTCTGAGTCATTTCAGATAGGTCATTTTTCATATGAATGTTTTGAGAGGAGGTCACATTTAAAGGACTACATTAACTTTCTAAAACAATCATTGAGATGAGTATTTTCTTAGCTCAATATTCAAGTTCTTGTATATAAATTTTTTTATTCCTTAATGATGAATAGTTAAATATTAACATTGTCTTATTAGTTAATGATATATACAATATTATATGAATGTTTAATGTAGTCTTTCTTCTATGATTTTGTCCAAGTGCATAGATCTAGTTATAACTTTTATTATTTAATTTAGTTTGTGTAGTCATAAATGTAGTTAACTATATCTACCAGGTTGGTCTCAATTATATAATGAGAACTATAAAATTATTTTATATAGATTGTTAGGGTTCATACATTAGATTCGTTGTATTTATTATTTTGTTGATATTGTAAATGAAATTGGTGTTTTATTTTATTCTATATGATTTGGATAACTCTATGATTTCCAGGTCGGGTTGGCTGAAGTCTCCTATGATCATTGTTGCATGTAGTTTGAACTTTGTATTGTTGTGATGATTGTATTTTCAAAGTAGGAGTTTATGAAAGAGAAAAATTCTTATTTAAGGCAGAGCTATTGAAGAATTTCAGTATTTTCCAAAGAGGCAAAGCATGTCAAAGTATATATGGGAAAAGCATGGAAGAGTATATATGGGCAAAGCATGGAAGAGTATATATGGGCAAAGTATTTCCTATGGGTTCTTTCTTTGCATTGGGCAAAGCATGTACGATATATTGTTTAGCTTAGAGTTAGAGGAAGGGATTCGAACTGGAGGCCATTAAGTCAACCAATCACAAGGTTAATGCGTTGGAGAATGTGATGAAGTTGATATTGGAGAATACTATTAATTACTTAAAGGGAGAGCTTGATGAGCTGAAGAAGGGGGATATTTTTAGGCTCAAGAAGATTTAGAGGGAGCTTGAGCGGAAGATGGAGGGTGCCAATTCCTTTGTAGAGGATCGGAAAGCTTGAGAAGCAGTGTGATTTTGAAAGCTCCTTGTTTTGTCAAACATTGGAGCCAACTATAATTTATTGTGATAATCAAAGTTGTGTGAAGCTCTCTGTCATTCCAGTGTGAGAATGTTTCCCTTTCTGAGAGGGAGTCTCAGAATCAATTTCTCTTTAATGCATATTTCTCTGAGATGGAGAAATATGAGGTGAAAGCCCTTTACAAATGTTTCTCTTTAATGCATATTTCTTTGTAATGGAGAAATATGAGGTGAAAGCCCTTGCGAGTTGTTTCTCTTTAATGCATATTTCTCTAAGATGGAGAAATATGAGGTAAAATCCCTTGAGAGTTATTGCTCTTTGATGCATATTTCTCTAAGATTGAGAGTAGCCATGGTGGATGTCATGTTGAGAGATTCCATGACGAGTGATTCCATCATGGGCACTTGTGTTTATGTTGTTGGTATTGAGGAACACTGAAAGGAGGGGAGTGAATTAGTGTTCAGTTCTTTTTAAATTTATTAATCTAATTGCACAACCACAAGCTAATCGCAATACAAAGTAAATAGATACAAATCAATGAAAGTATCCAAAAATTCATGACATCATTATTTTTGCATGGAAACCCAGTTAAGGGAAAAACCACAGTGGGGATAGAACACATAAATATCTTTGCACAAATTTAGATGACCTGGTTAAGGGTAAATTACAAAATAGAATGAATAAGCATTCAAACACAGCCTCAAGCACACTGCTCAATTACAAAAGAGAGGGCTACAACCCTTATAAAGCACATTGCTTACAAAAGAGTTTGGACTACAATCGAAAATAGTGAACTAAGAAATAGCATCACATATGCTAGTACACTTCTAGGAAAGTACATCTAAAAAATAACAATCTAACCTTTGTAATCAGGTACATAGCATCTCATATATTTGCACAGTATCCTCTTGGCATCACATCATCTACATCCCTTTAATCAACACAAAAATTGATCTTATATACCTATTATCAAAGTATAATAGGTCCACTGTCGGCTCCTATAGAAAAATAGGTAGCATGTGCAACCTCGACCAAAACACCAACCAAATCTTCATGCTAACATATACCAAGTTGTAGATAACATGTAGCATGTTGTCTCTACCAAAATAAGCAATCAAACTAATTCAATCATCCATCGTGTAGGATTGTTGATCGATCCATCTTATATCTGACTCTATCTCTCATACTTCTTTGTCAATCTGATGCTCATAATAACATAACTCAACTAAAACATCATATCATCTTCTACAATCATACAATATCATAGAATATACGTCAACAAACCTTCTATCATGTTCGCTACTCATAATAGAACTGAACATATCCATACCGATCATATCATCGAACCTGTATACTATTTCTTGTTTACCCATACTTAGCCAATTATCCACCCTAACCTTTAGTATACACAAAATATGTTGATAGACCATATGAAATGAGTATAGTTGCAATCAATGACAACATACAACTAAGTTGCAACAATGTCTCTTTCCCAACAATCTCCCCCTTTGGTATTGATGGCAACACTTAAAGAAAAATGACTAAGTGCTTTGAACAAAAATTCCAAACTCCAAAAGCTATCCTCCTAACAAAAAATACATGCTCCTCCTAGGCTAATAGACTCATTTTTCTCACCTCATCTCTTCCCCTTTGACATCAATGGAAAAGGCAGGGAATAACTCCAAAATTTTGGCTACCAAAATCCTATAGCATTTGCCTATATACATAGATCAGCAATGTGTACTTACAAAAAATGAAAATTATGAAAAGTTCTTGTTTAGAGCTACAAAATCAACCTTTCAACTCTTCCTCAAACTATCAATAATTTGAATATGCTGACACACTGCACATGCTAACTTTTCTACTTCTCCAACATCAGGGGCATCTAGAAATTCATATGCTAGAGTAGCTTCCTTCACTCCTCTTGTTAGAACATCAAGATTAGGAACAATTTGGTTCATTAGTTCTCTGATCCTTCCTTCCATCCTTTCCTTCTCAGTGATAAGAGTCTAAATCTTATCATTCAATTTGGTCACTTGAGCTACATGGACTGGAGCTAATTCCTTCAGAGGATCAAAACTTTGTGATAGCTCGGTCAATTTATCTTTAGTCTCCTTGATAATCTTATCTACATCAGTTATACATTTTGAATGATCAATACATGTCTGGTATACTTTTCTCCCTTCTCCCAATGAGTCCATAAGATTTTGAATAACAATACCCAATGATGTCCTATCCTTTGCAATCATGAAATTAGTTGATTAAATATTTTCACACTTCATTCTTTCTTCACCTTTATCATTGTTGATTCCTCAATAGACTGCAAATGAAAGTCAACTGCAACCAATAGACCTTCTAACTGACTAGATGTATAAACATTCAAATCTACTACATATTCTGGCATTATCTTGCTTAATACATTTTCTGCCCTTGTTAATAGTTTGTTCCCCTTCTCATTTGACTTCATTATGTGTTCTTTTTCTTTGGCATGGGCAACCGAAGCAAGTTCCATGAATTGATCTTCTCCAAGAGTATCCAACTCAATTGGACCTTGTAGCTACAAATTAGTAGTCACTTTTTTTGATAGTGAAGGTATTGCTTTCGCAATGTCTCTTGCCTCTTCATAATGCTCAACTTTCACTTCCTCAATCTTTTCAAGGATCTGCTCATCCATAGGGTTTTTTTCAGCTCTATCCTCTCTTTCCTTTTGATCATGTGCATCATTTGTTTTCGCTTCAGGTTGACCTTGATCAAGATCAATAGGTATTTCATCCATAATTTCTCCTTTTTCTCCCATAACTTCCTTGTATACATCCTCTGTCATTGTGGATTTGTAATTCATCGCACTAGGTATATCTTCTTCATCATCTTGACTCGTGGAGAGTGATACAGGTACTCTAGAAATAAAAAGATCTGGTTCAACTACTGTAGAGTGAAATCCTGTGTGCATAGTTGATTCTTGTGATGTCTTCATGTGTTTTACTGGTGGAGGGTCTTCATACTGGTTGTCTAGCAATATCTTCCTTATAGCTTCTTTTGTTTCTTCCACAACCTCATCAGTCTTTCCAATCATGATCTCGTTAATCCTTGTCTTTGTTAATAACACTTTTTTTGCTTCATCAAGGAGTATCCTCGACTATGATAACCGGACATGGTTTATTTATCACTCCTCTAATCCTTCTGTCCTCTTCAAGTGTTGTCAATCTCTTCTCCTCAAGTTTAGAAAACAGATCATCAAGGATTTCCCCTTTGATCTCTACAAGTTCTCTCTTGTATTTGTTCAGATAGTTTATTGTTTCTTCCTCTAACTTCCTTTGCTCTTCTTCATTATACTTATGATAATATTTCTTTACCCTTACCAAAATGCCATATTTAACTAATTCACCTAAAACTTCAAAAAATGGTGGCTTACCAATAGAAACATTCTCAGGTACTTTGTCAGTCACAACTCTAGCTGCTTTCATTCCTTCAAACTTTAATTTCTTCTTCAAATCATCTGACTCGGTAGATACATCTCTATCTTCCTCTTTTGTTCTCTTCTTGCTAGACTTGGCTCCTCTTCAAGCTGATTCAAAGTCTTTCGCTCCTCTTCGAGCTGATTCAAAGTCTTTCTTTTTCTTTGCAGTCTTTGATGGTGTTTCCTTTGGTGTAGCAAGTTTAGGGGTCACTATCTTTTTCTCTTATGAAGCCTTCACCAAACTCCTAGTGGTTCTACTTTTGAATAGAATATAAGGAGGGGGTCCACTATTATCATCCTCAACATCAATAGGATTGTCTTTTTTTTTTTTTTCTTCTTCTCTTCTTTGAACCTAGTTCTTGCTTTTGCCATTTGCTACTTAGTAAATCCCATTCTTTCTCTCACCGCTTCCGACTTTTCTCTTCATAGCCGATTTGTTTACTTCAAGGTGTACCTCTAGACTCTTTTCTTTGTATGTACCGAACCTTTTCTCATTCTCATCAATAGGTTTCTTTAATAGGTCATCAACATGTGCTTCAACAATATTTGGGTCAACCTCATATCCCATAGGGTCTATGCAAGAAGTTCTTGGATCCATTGCTTCCATTAATCATTCATCAGTTGTAACCATAAAATAGATAGTGTCTTCATATTTCTCAACCAACTGTCTTGGAATTCTCCATCTTAATTGCATTTCTTCTTGAAACGTTTTGAAATATCCCCAGAGTTCTCTCCTTCTAGATGCATTATCAAGCATTAAGTAGTAGTCTGTGATATGTTTGACAACTAGTATATTCTTCTTCCATGTGATATTATTGACCCCAAGAAAGTAGTTCATGAAGTAGAAAAAGATGTATATCACAAGTGATCCATATTTAAAAAATTTCTTCTTATCCTTCTTGATCTTTTCAAGATTCTACATAAGTTGTGCTCGAAGTGCTTCACATGTATCATACTAAACTCATTTTATCATTCGACGAGCTGTATAAATCATAGTGCCAGAGATTGAATTTTCTTTGCTATAATGATAAAATTTGTATCCTAACACCATAGATGCAAATTTTACATTCTGTTGTATGATATCATCAACTTTTTTTGCTCTCTTATCACACTGTGAACCTGTCAAGTCTATGACTAGGTTTTGCCGAATCGATTTCAAAGCTGGAACTTCACCATTTGCACAATCTTGTTATTACTTCCAAAATCTCCTCGATAATCTTGTAGGGCTTGTCTAACTAGATGAATTGATTGTGAATTCTGCTCAAAATTATGTGTCCATTCCGTTTTGTCAAAAGTGATATGCTCCATGATTTGTGAGAACATGGTTTTCAACGATTCGTTCCCTTCCTTCAAGTTTTCTTCTTCACACATAGATTCATATGTCAAATGAATTATGCTTTTTCTTAATTCCTCAATATCACAATGGATATATGCCCTAATGTCTTCAATGTGTAGAATTCCATGCGACACTTAAAAAAAATGTACCCTTAGGATCAACTTCCATAGATTTATAGGGGCATCTCTTAAAAATTGGACACGGTCTATCCTTCACTTCTACAATCAAGGGTGCATCCATGATTTCAGAACAAATTAAACAAGATTGAAGCAGTAAATACCTTTTAGCGTCGATGGTAGGGTTTGCAAATTAGATTCCTGAATATTCTCAAAGACTTTTCTCAAATCGCCTTCAAACACTCTCTAAGCTCATTCTCCAGGTAGCAAGGTGTCAAATGATGTCTCAAAAACCCCTCTATTCCTTCACACATTCTAAAAATCAGTTCACAATTAATGCAGTTGAACCCTAGCTCATAAAGTTGCTCAAGACCAACAATGTAAATTCTACTTATGATCCTCAAAATCATGATGAAATTTATCAAGGTATCAATAGGATCTAGATTCAACTCTTCAACTTTCTAATATAATCGCTTCCTACGATGCTTCCAAAACAGGGGTTAGGTAATAGTTTTCATGAAGATGTATTTATGTCAAAGACCTAATTAGTTAGTAGAATAATTTTCCACACCACAAACTGGTGCAATCTGTCATGTAAAATCAATTTATTTTTTCTCATCCAAGTCTTCTTCATTTTCTTCTTAACTTCTTCAACATCAACAATTTTCTTTCCCTTATCATCTTTAGTATTATTTCTTTCCATCGAACCTCAATTTCTATTATATCTACAATTCTTAGCAATGTAACCAGAATTCTTGCAATTGAAACAAATCACATTCGATTTTTCATACCTTTGATTAGTCTGATTTAATCTAGACTACTTTGCCAAGTGTCCAAAGTTGTTGCATTTGTAACAAGAAACATTTCCTCATCTTATCTTTGTTCCATACTCACTTGATTTGTGTCCATAGTTGTTGCAAGTGTAACAGTAACCTAAAAAGGATATAACATTCTTTCTGCTTCTACATTCCTTCACTCTATGACCAACCTTATTGTATGTAAAGCATCTGCCATTGGAATTTGGCTGTCTCACAAGTTTTTCCTTTGGATTTTTTGTTTGATTTGCTAATGAATTGACCCACACTGTTGATTCAAAACTTTCTCCTTTCTCAAAGTCAAATCCATGCTTGTCTCCAACTGCTCTTTGTCTCTCAAGCTATGTATCAAGCTTCGCTGCGCTGGATTTGAATTTTTCTTTGAATACATTATCTATTGCAAGTTCTCTCCTCAGAACTTCATTAACTCTTCTAAGATCTTGTTCGTTGTATCTAGATTCTTCAAGATCAAGCCGTAATTGACCAATCTCACAATTCAGTTTGACATTCCTTAGATTTTTCTTTTAAGGTTTTCTCAAGATCTTTCCTTGTCTCAACTTCCTTGGTCATCTTCATCACTGCGACTTCCATTCCATGCTTCATATTATCTCTCTTTAGCAAGTTGTTCATATTCATCAGATTTATCTTTCCGGGCTTGTGAATTATCAACACCACTTGTCAGCTATAGTTGATCAATATTTTCTTTCCTCTTGTCTCTGGATTTGTTCAATTGTTCCTTCATGTTTTCCATAAAGCTCTCAACTTCTTTGAGTTTTTCTTTCAGTTCAATATTCTCAGCATTTGCTTTGTCAACATCTTCAAGTGTGACCAGGAGCTTCTTTTGAACACTACTAGAAACTACAAATTCACCCATCAGGACCTTCCTCAAGCTATTAGACTTGTTCTAAGGCACAATGCTTTGATACCAATTGTTGGTATTGTCTGTATACAACATACATATTAGCTTTGATAACAATGACTAGCTTTGGGAGACATTTTTCTCCCAATTCCTGAGATAGTCATCTCTCTTTATAACTATTGATCAAATGGTTCTAGTTCATCGTCAACAATTTTCTTGTTTCATCGGTCACTTGAAGACAACGACGAGTCTTCATCTTGGTAACAACGGTCTCTTCAGTTGTCTATGCAAATTCTTCATATGCTATAGTAGACTCTTCATTGGTAAGACAATGAAGAGTCCACCTCTTTAGGTGGAAGATATATTCATTATATTAGGTGATGGTTCTGATGTTACAGATATGCATGTTCCTTGTGGTGATGATATTCTATAGCATTCATTATTAGTAGAATTATAGTTTGTGCATTGCATTTCAGACTTCTGATAATTTATCAATAAAAGACATTTTGTGGCAGAGTTTTTCCCCCTCTAGTTGGAGGGCTTTCCCAGGATAATTTTTGTGTTCCTTGTTCACTATTTTGTTTTGATGCTGCTTATGTTTATTTTTGGGTTAAAAACTAACATAAATAACCTATAAGACACATCATAGCAAATGCTTCAATAGGGACTGCCCCCACTTCACTCAATAAAATGTCATAATAAACCAAACTTTAAATCTTAAACTTGTTTGTGAACAAGCGCTTTTGAATTCTCTCAATTTGCTTCCACTGAAATATAAGTGTTGCTGGCCCACAATTCACACTCATAAAGTACAGCTAGGAGCGCTAGAAGACCAAAAAGAATCTGGATAGTATTCCAATCTCAAAGTTCAGCCTCTCTACATCTATTGTGAGCTTGTTTGCTTTATAATGCTGTATGTGCATGCATTTGACATTTTAAGATTTTTTTAGACATGTAGATAACTATATCAATTCAAATTCTTTTCCATCTTTACTATGAATCAATGTGTCAGTATACAACATGCATATTAGCTATAAACATACTAACAACAATTTGGGAGTCACAACCAAACAACTAAATGAGCTCTTATAGAAAATATAAAATCATACAGCTGATTCATACTAGTTAACTAATTTTGGATCATCATGGCCAAACTAAGGCCGCCCTTATGGAGGCACACCATGGGATTCATTTATTCATTTGACACTCTTTTAAGTAAAAATATTATAGGAAGGGTAATGTTGTCATAAAACTAGTGTAAATTGATAACCGTTGAATCCCAGAAAAGACAGTTATCCGGTAGATAGGAAGGTTAATAAGTACTGCACATACTATTCAAACTTATTGCTTATTGCTTCATATAATGATTACGAAAACGGACTTCTCGGACTTAATTATATTTTTTCAATTTAAAAACATAATATTAAAATATTAATGTAGAAAAACTGTTAACACATGAGCAGCCTTCTTAGCTGTAGTGAAACAAAAATGTAAATAAGAAATGAAATAAAAAACGTCTATTCTCTAAAGTAAATAAATAGTTAATATTTAAAAAGTGGCTGAAACTAAAATACATATATGGGAAGTTGCCTGTAAATCTGCCTTAAATAAGCTGAAAATTGAAGCATGCCTTTGAAGCCCTGCTTGCAAGGTAGGGGCAACTTACCTATACAACTCAGTTTCGTACCAACAAATGCTATTTAGTTCTTATAAAAGAGCCCATTTATACTTGACTCCAAAGTCATCCTCAAAATAATTTATTCAACTGCTTTTATAGCTTGTGTATACTGTATATTATACAAATTGTGGGAACTAAAGCTTCTTACGGAGACTTGCCTTGGGAAGACAAGTTAATCGTGTAAAGAGGAACCCAGGCTTTGTCATATCTCCATTAGTGAGAGAATTGTTATATATTTCCTTGCATTCTTGTAGTACCTGCAGGTGGTTTTCCAGTTTGTTTGGATGAGATCAATGTAACTCAACAGTAAGAAAGTGTAAGTCTGACCAATCAAAGTAATATGATTCAGGCAGATCAAAAGGGATACCTCACGGGCATCTTTCCTTGGTATTCCTTCTCGCAAGGCAACAACTTTTTCTACAACCTCAGGCTATAATTAAGTGAACAAGTAAATATTATTTCCATAAACTTTTGATATGAGAGAAATGGAAATAACAATACTTAAAAGACTTCTTTGAAGCTTACAAATATGAGAAATATGACCAAATAGATTCTTTTCTGAGACAACATATTGGTTCTAATACAAAACCAAAAAAAGGAAGCTACCTGGCAATCTGTATGGCAGCAGAAAATGTGATACATACCGGGCAATCAGGATGATTCTGGAGAATGCTTGAGTAGGCAAGGGTAAAAGAATCCACACTTTCAGCAGAAGCAAGTTCCCGCAAATCTGCTAAAGGCTGCACTCGTTTTTCGACTTTCTGCCAATCATTTGGCAACAGTTAGTTGATTCTTTATCAACAAAGAATGATTATTTATAAAACATGACAAAATAATTTAAGTTGTTTTCAATTTAGAAAGCATAATATATGACATCGGCCATGATAGAAACATTTGCATAGTTTTGACTCGGAAAGCAGCAGGAGAATAGACAATGTTAAGTCCTGTTAGCATGAAATGGCATAGAACAAGATAAATAATTTATAGGAAACTTACTGCAATGCCAGTTGCAGTGCTTTTTTGCCTGATTGAAAATGTACTAAGCACACTCAAAATAAACAGGAAATGTCATTAATATGCACTGAAGTGGCTACAACATCAAACATCTTTCCTTGCCAACTCAAGGACAATCCACACACATAATGGAAATAATCTCTGAGCCAGTCACATTAGTAAATATTTTGACAAATGGATGTTTGTTAAACGGATCAAGTTCCTTTCCAGCAATTTATAAACTAAGATGACAATTTATAATTTGATAAAACATTTTAGAAGGGTTGCTAAAAGAGTGGTATTGAGGCCATTGGTACTGGTACGTGAGAACACACTGATATTGGCATGACATTATAAATTTAAGAATAGTTTATTATAATTATAATCATATTTTTTTATTGAAGTTTAAAAAGGGATTTTAAAAGGGTTCCAAGCCTTGCACAAAGGCCAAAACATATACAAAAATGAAGCCCAGCACCCAACAAAGAGATAGCACCAAGGATCAAACAAAAATAAGGCTATAGACTAATGGCATCAACTGCATGTCCTCTCAAAAGGGACTGTAAACAACTACAAATCACCAATAAACAACTGAACCAAGGTGGTCTGAAGATATAGTGTTCCAAAGAGCTCCGAACACCAACAGCTCTAACCACAAAATTATTGAGACAAATTTCTTTACTGGCTGCACTCCCTTTTTTGATTGCTAATCCTAGATCACAAAAATACATAGGGCATCTTGTTAACTTCTCATCCAAACACTTCTTCATTTTAGCCTTAATAGTGAAAGGTAAGGTGGGCAAATGCACAGCACCAAGTCCTTATTAACAAAATTTGGCTCTCCACAAGCTTTCTCAAAAACCCTCCATCAAAGCCAAGAAAAGATAAAAAAGAAAAATTAATTTTGCTAGAGAATATAATATTCATATAAGGGCAACTGTTCCAAAGGCCTAACAAAGCCAAGATCCTGATTTTTTTCCTCTAGGAGTATTGTTTCATCCAACTGTTCAAGCAAACAGTAGCGGAGTGGCCAACTTTGTAGCAATTTTGGCACATAAATGTAGAATCATAGATCCGAGAATCACCATTGAACCGCGTGAATTGCCGGTTTGGCGATTCGGTTCATGCCAAATGGTTTTTTTTTGAATCGGAAATCGTTTCAAACGTTTTTTTTCCCATGAATCGCCAAATTGGCGATTCATGGCATAAAATCACCTGAATCAGCTCGGGAAATCGGCGTGAATCGGCGGATAGCTAAAAAGTCAAGTCAAATTTAAAAAAAACACAAATATTTTGAATGTATTTTTTTGCCTTTCCTATTTGTTGTACATCAAACTTATACTTTAAGTTATATTTGTATAAATTATAAAATATAAATACTTCAGGATGTTTGAGATAGGTTCCAGCTTCATAGGAAGTTAAGATGCAGATTCTAGATTTTGGGGGTTTTCGAAAAATTCCAGACTTACCAAATTTCAGGATTCAACAAGCCTTTAGCAGGGTTACCTCCCACAGTCCATGCTGGCTTTCTAAGGTCAAACTGAAGCTGGCAAAATGATTCTCAAAGGGTTTTAACTCGTTTTATCACAAATCACTTGGTTTCGACCCCATCTCTATGACAAACTTAGCTTAGCTCTCGCCCAAATCCCAGACAGACATGACTTCCCAACAGGCCAAAATCTTTCAAACCTCATTTGCCGGACCTAGGGACTTGAAAACAGCCACCAACAAAGACTACCTAAGATCTAGTTATGAAGAATTTGACATTTGGCATTGATCAATGATCAAGCATCACAAATTCATACTGTGAAACGATTTAGTTTTATGGATCTTACAGATACTGATAGACATATGTTTCATGGATCTTCATCTTACATACATTTATGATTTGATGTCTTATGGATCTTCATCTTACATACATTCTATGATTTGACTCATTATGATCCTATGATTTCTATTTACTTTAGCTACAATTTACATTTTACGTGTAATGTATGTGATGGATTTATCATTTATGTTCCTTGTTTATGTATATTAGCTTCTATTTGATGATGTTATATTGTGTTTAAGTTATATTCAATAAAGGGTGCATGAAATAAGTTTTAAATTGTTAAAATCTCTAAATTTCAAGGGTTTTTTGAATTTGCCGATTCGTGGCCGATTCGATTCCGATTCATGGCCAATTCACGATTCGATTCGGCCTTGCCGATTCTGATTCTCGGATCTTTGTGTAGAATCCTTATTAACAATATGTTGCACCGATTGACCAAATCCAAATAAGATAAGATAAGATAGATTTATTCATGTACAATAAAAGACCACAAAGCGTCAAAGGGACTGCCAAGTACAACAAAAGGGGGGCCAGCCCGCAGTAGGGACACCAAACGGTGCCTAAGAAGAAAGCAACAACTGAAATAAAAATAGAGAGAGGGGTCCAAAGGAAAAGAAACCCTCTTAAACCCAAATAAGGGTTCCGAACAACCATGAAGAACTTCCAAACAAAAGGATAAGCAATAGGACAGTCAGAGCCTTGGGCCACCTCGAAGTTTTCCTAGAAGAGGAAGGCTGCTGCAGAAAGGAGATAGTCCTGGGCCTCACGAATCTGGAATAAGGGGTGGGGCCAAGCCGACAATTGGTACCGCGCACTGAATGGAGCCTTGTGAAGAAGGAAGTAATAAGTTGTCAGGGTGGAGGCGGTGCAGGATGTCGGTGCTGGAGTGTGTGGTCCCAAAGCCTAAGGGCTTCTTGAATGTAAAGGGCAAGGCACCTCTGATCTATATATCTAAAGAAGGTGGAGAGCGACCGCACCTCCCTAAAGAGGCAATAGAACCTCCCTTTGATCTCATAGTATAGAGGACAACGAAAGATGAAGTGCTTCTCAAACTCAACCTCCCTAATGAACCCAATGCAAAATTGCTTTGAAGGAGCCAAGGGGGATCCTAAGGGAACGAGGCTAGTGGTGGGATAAGTAGGAAGGGCGGACAATGAGTTCGTCCTTTAGCTCCAGAAAGTTCTCTGCATAAAAGGCCATCTTAGGGCGAAGGCCCCCATGGGGGTTAACCCAAATAGTGTGATTGAACTGCCTGTAAATGTCATCTCTGATGCATTTATTCAGCTCCTAGCAAGGAGGAAGAAGATGGAGTGGGGGGCATCGAGAGAGTACAAGAATGCAAGGAGGGGATCCATATCAATCCCAATAGACCCAAGAAAGGCTGAACTCTCAGCAAACCATCCCCGAGCCCGACGGAAGGAGACAACAGAAGTAGAAGAATAGAAGACAAGGTAGGGGTATCTATGACGCCGCTCACCCGAATAAACAAAGCCTTGAAGGTTATGAAGGTACCAAACCAGATCAAAGATGGCCTCAAGCCCGAATGGACACACCCCAAACTCTACGAGAATAATGTTGTATGGGATGGATTGCTTGCATCGAATGATACACCAAAGGAGTAGAATCTGAACCCTCTTGGCAGAGGCCTAGTTAGAATCTAGCAAAGGACCCCACACCACCGAACCATAGAGAACAATAGGTTTGATAAGTGTATCCATAAGTGTCATCTTGGACAAACTGTCCTTGAAATGGTGCCAGAAACATTGACGCTTGAGGAGGGCCAATGAACCATATCCCTTATTTATCCGCGGTTGAAGGGAAAGTCTCATGGTAAAATGGGGCCCAGAGAACTTGACCCCAAATATGTGTATGAGGATGAGATATCGACCTCCAAACCCCTAAAGATAGCAGAAGTCCACAAAACAACAGTACACCTTCAAGGAGCGATGACACGCCTCCTTAATAGTGCCCCGAAGACTCAAGATGTGATCCGTAGTCTAAAAATCTGGTCTAAAATCGGCTTGCCCCTTGGCACGGATGTGATGGTGATTAAACTCTCTCAATAGAAGAATATGAAGAGTTGTGGTGTACAACTTGGAGCAGGTGTGCCCAAACATGATGGTCCTATAATTATTGGGGTCCGAGGTAGGACCCACCTTGTGGATCGGATGGATGATGTGGAGCGACCAATAACGGGGGAAACCTATACAAACAACATGGTTGAGGAGATCGGCTAAATTGGACCACAAAACTATGAGGCCATGTTTAAAGAACTCGGCCTGAAAGCCCTCCTTGTCAGCCGTCTTGCTAGAGTTCGTAGTTCTGACCACCTCCCTAATAGTGGTATAGGAGAAAAGGTCACAATGATAAGAGAAAAGGTGACAGTGAGGGAGCACTCTAGAGTGAGGCCAGATGGTAGACAAAAGGCTAAGAACAGTGCTATTAAACATGCAACCAGCAGGCTCACACTTCCCATGTTTGATGGTAGTGGGAAAGTTACTGCTCGAGCTTGGATCGGTAAGCTAGACATATATCCGACCCTTAGGCCTATGACAAAGGTGGATGCTATAAAGTTTGCAACTTTGAATTTAGACGGGCAGCCCACGAGTGGTGGCATCATGGGATGGTCACCCTCCATCATAATTTGATTACATCATATCAAGAGTTTGCTAATAGGTTGGTAGAGCATTTTGATTAGGACCTAGAAACTTATTTCTGGGATCTTGCTCAACTCAAGCAGACAGGCAGTTTGGAGTCAATTAGCAAGTTTTGAAAACTCTCTGTCATGGTTCCTAATGTGACAGAGAAGTGCCTAGTCATGCTATTTACAGAGGGGTTACATGAGCCTCTTAGAGGGTAGCTTAAGGCATTTGATCTGCCTTTTCTGCGGGGCGTTATCAAAAAGGTTAGGAGCATGGAGCTTTTAGCTCCTAAGAGGTCAGCTAAGCCTAAACTAACCACTTTACCTACAAACGAGGTATATCCACCAGTTGCTGATGAAAAAAAGAAATCAGTTGTGAAACATGATGAGGCAACTCATGAGGATTTGAGGAGACAGCTTTTCTATAGTTGCAAAGAGCCTTATAACAGAGATCACACTTGCCCTTTGAGGCCTAGGGGTAAGGAAAACCATTCTATGTGGCTGTACTATGATCAGATTAAGGCTGAAACTTCACATCAGCCAGCTGGTTTAGATGTTGATGAGGCTCATAGAGTCACTATGGGGTTTGGTCCTGATATTAGGCTATCACCCATAGTGTTGTCCACTACTGTGCCACTTCCCTCCGCTTTTAGGATGAGAGGATTGGTGGATGGACAGCATTGCATTTCCATGTTAGACACTGGGGCCACACATGATTTCATACATGACAGATTTGTTAGCCGGTGTGGTCTTAAGGCAGACGAGTTTGCTAGGTTCCGAGTCAAGGTGGCAAATGGCTACACCCTTACCTATACCAAATGTATAGGTCATCTCTCATTATTTCTGGGTGACCATGAGATGCAGTCATATTTTTATGTGATCAACTTGGGGGAGATGGACGTTGTGTTGGGAATGCAATGGTTACAAGATATTGAAGAGTTTTATCTTAGCCTTTACTCAATGGAAATGAGGTTTGAACAATGGGGTGGGAGATATGTGTTGCAAGGTATTAGTAGAGACTTACAAAGGCATGATATGGTTCAGGTGGAGCAGGTCACACGTCATGTCTCGTGCAATTCACGATTACATAGTTCAAATCAACATACAGGTGCGGTTCACTTTGTGAACAACCCCTTGTTTGATATTGATGTTGTTTTGTCATATGACAACCCATTATTTGAGTTCGATGTTGGTCCTCCTCTGGTGATCAGTGCACCAAAATTTCAGTCAAGACTTACAGAGGAGTTCTCAAGGGCGTATACAGTGAGTAGTGCATATAGCTTTACATTTGATCCTCATGTACAGGATATTTACTGGCGACATAGTCATTAGCACGTGAGCTTGAAGATTGGTATTAAATCTTATCTTGTGCGGAGAAAGGGGGCAAGTCTGGTCTATCCGTTGAGTTGCTTCCACATGATGTTCTTGTTTCAGCATCACTAGTTCTAGCATTGAGTTTAGTTTCGCAGACTTAGTTGATCATACAGATGGTGTTGTCTTTACAGGAATTCATTGGTGATGAAAGGGACATTACACAGATTTATCTGTGGGATCCTAGTGGGGGCGAGACTCCCTTTGGGTTGGAGTTTGGTGAGCTGCTGGATGCGAGATTGCTCGGGGACAAGCAATTTTAGGGACTGTGGACTGTAATGTCCCCGTTTTAGCTTACCTCGTGATGCAATCAAAATTAGCCTATTAGTGACCTTCGTAGGCTAATCAGTTGGTTAGAAGGTTTCAATGGTCGAGCCAAATATTATATTTCCACTCCAATGGGCAGTGATGTTCAGGGTTGCTCGTCATTTGAGCCCAATTGGAATACTTACTATTTAAAGTAGGTCAAGTTCAAGGAATTGTTATATTTGGCAGGGCACCTGAATGTTCGGTTTGCATAGTGATTGACTTAGTCATCAGTTGGTCAAGTGGAAGGATTTGTATCGAGTCCATGGATATTACTTATTATTAATTAAGGCTTTTAATTAATGATAAAGTTATTATAAATTATATCCTAAAGTTATTTGAGGCCAATTTATTTAAGATATGCATTAAACGAATATTTCGAAAATGGGGCCTATTTATTATTTTATTATTTATTAATTTGGAGGCCTGTTTCATGTTATGGCTAGGTGTTTTGAGAAGATACTTTTAGAAGTGTATTTTGACGTCATGTCTTGGAGGGGGAATTATAATTAAATATTATAATTCAAGCATTGGAACTTTGTAAAAGATAAGGAATTATAATTGAATATTATAATTCAAGCTTTGGAATATTTGCAAGACCATTGTGAACTTTCATGAGTAACACTAAAGATGAAATACGTTGGTGTAAGCTTGAAGACAAGATTCTTTTTTGAAAGAAGGAACAATTTAAGAAGGGTTTGGAATCGAACCATATCATACTGCATGCACTTTCTTGATGAATTGTGATTTGGTGAATTTGATTGAGGGTTCCTAAGTTTGTGAGCTAAGAGAATTGATAATTGTCAAAGCCAAACGCACTTTGAATTGGTTTCTATTATGCAGTGAATTGTGCAAGCTATAATTCCAAACAATGATTATAATTGTGACTAAACTTGTTCGAATTATGAAGGGAATTCAATATTTCTGAGGTCAGGGACTATTACAAATGGGAGGCGGTGCTCAGTTTACATCGCAGTATATTTTAGAGGTTGTGATTGATGTTATTTGGCTGTCATAAATCTTTAGAGTAGGTCAGCATTATATTTGGAGGGCTGCAATCTTAATCTAGATGCCTATGTTTGTACTTTGAGGTTGTCGCTGAGTAATTCTGGGACGGCACTACTTTTATTTGGCAGCAAATAAAATTTTGGAGGCTGCGTTTGAAGGTTCAGAGCCTGTGACACCATGCAAAAGCTAGTTCTTGCTAAATCTGATGCCACGTTACACTCCTTGGGCCCACGTCAAAGGGATTTTGGTCTTTCTCAGCCAGCTGCGATAATTCCAGTCCACTCACGACATTCCCAATCTGCTCTAGGTTTCTTTAAATTTGGAATTAAGTGTGTGACTTTCATTTCTAGCTTGTAAATATTTGCGAAATTAATAATTGTGAACAAAGGTTGGTGTGAGCAATATATTGCAATTTATTTCAAATTCATGCTTGTAGTTATTTATTTGAAGAAAGTTCAAAAAAAGACATTTGGAAAATATAAAAAAGGATATAACCCAAAAAAACTCAAAAACTGTCGAAACACATAAATTCAGTACCCGTAGTAGAGTTAGAGTCAGTAGGGCTCTTACAGTGGTATTAGAGCAGTTTCCTACCATCCTGTAGGATTGGGCTCGTTCATGCAACTAGTAAGGTTTGATCCCAACGGGTTTTACTCATGCAAGAGAACAAAGCTATCTGGTTGTGAGTTACAGATTCCACGAACAACAAATATCGGTGACAGACAGGGTGGAAGCCCACCTAGACATACAATGCATGATGATGAAAGAGAGGCTAGGGAATTGTTCAAGAATATAGCAGTAGGTCAACAACAGGTAGTAGCAGGTCAACAACAAGTAGCAACAAGCAGCTACAGTGTTACAACAACTTTCTGATACTCTTCAACAGTCGACATGGCCCAGGGGGCACAATAGGGATAGAGTTTTGTTGTCCTCAATTTTGACATCACAAAATTGAGGCAACCCTACGCAATTTTTCTTATGAATTCGTGGATGTATCCTCTATGATTTTGATGTTTTGGATAATGCGTTATAAGGACAATTCATCATCCTTGAAATGCTCTTTATTTTGCACATTTCATGCATCTTTTCTAAGGGTTCCCATCAAGTTAATCACCTTATCACTTGTCAGGATGAGTTTTTCTCTTCTAACTACAAGCACTTGTTTTTTGGCAATCTTCAAGTCCTTTTCTTTGTTTTTCCCTTTCTTGTTAGTAGTTTTTAATCTTGATTTTCCCTCGAGTCAATAGCGCTTTGAAATACACTCGTTTCGAGCTATCTTAGACATCAAACGGAGTTGTATAACTCAAGTTATGATGCAAAAGGTGGGGTTTTCCTAGCCGACTGCATATTTTATTAAAAATCCTCCAAAAGTGGGCTTTTTATTGTCAATTGCATGAAATAAAATTATTTTTAATAGCTAAAATGGATTTTGACATCCATTCTTAAATTTCAACTCATTCTGAGTTGATTTGACCATAGTTTTTAATGATTTTATGAAAATTGGTTTTTTCTAGTCTATTTTCATGTTACTTTATTAAAAACTATAGTTATATATTAAATTTAATTAAATTTAGTCACTTAAGTGCATAAAAGTGGGGTTTTTATTATTCATTGCATATCATCTACATGCAAGTCATCTTTTAAAACCCACTTCCAATAAAATCTAAATCTTAAATGCATAAAAGTGGGCTTTTCATGTGCAATTGCATATACTTGAGTTTAAAATAATGCATTTTAATGTTATGTTTTACAACTTAAGTGAAAAGGTGGCTTTTTCAAGCCTAACTACATGTGCAATTGTTATCTAAAAGTACGTATGCACAACTTAAGTGAAAAGGTGGCTTTTTCAAGCCTAATTACATGTGCAATTGTTATCTAAAAGTACGTATGCACAACTTAAGTGGAAAAGTGGCTTTTTCCAAGCCAGATACATGTCTTTTGAAATATGTATTTGCACTCAAAAAGTGCGTATTTAATCACTTAAGTTATAAAGTGTTATTTTTATATGCAAATGCATATGTAAAACAACGTTTTTAAAACCATTGAAGCTAAAATACATGTTATTGACTCCAAAAAGTGCGTTTTAACTCATTTTTTGCTTATGTTTTCATTAAAAAGCAAGAAGTGGCAATTTTTGAGAGGAAAACATGTGTTTTTGACTTCAAAAAACCCACTTTTTTGGGGCGTTTTTGGAAAAAACAGGATTTTGAGGCAAGAAATCACTTGGAAAATGGTCAAAACTTAATCGTTTTGGCTGCTTATAGGGTCGATTTTGCACCAAATTGGCCAAGGATTATTCTTGGATCATCAAAATTGCATTTTAGAAAGTATTTTACTCCAAAAACAGCCTATTTAGGGCACGTTTTTGAGCGTTTTTGCCCAAAAATGACCCATTTTTGCCCATTTTTCTTCATCAAAATCAAATCTTTTTCTTCTAAGATGAGTTCTTGGGCATTACCTTTCATTTTCAGCTTGTTTATCATTATTTCCAAGCTATTTTTGATGCCCTAGACGCCGTTTTTTTAACTTAATTGCATATGCATGGAAAATGTCAAAATGGTTGCTATTTCTTTGCAATTATTCTCTCATTCCTTCCCACTTGGTTGTATATGCATGTTGACTCTCCAAAATTGAAGGAAAAAGACTAGGAAAGAGATTTATATATAGTTTTTAAATCCCATCTTTCCTAAATCCGAAAATCCATTGATTCATTTCAAATTTTGCCCAAGATTTGGAAAAATTTCTTCTTGAGAGTTGAGGTAATTTTTCCTTAAGTTTTTCCCCAATTCTTTCTAAGTTCATGTTTTGGTTTTTGATTAACATGTAAGTTTTCATTTTCAGATTTACATGTTATGTTCGTTTTAATGATCCTTCTTCCGTCTACAATCTCCAAGTTGCATATGCAAGTGCTTCATCTTGCTTGTATATGCAGTCGGGATTAAAAACCCTGTTCTTGAAAGAAATCGTCAAAAAAAGGAAAGCAAGCTCACTTTGCAACATGCTTTTGCATGCAAAAAGCCCACTTTCATGCTTAGCCGCACTTCATCCACGCTTGTTATATCGCTGCCATGTGACTTAAAACTCATGATGGTGGTTGCTTGCACACTTGCTTATGCTGCTCATTTTCCATGCATTTTTCACACAAAGCTTGTTGTCCGCATGTGCTATTATCCTTCAAAAACCCGTTTTTGGGTTTTCCTACCATATAAGCACACATTTTGAGCTCAAACGCATATATCCATTCGCTGTCCCAAAAGTTTCCAGCCATCCATTCATATGTAATACCCTCTGAAAAACCCGTTTTTGGTTTTTCTCACAGCTCAAGAACCAATCTAACCCAAATCTGTTTGTTCTTCCGCTATTCACAAGTATTCCAACCACTTACAATACCCCAAGCTCACTTCCTGTGCGTCCAAAAAGTGCAAGGGATCCATCTCATAAAGATGTTCTCACCTTGTGGAATTTTCATGTCACATGCTACATGATTGGAGATTCAAAGAAGGATTTTTGGGCTTCAAAAGTTTGTGATTGTATTGTTTTCAGAAACAATCTGAGTTCTACCCAAGAAGAAGGTTCCTCTTCATCAAGTAAATGCAAGCTAAAAGCTCACCTCCAAGCATTCACATACAATTTTTTCGCTTTCCCAAAAGCTGTAAATGGACCTCTAAACCCCATTTGTGGATGACAAGTGCTCTCCAAAATAGCATGTAATGGGATTTAAAAACCCCATTTACAAAAGACGAATCATCCCATGCTAAATGCAAAGAGTTGAAGACTGAAATGATGCGGGCATTGAATGCTTTCAAGAAGAGATACTTTCCAAGGAAATGACCATTATGATACAAGACAACCAAGGATGCAGGTTCCTGTTCCAGATCAAGATGCTTTCACCAAACTAGAGGATATCAACCATCATGCATTCTGTAGTAGCATGAAGACAAACAAAGGATGATGTAATAAGTGTCGTGTCTTGTTAGGCACTTAGAATATTTTCATCGTGTCTTTGTAATTTGTATTTGACACATGTAATTGCATGTGATAGTATCACATGCAAAGCTGTAACATGTAATCAAGTTGCAAGTGCATTAGGCATGCAACTTTGAAAAAGTCAAAATTAGTTAGTTAGTTAGTTAGGGAATAAGTCAAAGTGGTTGAGGATTTTCCTCTTTTCTCTCCACCTTTGTCTCTCCTCTTTTCCTATATAAAGGAGGGAGCTCATTGTAAATAATCATCTTTTGGCAAGGCAAGAAAATTCTGTCAATTTGTATTGTGCACTCTAAGACTTTGTGCTTGGATGTAAATCAGATTGCTTTCAATAAAAGAGGCAGATTGTTTTGAGACTTTGTGCCAATTCAAACTGTTATGTGACGACATTTTCTTGAGTTGATTGTGAGTTCTTATGCTTTGATTCAAGAGGGATTTGGATTCAATTGCATAGACTTTGCGCTGCCTGTTGTATTCAGAGCCAATTTGAACTTTTAAAGACTTTGTGCTGCAGAAGGACAAATTGTGATAGATAGTAGTGGCTGCAATTACTTAGAGCTGAAGACTTTGGGCTTCAGTTGTGAATGTTTTTATTAAATTTGAGAGTATCCAGTAAGAGACTTTGTGCCTTACTGGTTATTCTGCTCGAATCCACACGAGACAAGCGCAGGAGACTTTGGGTTCCTGTTTTTGTTTCACAAAATATAAAAAAAAAGCTGCTGCCTCTGGTATTGTTCTTATGTCAATTCCTGGGTCACCAGTATTATCGTAGCAATAAGGCACTTTTTGTTAAGTTGAAAAGTTGTAGTTGTATGCAAATCATTCCTGAAAAAAGAGGAATTGATTAAGAGAACCGCCCTTTTTGTAATTTCAGTTAAGTTCCTGTTGAAGCCACCTACGGTAAGAAGGGAGCCTCCCCTATTGCTGAGAGGAGAGATTTATCTCATGAGACGTTGCCTAAAGTTACAATTTTGTAAGGTGTAGTCTTAGCGGCTTACAAAATTTTTAGCCAACAAGTTTCACCTAGTAGTTTAGCTAGTTCTCACAGGTCACAGACTAAGCTTATAGGTACTTTTCACATGTCGTCATGTCCTACCTTTCTGAGACCTTATTCAGATGACAGAAGTTGGGAGGATGAGGTTGTTTCTTTTATAGATGATGTTCTCTCTTTACATGCAGAGTGGGATGCTTTACCCCCTGATGTTAAACATCTCAACTTTGATAGATTTATGAGTTAGAAGAGGAAGCACTCTAGAGCGAGGCCAGATGGTAGACAAAAGGTTAAGAACAGTGATCTTAAACATGCAACCAACAAGCTCACTCTTCCCATGTTTGATGGTAGTGGGAAAGTTACTCCTCGAGCTTGGCTAAGTAAGGTGGTCACATATCTGACCCTTAGGACTATGACAGAGGTGGATACTATAAAGTTTGCAGCTTTGCATTTAGACGGGTCAGCCCATGAGTGGTGGCATCATGGAATGGTCACCCTCCATCATAACTTGATTACATCATATCAAGAGTCTGCTAACAGGTTGGTAGAGCATTTTTATCAGAAGGATCGAGAAACTTATTTCTAGGACCTTGCTCAACTCAGGAAGACAAGTAGTTTGGAGTCCTTCATTAGCAAGTTTCTACGACTCACAAGAGCCACTTAGAGGCTGGCTTAAGGCATTTGATTCGCTTTTTCTATAGGGGCCATAAAAAAGGCCAAGAGCATGGAGCTTTCAGCTCCTAAGAGGAAGGCTCAACCTAAACCCACCACATTACTTGCAGATGAGGTACATCCACCAATTGTTGATGAAAAAAAGAAATCAATTGTGACACATGATGAGGCAACTTGTGAGGATTTGAGGATACAACTTTGTTATTGGTGCAAAGAGCATTATAAAAAAGATCACACTTGCCCTTTGAGGCCTAGGGGTTAGACAAACCATTCTATGTGGTTGTACTATGATGAGGTTGAGGTTGAAACTTCACATCAGCCAGCTGGTTCAGATGTTGATGAGGTTCAGAGAGACTACGGGGTTTGGTCCTGATGCCAGGCTATCACCCATAGTGTTGTCCACTACTGTACCACTTCCCTCCACTTTTAGGATGAAAGGATTGGTGCACGACAACATTGGATTGCCATGTTAGACACTGGGGCCACACATAATTTCATAAATGAGGGATTTGTGAGCTAGTGTAGTCTTCAGGCGGAAGAGTTTGTTGGATTCCAAGTCAGGGTGGCAAATGGCTATACCCTTACCTGTACCAGACGTATACGTCAGCTCATTATTTTTGGGTGACTATGAGATGCAGTCAGATTTTTATGTGATCAACTTGGGGGAGATGGATGTTGTGTTGGGAATGTAGTTGTTACAAGATATCGAGGAGTTTTATCTTAGCCTGCACTCGTTGGAAATGAGGTTTGAGCAGCGGGACAGAGGAGATTTGTTGCAAGGTATCACAGAGGGGAGTTTGTGCACTATGTATCCTGCAGTTCATGGCTACATAGTTCAGATAAACATATGAGTGTGGTTTTCTTTGTGAACAACCCCTTGTTTGATATTGATGTTGATTTGTGTATGACAACCCGTTATTTGAATTTGATGTTGGTCCCCCTCTGGTGATGAGTGAAGATGATGTTTGGGATCCCATCAATGCACCAAAATTTTAGACAAGACTTATAGAGCATACAATGCTTTTGAATGCTGCGACCTTTAACTAATTCATCAGGCATTTCCAACCAAAATATCTATGCGAAAGCCACATGTTACTGTTAATATATTTCAGATTTTAACAAGGGATATTCAAACTATAGAGATCTATCAAAACTAAGCACAGGATATGATATTAGAAATCACAAGGGAGGAACGATAGTATCCGGAAATCAGAACTTGACTATGCCTTCACCCTCTCCAAGGTATGTGCCAATTAGCCCATCTAGGGCTCCTTCAATCTGCTTCAAGATGCCAATGATCTGCACTTTGATCTGTCCTTGGATCAGCTAGTCAATGCCTTAGATCTGCCCTTAAGGCTGATATAACTAGTTCCAAATTCTCACCAATTCCTGGAGTACTTTGCTCCAGTATAGACAGATGTAAGTATCACTGCCTTGTGTATCTTCGCTGCTCTAAATTCGCTTTCCTTGATAAGATGCCGATTTTATTATAAATCAAATTCAATTATCGCTGATCCATGCGCCTCAATATCAGATTAAATATCTAATGTAATTCGCACTTGATGTTTACCAATTGCAGCCCTTCGATCTCATACTATGTAAACCGCCTTTCAATGGCAGCCTTCATACATGTTGAATATGCATTCCTTAAGTATTTCGCACTTCTTGGAATGGAGAAGTAAGTCGCAGGTTTGAGACTCTTGAGGGAGAAGCACACATTATGTTTTTGGTATGTCTCTCCTCAAGACTCAATCCATATATATATGGGAATGAAAACACTCAACAAGGGGCCGACTTGGACTTTCAAAATACTAAAATGCATTTGCTCCAAGAGGCCGACTTGGAACCTTAAATAAACTTTGATTATTTAATTTCATTCTAATAATATATAGATTAAATCGATCTTCTAGATAAACAATAAAGAATAAATATCTCTAATACTTATTATTATTATTTATGCATATCAATTTATTATAATAATAAATATATTCTATATATTTATTTATTATTATCCAAGGTAGAGATATTTTCCGTAAAGGCCATAATATCAACAGTTACAATTATAGTCTGCTCTTCCAGAAATGGGGAGATATTCTTCTACAAAAGGAGAGCTTAACTTTGTTTTGAGGGTTCATCACTTTTGTAAAATGAGCACTTAAAGAGGATCGCAATCATTTTTGTAATACAATCTCTTGATCTCAGCATGTTGTGTGCTTAAAATAGCATAAACCAAATACATTGGATTGTGCATTTTTTACCTATGTTGTAATGTCCCTATGTAAATTATAATGTCCCCAATTTCGATGAATTAATTAATTAAATTAACTATTTTAAAGTTGTCCAAATAAAATTAAATAATAAAAGAATGACTTTGATTTTAATTAATTTAATTAAAAGTGACTAAAATAAAGATCTATTATAAAGTCAATTTATTTAATAAAACTCTCCAGCGTGTTCCAGAAGCGACTCCATGAGAGAAATTCCAGAAGGTTCACCTGGTTGTTTATAAAAGAGGGTTGGCGATTCATTTTGATACGTTCAAATGTTATTGAATTTGTTATGAAATTGCTCGATGCTTTGTCATTAGCAAAGATTTCTAGAGACAAAAACCTTCAAGAATTTTGCGGAAGAGCTGGACGGAAATTTAGTTCTTTGATGAGGTAGATTCACAACCAAGTCTGCGTCTGGGCTAAAATTGTGAATTCTTCCTGCGAAGACAAATCTGCAATTAAAAGAAGTATATTGTGTTTGAGAAAATAAGATTGTTTAATCCTGGACATTTATGCTGGAAATCAAAGGGGCTTTGATGATTGGTGATTATTTGCTGGTATTTTTATGAGTCAAAATCTTCTTGTGTTTTCATAGGATGGCAATGAT
Source organism: Chamaecyparis obtusa (assembly GCA_027943335.1). Classification (NCBI taxonomy): domain Eukaryota; kingdom Viridiplantae; phylum Streptophyta; class Pinopsida; order Cupressales; family Cupressaceae; genus Chamaecyparis; species Chamaecyparis obtusa. Next base: position 37,733 of record BSBK01001005.1, read on the forward strand.
GTCGGTGTTTCGAACTTAATGGAATATTAATATTGCCATAAGTTTCAAGTAATAATTGCTACGGTTGCTTTCTAAATTTTTAGAAATATTTCTCTATGGCTCCCGATTCTTATTGGTATATTTCTCTAAGTTTGGCTTTAAAAATAATATTATTTGACTAAGCTTTATATCTGCCATGTGAAATTTAAGAGCCCTATTGATTATATAGTTACTGTGGTTTAACAAGATAAATACAAATATTTACATGGGGACTTTGTAAGATAGTATTATTATTTCTGTCTAGCCAAACTGTTTGATTTGCTATTGGAATATTGTTCTTTAGAAATACTCAAGCCGTAAATATTTGCCGTGAGGTATATGGGAGTCGGAGGAAATATTTATGAAGCTATTTGTAATGTTTTATTAACTCTGAGAGGGAGCGATTATATTTCAGAACATTTCAAAGTTTAATTTATTATATCTTATTTCTGCCATTAATATTACTCGAGCTGAAAATATTTATGGGCGCACATCTGTTGGTGCAAATTGAAGGGCTTTGTGAGCAGATAGATGTTACTGAATAATACTAATCATATGCTGCTTGTTGGGTCTAAACAGTTGAGTCTTATATTGACGCCAATGGTCTACCATTCCTCAGGCATGCCTGTTAATATTTATAGCCTGTTGGCTTAGATCAAACTGGACTACATTGCACAATTTTATAATAATATTAGTATTGTTATAAAATAAAAGCTCTTAATATATATTGTGTTTAAAAATGGTCCTTTATTAAGGAACAAGGTCGGCCCTCCTTAAGGATGACAAATTCACATATATATTGGAATTGTTTTTGAGGGCAAGAGACATCAAAAACATAACATGCCTTCCTGCCCTCAAGAATCAATCTGCTAGGACAAAGGACAAATAGAAGCAGTCCTAAAAGGAATGAAAAGATGCTGCCCTAGGAGTAGCGAATTATGTTTGGTTGATCAGCTTTGCATGAGCGAACTTGCTTTAGAAGATCAGCGAATCTGCACTTTAGAGGGTCTGCAACTTGCTTTGGAAAATCAGTGAATTACTTATAGGATCAGCGAGTTTGTATTAGAGCAGGAGTGAATTCTTCAAGTAAAATCGCAGCAGTTCTAAAAGACAGTTTAGGGCAGGCATTGAAGAGTTAGTTTACACATTTAGTTATGAACCCAATAGATAAATTAATGTAGCTCTAAGGAGATTATTAGGGCGGATTATTCAGGCCTAGAAGCGTGAATGTGATCAGTCCCTAGACATAGATCTGGGCAGATTGGATCTGCTATAAAGGAGAAGTCTCGGCTCATTAGATACAGATCTGGGCAGATCTGTATCACCTTGGATTTAAGATAGATAAAGCCCTAGGTGGGCTAACTTGACTTATTATGAAACACATACAATTTGTGCAGCAATCTTTGGAGAGTAAGATTGAAGACTTGGGATAAAAGGATTTGCTTCGTGGATCGGAGATCCTCAGCAAATTATTAAACATCAAAGGCTTCAATTCCGGGTATTATCTCTCCTTGTTCCTTATGATTAATTATTACCTGTGCTTGGTTTTGTTAGATCTCTATAGATTGTTATATTCCCTATTAGAATCTGAAAAATACTACAATGCCATGACTCAGAGGAAGATATGTTCAGGGATTCTCAGACGTTGACTTTCAATGCTTCTGTTTTCGGTTGTATAACAGGGGTTTCAGAATTTAATACTGATTGTTGTATGCACAGTGAAGTCCACTGGAGTCAATTGTTGGAATGACTTCAGCAGAAAGTAGTGCAGCACTTTGATTTTGACAGCCAAGAAGGTCGGATCTTAAAATGTTATTTGTTGCAACTTGTCTTTCCTGTAAATTAAGCAGTTGTTGCATAAACTCTGTTCTTGGTTTATATTTGAGTGCCATTTAATACCTTAATCTCCAGTATGATATAATGGAAATACATAAAGCACACAAACTATTACAGTTGCATGAAAATTGTTTGTTATAATGCTCTTGGGAGTGAAATTAATCAATTAATCAACTGTTCTAAAATGACTGAATTCTGAAACATTGTCAATAGAGTCCCAATTTTGAAAGATAACAGAAAGTGTTCTTACAGTGGTATCAGAGCCAAGATCCTGCCAGCCTTTGGGACCGTTTTAGTTTGTACATGCGACCGAATGATAGGGAAAGAAGGCACTACCAAAGGGAAATAAGGAAAACTTGGCAACCCCCTCAAGTACTTGAAGGGAAGACAATATCTAGACTGATTGGTATTCATTAGGATTCATCCTCTAGCAGTACAAAACAGGTTGCAGGTATGGGTGAGATAAGGAATAAAGGATGAGGCCATGGAAGTAAGAGATACTTTGAAAGGAATTCAAACAGGATACGAACAGGTGGCCAATGTATTACAACAATTTATAGTTGCCATCTAGCAGTTGAGTGCTGCCCCCAGGAGACCACAACGCAGACAAGAAAATGGTGATAGCATGGTTGGCTCCCCATGAGGAGAAAGAGCTCCTACCTGCTCTATGGACAGACCTTTAATGCTCTCTTTCCTAGCTAAAAATGATGAGGAAGAGGGGAACAATGTTGATGTAGATGTGGCATCTCCAATTAATGTGATGACAATGCACGATGAGTGGAGTCTTTTGCCAGAGCATGTCAGGGTAGATTTATCTTTCATTCAGTACATGGGGCAGCGAAGTGAAAACATGAGAATTAGGCAGGATACAAGGCCTAGGTATCAAAACAAGGATCTCAAACATGCCACTAAAAAGTTATCACTCCCCACATATGATGGAAGTGGAAAAACGAGTATGAGAACTTGGATTCATAAATTGGATATCTTCTTGACTCTCAAGCCTATGAAGGAAACAGAAGTAATCAAGTTCACCACTATGCATTTAGATGGAGCAGCCTATGATTGGTGGCATCGTGGATTAGTGACTTAGGATCATGGGCTGATTCATTCATATGAGGAATTTAGTAATAAAGTGATTGCCTCCTTTAATAGAAAAGATGTGGAAGTATATTACTAGTGGACACAACTGAAACAAACTGGGTCATTGGATTCTTATATTAACGAGTTTCAGAGAATTGATGTGATGGTCCCTGATATGATAGAAAGAAGAAAGATCATGTTATTTAATGAAGGATTGAATGATAAAATCAAAGGGCTTGTGAAGGTCCTTAAACCCAGCTCTTTACAGGATGCTATTAGGATGGTGCTAGACTTGGACACAACTACTTCCTATCAGTCACCCAAAGGAAATTTCAAAAGTTCAAAACCAAATCAAAAAATTGTTAAGCGGCCTAAGAATACCCCTCCTAAGATGGACTTTGAAACGAGGAATGAGTTGAGGAGAAAAAAACTATGTTTCACATGTAAAGAGTCTTGGATCCCCGGGCATAGGTGTCTTGGAAAGGGCAAAATTTATTACATAGAGGTCACTTCAGATGTTGAAGGTAAGCAGGTGTATGGCAGCAAATCAAGGGATAGCAATGAGGATGAGCATCATCATCTGGATAAACAAAGGCAAAGCAGATGGTCAGCCTAAGGTTACAACTGCTATATTGTCAAGAGTACCTTGGTACAATCCCTTTTGATTAAAGGGCGTACTTAGGGGGCATCCAGTGATTTGTTTGGTGGATACCGGTGCTACATACAATTTCATTTGTGAGCAGTCAGTTGTGAAGTGTAGATTACAGGTTGAGAAATTCTTAAGGTTTTGTGTGATAGTTGCTAGTGGTGGAACCTTGAAATGCTCTGCAAGAGTTCCTCAACTTAGCATTCAGTTGGGGGTCTACACAACAATTGATAACTTCTATTTGGTCAAGCTAGAACAGATTGATGCAGTTCTAGGCATGTAGTGACAGAAATCTATTAGTAGGTACACATCGGATCACCACAAGATGCAGGTTAGAGGGGCAGTGTTGTGGTAGTTGAACATTCCATCTATAATCAGTTTGGAGCAACCAGATATTACAGATAGTGGGAAAGTGTTGGCATTAACAGGTAAGAATGTAACTGGTACATGGAAAAAGAGGTATTGTCATTGATTGGCAAAGAGGTGTTGTCATATATGACTAAGGCTACCAATGTTCGATCTATGAAGCAAGGACAGGCACAAATGACAACAATAAGTGCGATGAGAGACTAGTTTGGAAACCGGTGACACTGAGTAAGTAAGAAGAGACCAATTAACCGAGGATAAGGAAGGTGTAACTGGTAACTGGTAACAAGAACCGAGGATAACGGTTAACCAAGGCTGCAACTAGTACGTACAGAGGAAGGAAAGGTGACAGGTGAAGGTTTTTACCTATGCACAATCTAGGGATGTAAACCGATCAGTAAAGATTTCATCAAGACTAATAAACCGGGGAATGTCAGAGTTGACACACAGTTGTGTGACTCTTTAACCGAGATCTATTGCAAAAAATCCGAAAGACTTTGTGTTATCAAGACGATCGGTGCAAGGCGCAAGTGAAAGTTTTAATGCCGAAGTTTGTGGCATTGAAACATGTAGAAAACTCTAGTGAAGGAAATCTTTTTACACGCATCTGTCTTTTCCTTCATAAATCGGAAAAAGCACATGCAATGCATCAGATGTTTCCTAAGTGAACTAGTACTCCACTGGGTGATGGATCCGAAGGAGATCTTGAACAGGTCATGCATGTAGAACGCGGAAAGGTGAGAAAGACTATATCTTCTTCAGCCTGTGAAGAATACTGTTTGCCTTCATTCTGCCAAAAAATGAGTGAACCTGTACGCTGAAGAAGCTACTAAGGTGAAGAGAGGAGAAGAAAGTAGAGTGTGCAGAGAAGCACAACAACCAAGGAGAACATACCTGCACTGACCGGTGATGATTCTCAGTTGAATAGAACAACGATCTTGTCAGGCTCAGCAAAGCCATCATTAAAAGATCAAACCCTCTATTGCTCTCTAACAATTGCAATTGCGAAATCCAGTATTTTAGGTTGACATTAACAGGTCCATTGTATTAAATCCCTTAACCGGGTGACATCTGTTTAGGTGTTCTATGTCCTCTAACCAAACAGGTTCTAACAGACCTTACTTCTTAAATCCCTTAACTGGGTCGCATCTAATAGTGCATTTGTAATCCTTTAACAGAGAAGGCTCCTTACAAGGCGCATTTCAGAAGAGTGCAAAATTTGTGAGGTTTACTCACACCGTGGTTTTTTCCCAATTTGGGTTTCCACGTGATAAATCTGGTGTTGTTTATTGCTTGATTGTTTGATAGCTATTTATGTGATAGAATCTATTATGCTTACAGTTTTAGTTACATTATATCAGATTTGTTTTCAAGTTTTAGTGGGTGTCGATTCACCCCTCCCCTCTCAGCACCGGTTGGGAGCATCAATTGGTATCAGAGCCCTGTTTTCCTTTTCTAAGTTGTTTAACTACAACAGGAAAAAGATCAAAGAATGAGTAAGGACCAAAGCTTTCTAAGGAAAACTTCACTCTATGGTGTAGCAGAATGAAGTTGTACATGCAAACCACCAGACATCAATACTAGAATCATGTAATTCATGATTACACCGAACCCACCGGTACCTTGACACTGAATGAACAAAAGATCAGCACAAAGCATACTGCTACCATGGATATGATAGCAACTACGCTACCTGATTATGTCTATGCAGAGATTGAAAATTTGTCAACTGCTCACAAGATGTGGGCTAAGCTACAAACAGTATATGGTGGTGACCCACATGTTCAACGAGCAAAGTTAGAAAGCCTCAGAGGCAAATATGATGATATGAGGATGAATGAAGGAGAGGATATTGAGCACTACAACAACAAAATCTAAAAAGTGATGAACTCCATCAAAAGCGCTGGAGGAAAACTGAGTGAGGAAGATGTGATAAGCAAAATACTGAGAATGCTAAGGCCTCAATATGCTATCAAGATCTCAGCCATACAGGAGCTCAGATCAGTGACCACGACTCAAGTCACTCTTGACTACCTAATCAGTAAGTTGACTGCATTTGAATTGAGCAATTTTGATAACAGCTTACCCATGCAAGAAGCTGCTTTTAAATCTTTTGTTAATATCTCTTCCACCAAGAAAGGAAAAGAAACCGGTAATAGTTCCACCGGTAAGGCTGGAAATTTTGTTTAAAATCTGCTCTCTGAAGAGATGGAGCAAGATGATTTTGAAGCACTCATCACAAGAAGATTTCCTAGAGGAAAAGGGAAGTACAAAGGTAAACTCCCACTAAATTTTTTTTCTTCCAATAAGATAGGACACATTGTTGCATGATGTCCAGATAATGAAAATACAGAGAAGAGCAACTGATTCAAGAACAAAGCAAAGGAGTGCTACCTTGCGGAAGGAGTCACGAACAATGAATCTGAAGATTCTGATGATGAAGAAATTGTCTTTGTTGCAATAAAAGGAGAAAGCCAAGTGATAAGTGAAATGACACTTATCTTAAGAACTCATCAGCATGATGACTGGATCATTGACAATGGATGCACTCACCACATGACTGGTGATAAGAACAAGTTCATCAGCCTAAAGCTCAATGATGGTGGATCGGTAACCTTTGGTAATAATGCTCCCTATGCTATCAAAGGTAAAGGTTTTATTGCATTTAGAAATGATGCTGTATGTGAGGATGTGTACTGGGTAGGACTCAAGTACAATCTAATGAGTGTTGCTCAACTAAACAACAAGCGATGCCTATTGGAATTTGGGAAAGGTTCTTGTGTTGTCAGGAACCAATTAGGAGCTCATGTTGCTATCAGTAGACAAAGCAAAGGGAACTTGTTCTACTTGGACTCAATGGAGGGAGCTTGCCTCGTAGCATCAATAAAAGGTGAAACAAACAAAATTTGTCTTGTAACCAGAAAGGACAACAGTTGGTTGTGGCATTAGAGGCTCTGCCACATAAATTTTGACAACATTGTCAAAGTGAGCAAGAAGAGGTCAGTCAGAGGGCTTCCTGAGATTACAAAACCTGACAGAGGTATTTGCAAGGATTGTCAGGTGGGAAAATTGACAGGAACAAGTTTTAGTAGTAAATCTTTTTCTGTTGAAAATGTTCTGGATCTTGTACACACAGATTTGTGTGGACCTATGAGAACAAAGAGCTACTATGGAGACAAGTACTTCATGCTTTTTGTAGCTGATTTCTAAAGAATGATGTGGACACTTTTTCTTAGAGATAAATTAGAGGCCTTTCACATGTTCAAAATCTACAAGGCTCGAGTGGAGGAGACTGGTAAAAGCCTGAAGTGTTTGAGATCAGACAGAGGAGGTGAATACACTTATCAAGAGTTCACTCATTACTGTGAGGAATAGGGTATAAAAAGACAATTGTCTGCATGAAGAACCCCTCAGCAAAATGGAGTCGCTGAAAGAAGGAACAAGACTCTGATTGATTGTGCTAGAACCCTAATGATTCAGCAGGATCTCCCTGAAATGTCCCCAATGTTGCCAGCATCGGTGTTTCAAGGATTAGCCTATTATTTTGATCCTCATAGGGTAATTATTGTGGATAGAGGGTCTTCGGAGGCAGTGGCTTGGCTTGGGAGGGTCTTGTCTTCTCCACAATTCAGTAAGCTACAGGTTGGTTTTCATTTGGCTCAGATTGGACTTCATTTGGGCTTAGATTTGTGTACTTACTATTTGTGGTAAGTTGGGTGTTGATTGAGATGGACCCTTTCTATTTTTGGAAAATACATTTAGTCACATGGAGAAATAATAGGTATAACTCCTACTTCAGACGACATATTTAAATGATGAGTATTTTGGGAGTTATTATATTTTTAGTGGCCAAATTATTATTAAATTATTAAATGGCTTATTATAAAGTTATAATTTAACTTTATAATTTCACTTAAGTTGAGGGTTAAGTCATCATTGGAAGGGGGCCATTTATTATATGAGTAAGCCAAGTATTAAATATTTAAAGTGAAGTTGTGTTGGAAAGTTTCAAGAGCTGAGTTCTTTTGGGAACTTTCACAATTTCAGAAGTTGAGTTCTTTTGGAAACTTTTATCAACAAAGTATTATAAATATGAGTTCATTTCATTGGAAAAAGCACGCTTGCATATTTATTTGCTTTTGTTGCCTTTGTGAATTTCTGAGGTTCTGAATTGTGCCCTTGCTGAAGGATAAGGGTTTTGGTCTACAACTGAACTATTGTAGATGCATATTGCAATTGTGTTGAGGTATACAATTTGCAAACTCTTTCTACTGTGTTTACTGTAGCTAAGAGAAGAGCAATTTCTGTGATTAATTATAGTAGACATTTGGACTTTTGCTGAGGTTATTTGCACATTGAGGGTGCAAGAATTTGTGGTATTCATTTCTATGCTACAAGCGATCTGCTAGAGATCATTATATTTATTTGCTGATTGATGATGGGAACCGATCTGTTATTGTTTTGGAGATTTTGAATTGAATTTACATTACCAGCTGAATGGTGTCTTCAACAAGTGCGAGTTATGTTAGAGAAGGAAGCCGTACAGTTTAATGTTGGTACCGTACGGATCTATAGGGTTATTTAGACAACTGGGGTGGTCTCTTCCTTGTGTGAGCTGTGTTTGAATATTTTCGGGAGTCCTTGATCATAACAAGGCTGTGTTCAATCCAGTTACAAAGAACCAACAGAATAACATGTGCTGGCGTCAAACTACAGCAGCACATGAGGGATTTACAAGCTGTGTTTTGCTACCAGCTAGTGGCGTTTTGTTTATATGCTGGCAAGTGTTGGTTGTGGAGTGGTCTTCATGGCTTAACGTCACTGCAGACTTGGGAGCCATATTAGATATTACGGATTGTTCATAACTGCTGCGTATGATTATGATGACTTCTTGGTGCATCATGTAGGGAGTCTCTGCTTACACGTTTCCATTGTTGCTGGCTGCATTAAACGTGACAGGGAAGTTGGTGTTGAGGCAGCATTTCAACATTGGTTGGCTACGTGGTTGAAGGTGTAATTTAGAATCAATTTAATAATTTACTGCACATGTATTGTGGAAATATAATTCTGGAATTATCAACGCACATTTGAAATTCTATGAATTTGTTATTTGTTTGTTTAAATTGGAGGGAAATTAAAGACTTTATATTTATCTTCCGTGAAATAAAATTAACATTGCAAATTTATACAAGAAAATACAAGTGTTTAACCAAGAGCCAGGTAGCCTCTTCACAGTGGTATCAGAGCATGTTTCCTGCCATCGTGTGGGATATGAAATTCATTATTATTTCAGATTTGATGTTATAATTCGGAGTGACCAGCACTCTCGCATTTTGTAGCTATGGACAAATACAGGAGGCCTAGTTCTGAGAGTCGGCGTAGCAGTGTGGAAAAAAGAGAGGAAATAAATGCCTTGAAGGAAAGTATGGAAAGACTTAGGCTTCATCAACAGAGATTGGTGACAAAGCTATCAAATCCAGAGAGAGTTGATAGGGCAGTGAAATACATGGTTTCCGCCTTCCGTAGGCCTGCATCAAGGTTGCAGGCAAGGAGGCTTGAGTTTTCCCCAGCAGGTGTTTGTGATGCAGATGTACCAGTATTTAAGACGACTCCTACTAGTCCTATCCATGGATTTGATGAAGGGCGCTCCACACATAGACATGAGGATATGTCAGTACCATTGATGGATTGCAGCACTGAGCTCCAGCAGGTTGAGGCTCCCAGAGTTGTTGCTGCGGTTGGTGTACAGACAATTGATACAAAATTTTCCATTGATCGTTCAGTTTCTCTCGACGAGGGAATTGTTATTGGGAATTTATATGTCAGCTGTCGTAGTGTAGCTCCAAAGTGAGAGGCAGCACTTCTCTCAGGTGGAATAGGCGAGAGCCAAGAGCTACCTTATTGTGGTATTGATGATCGGGGAGTTATAGCAAAGTCAGTAGATGGTGGTTCATGCTCCAACATTATTGGTGTACAGCCTGATGTTGAGTCATGTGTGCAGAGTCAGGTGTCAGCAATTGAGGCTTTAATAGGAGATGTGGATGCAGCTAGTATAGACACATCTGATGATACATTCGATGATGTTATGAGCCGCACTGGGTATGACACCCCTTGTGAGATATTGAGTGATGACTCCGAGGAGGTTTTGGTTGAGTCCCAGGATCGATGTTTACAGGATCTTACTATTTAGGTGGAAGCTGAGACATGCGAGGAGATTGATATTACAAGGGCTTCCATTTCTTCGGATGAGGAGTTGGTTGAGGTACATAGTAGTTGTATCTTGGATGCAGAGTTGTGTGGGGACGATAGCACATGTATGAGCAATCTTGTGGTGGGCAGTTCTGATTCAGTCTCCTATCACAGTGCAATTAGTGGGACAAAGAGCTTGCATAGGAGGCAAGGCTTACATAGGCATCATGTGTCTAGTCAGTTGAAGGTGAATGACAGACATCTCTTCAGCTATTGAGCATTATGATGCTATTCGTCAGATGTTGGCCGTATCTGGTTGGGGTGCTCCTATGTCAGTTGAGCACAGTGATAGTAGTTTTTCCCTAGCAGAGGTTCATGTGCTTCGAGAGGCTATCAGGGTCTTAAAGCATAATTATTCACAGTTAGTCGCTGACAGGGATTACCTTTTGGAGTGGGGGAGTAACTGTTATGAGACATTGTTAGGGAAAGAGGAGGTAGTTGAGTTCACCCATGAGTTAGAGGTGACTGTGGACTCACTGAAGTGTACCTAGTTGTCTTTCCAGGGGTCACAGTCACGATTAGAGGAGGTGACCGTGGAGTTGGAGCATGTTCAGTCCACACTAGCCCCAAACCCAGTTCGGTTGCACATTGAGGTGGTTGGTGGTGAGTTTGCTTCTACAGTTGGGGATGAGGGACATGATGATGTGGCAGACACATCTGTCCAGGATAAGGGTGCAGTAGGTACGGATGAGGTAAGAGTATCAGTGGAATCAAGCTCTCATGTTGATTTGCGTCCTTTTGCTGGAAGTGAATCTATTTCTTCATCTCATATAGCTGATAGCATTGGACAGTTGGCAGTGCCACAAGTTCAGAGGGATCAGTTGTGGGTCACAAGGGACCATGTTGATGCTTCCACATATAATTTCTACTGCATAGAATCCTTCATGGAGTATCTATTGGAGAGTTCGGATGTGCGAGAGGATTCATACAGATTGTCTGAGGATACTCTCATCCGAGGCTCTCGTGCTATTCGGAGGTTGGTGGACAAGATTGTAGAGACTTTATGTACTATGCTTCCCCACAGGGATTTCGAGGTTGGGTTTGCTGAGAGGATTGTTCAAGATCCTGCCTGACCAGTAGTTTGGAGTCAGAGATTGGAGCCATCTTCTGATTCCCAGACTGATATTGATGAGCCCTTGACAGAGATTGGGAGTTTTTATCGGCATTACATTGTGAGGAGTGCTCATCACTTTTCGTTTGACCCACAAGTAGAGCATTTGGTTTCGTGTCGATGTGGGTTGGCTCCAGTTTCATACCATCCATTATGGGATACGTTAGCTTCATCTTGTGCAAATGGGATCAATAGTTGCAAGTTAGATTGCTTGAGGTATCCACACACCCAGGATAGTTTATTAGAGGTTAGAGTTGGTAATAGTGATTCAAGTCAATTTGGTCATTGTCATCTTCTCAGTGTAGTTGGGTGTGAGTATCAATTTGGTGGGGACTCGGGTGTGGACAAAGTTGATATTTCAGTTGGGCTGAGTTCCGATGAGTTGTTACCGACATCAACGCCTGCAATCAATTATCAAATGATTATGTCATGGATATCAATTATTTGGGTGCTGGTGCTACATGAGTTGTTTGTACACAGCAAGGATAGTACTGAGTTCTACCCTTGGGATCCAGGTGGACTGTGATGTTCATTTTGCTCCGAATTGCTTTGGCACAAGCAATCTTAGGGAGGGAGGACTGTAATGTCCCCAATTTTCTCAGCATCGGTGTTTCAAGTATTAGCCTATTATTTTGATCCTCGTAGGCTAATTATTCTAGATAGAGGGTCTTCTGAGGCAGTGGCTTGGCTTGGGAGGGTCTTGTCTTCTCCACAATTCAGTAAGCTACAGGTTGGTCTTTTTTTGGCTCAGATTGGACCTCATTTGGACTTAGATTTGTGTACTTACTATTTGTGGTAAGTTGGGTTTTGATTGAGATGGACCCTTTCTAGTTTTCGAAAGTGCATTTGGTCACATGGAGAAATAATAGGTATAACTCCTACTTCAGACGACATATTTAAATGATGAGTATTTTAGGAGTTATTATATTTTTTGTGGCCATATTATTATTAAATTATTAAATGGCTTATTATAAAGTTATAATTTAACTTTATAACTTCAATTAAGTTGAGGGTTGAGTCATCATTGGAAGGGGGCCATTTATTATATGCCTAAGCCAAGTAAGAAATATTTAAAGTGAAGTTGTGTTGGAAAGTTTCAAGAGCTGAGTTCTTTTGGGAAACTTTCACAATTTCAGAAGTTGAGTTCTTTTGGAAACTTTTATCAACAAAGCATTATAAATATGAGCTCATTTCATTGGAAAAAGAACGCTTGAATATTTAATTTCCTTTGTTGCCTTTGTGGCTTTCTGAGGTTCTAAATTGTGCCCTTGCTGAAGGATAAGGGTTTTCGTCTACAGATGAATGAAGTATTGTAGACTCATATTGCAATTGTGCTGAGGTATACAATTTGCAAGCTCTTTCTACTGTGTTTACTGTAGCTAAGAGAAGAGTAATTTCTGTGATTAATTATAATAGACATCTAGACGTTTATTGAGGTTATTTGCACATTGAGGATGCAAGAATTTGTGGTATTCATTTCTAAGCTACAAGCGATCTGTTGGAGATCACTATATTTATTTGTTGATTGATGATGGGAACCAATCTGTTATTGTTCTGGAGATTTTGAATTCAATTTACATTACCAGTTGAATGGTGTCTTCAACAAGTGCGAGCTGTGTTAGAGACGAAAGCCGCACGCTTTAATGTTGGTACTGTACGGATCTGCAGGGTTATTTAGACATCTGGTGTGGTGTTTTCCTTGCGTGAGCTGTGTTTGAATATTCTCAGGAGTCCTTGATCATAACAAGGCTGCGTTCAATCCAGTTCCAAGGAACCAACAGAATAACATGTGCTGGCATCAATCTATAGCATCACGTGAGGGATTTACAAGCTGTGTTTTGCTACCAACTAGTGGCGTTTTGTTTTTATGATGGCACGTGTTGGTTGTGGAGTGGTCTTCATGGCTTAACGTCACTGCAGACTTGGGAACCGTATCAGATATTAGGGATTGTTCATAACTATTGCGTATGGTTGCAATGATGACTTCCTAGCGCATCATGTAGGGAGTCTCTGCTGGCACATTTTCATTGTTGCTGGCTGCATTAAACGTGACAGGGAATTTGGTGTTGAGGCACCGTTTCAACATTGGCTGGCTAGGTGGTTGAAGGTGCAATTTAGAATCAATTAAATAATTTACTCCAATGTATTGTGGAAATATAATTCTGGAATTATCAATGGACATTTGAAATTCTATGAAATTGTTATTTGTTTGTTTAAATTGGAGGGAAATTAAAGACTTTATATTTATCTTCCGTGAAATAAAATTAACATTGCAAATTTATACAAGAAAATACAAGTGTTTAACCAAGAGCCAGGTAGGCTCTTCACACTCCACCATCACTTCTGGAAAGAAGCTTTTAGCACTGCTGTGTATACACTAAACCGAGTTCAAGTTAAGAAAGGAACCGGTAAGACTCCCTACGAGTTATGGTTTGGTCACACTCCCAGTGTAGGCTACTTCAGAATTTTTGGTAGCAAATGTTACATTAAGAGAGATATGAATTCTGGGAGGTTTGAGCCAAAGAGTGATGAAGGCATATTTCTGGGTTATTCTGCCAAGAGTAAAGCCTACCGGTGTTTAAATAAGAGGATAGGAAAAATAGCTGAGTATCAATGTAAAGATTGATGAATACTCAGAACCGAGAGGTAAGATCAGTCATAATGAGTATGACATTCATCAGAATTGTAATGCTGAAAATTATTTGGAATTCAATGAAATAAGTGTTGCTGATGAAGGAGAAGAGCAGGTAATCAAACCTTTGGAGCAAGGTGATATACTTGAAAACATAAGACCAACCCTAGATGATGAACAGGATATTGCTCATGACCATGCTGGAGAAGATGCTCAACTGGAAGAAATAGACCGGGAACACCGACCGGTACTGCCAAGGTATGTCACATATCATTCCACTGATAATATTATTGGCGACAAAAAATGCTAAAATTATGACCAAGAGAAAGGCTAGAGAAAGTATCTATTTACTTTCCAACATAGAGTCCAAAACCACCAGGGAGGCTCTGGAAGATGAAAATTGGGTCAAGAGATTGAGCAAATTGAGAAGAATGAAGCATGGATCCTTGTTCCTAGACCACATGACAAGAATGTTATTGGAACGAAATGGGTCTACAAAAACAAATTGAATTAAGATGGAAAAGTGATAAGGAACAAAGCAAGATTAGTCTGCAAAGGATACGCACAGGAGGCAGGAATGGATTATGGTGAAACTTTTGAACTTGTGGCTAGACTAGGAGTGAGAATCCTACTTGCTTATGCTGCTCATAAAAAGTTCAAAGTATACCAGATGGATGTAAAGTCTGCATTCCTGAATGGTATATTAGATGAGGAAGTTTGCATAGAACAATCGGAAGGCTTCTCATCCACAGAGAAGAGCGGTATGGTCTGTAAACTGAAAAAGGCTCTGTATGGGCTAAAGCAGGCCCCAAGGACTTGGTATGAAAGGTTGCATTCTTACCTCCTAACAATAGGATTCACAAGAACAGGAGACAACAACAATATGTATCTCAAGATTGGAAAAGAAGGGAACCTGATTGCTGAAATTTTCGTTGATGACATCATCTTTGGAGGAGAAAACAAAATGAGCAAAGTCTTTGCTGAGGAGATGAAGAAGAGTTTGAAATGTCCATGATTGGAGCCATAAAGTTCTTCATTGGATTCCAAATCCATCAACTAAACGAAGGTATTTTTATGTCACAGTCCAAGTATGTTAAAGAAATTCTAAAATCCTTTGGGCTAGAAGAATCTAGACCGGTTGGTACACCAACGATAACTAACCTCAAGTTGTCAAAGGAAGATAATGCAAAAGATGTAAATGAGACATTGTATCGGTCAATGATTGGCAATCTACAGTATGCAGTGCATAGTAGACCTGATATTGCACATGCAGTAGGCATTGTAGCCTGATTCTCTGCTAATCCAAAAGAGACATTTAATAGCAATAAAGAGAATTTTCAGATACCTAAAGGGTACTGAGGAGTATGGCCTATGGTTTCCGCACAAAGGAGGTTTCAAGATAAAGGTATTCACTGATGCAGACTGGGCTGGCAATATTGATGACAGAAAGAGCACAAGTGGAGGTGCATTCTTTCTTGGAGAAAGAATTGTGTCATGGACGAGTAAGAAGCAGAATTGCATTTCACAGTCCACAGCAGAAGTTGAGTATATTGCTGCTACAATCAATTGCACGCAGGTGATCTGGATCAAACAAATATTGGAAAGAATTCACGAACAGATACCTAAACCGATTGCAATTTACTGTGACAATACAAGTGCAATAAACATATCTAAAAATCCTGTCATGCATTCCAAAACAAAACACATTGCTATAAAGTACCATTATCTGAGAGAGCAGGTGCAGAATAAAGAGGTGAAATTGGAATATGTTTATACAAAAGAACAAGTTGTTGACATATTCACAAAGCCCTTACCGAAGAGTACCTTTGAGTATCTCACAGGTAAACTAGGGGTAATGCCCCTTCCTGATCTTTAGTAATTAGACAGAGGTGTTCATCAATCCATTGTGTGTCAACAGAGGATTCAGCCTCATTTAATAGGATTGATGATAAAGGATGGTTGCTTGAAGGGGGAGCAGGCCTCATAAAGGTAGTCATCTGACTAGCCTTTGGCATTACTATCAAAGGGAGAGATTATGACAAGTCAGCATGTGTGGACCAGAATGTGGTCTAACCAGTAATGGTTTCGCCATCAATGCCAAAGGGGGAGATTGTTGGCATTAACCGGTAAGAATGTAACCGATACATAGCAAAAGAGGTATTGTCATTGATTGGAAAAGAGGTATTGTCATTTATGACTAAGGATACCAGTGTTCGATCTGTGAAGCAAGAACAGGCACAACTGACAACAATAAGTGCGAGGAGAGACTGGTTTGGAAACCGGTGACACTGAGTAAGTAAGAAGAGACCAGTTAACCGAGGATAAGGAAGGTGTAACTGGTAATAGGAACTGAGGATAACAGTTAACCAAGGCTGCAACCAGTACGTACAGAGGAAGGAAAGGTGACAGGTGAAGGTTTTTACCTATGCACAATCTAGGGATGTAAACCGATCAGTAAAGATTTCATCTAGATTGATAAATCGGGGAATGTCAGAGTTGACACACAGTTGTGTGACTCTTTAACCGAGATCTATTGCAAAAAATTCGAAAGACTTTGTGTTATCAAGACGATCGGTGCAAGGCGCAAGTGAAAGTTTTAATGCCGAAGTTTGTGGCATTGAAACATGTAGAAAACTCTAGTGAAGGAAATCTTTTTACACGCATCTATCTTTTCCTTCATAAATCGGAAAAAGCACATGCAATGCATCAGATGTTTCCTAAGTGAACTAGTACTCCACTGGGTGATGGATCCGAAGGAGATCTTGAACAGGTCATGCATGTAGAACGCGGAAAGGTGAGAAAGACTATATATTCTTCAGCCTGTGAAGAATACTGCTTGCCTTCATTCTACCAAAAAAAAAAGAGTGAACCTATATGCTGAAGAAGCTACTAAGGTGAAGAGAGGAGAAGAAAGTAGAGTGTGCAAAGAAGCACAACAGCCAAGTAGAACATACGTGCAATGACCCGTGATGATTCTCAATTGAATAGAACAATGATCTTATCAGGCTCAGCAAAGCCATCATTAAAAGATCAAACCCTCTATTGCTCTCTAACAATTGCAATAGCGAAATCCCAGTATTTTGGGTGGAGATTAACAAGTCCCTTGTATTAAATCCCTTAACTGGGTGACATCTGTTTAGGTGTTCTAAGTCCTCTAACCAGGCAGGTTCTAATAGGCCTTACTTCTTAAATCCCTTAACCGGGTCGCATCTAATAGTGCGTTTGTAATCCTTTAATAGGGAAGGCTCCTTACAGGGCGCACTTCAGAGGAGTGCAAAATTTGTGAGGTTTACTCACACCGTGGTTTTCTCCCAATTTGGGTTTCCACGTGATAAATCTGGTGTTGTTTATTGCTTGATTGTTCGATAGCTATTTCTGTGATAGAATTTGTTTTGCTCACAGTTTTAGTTACATTATATCAGATTTGTTTTCAAGTTTTAGTGGGTGCTAATTCACCCCTCCCCTCTCAACACCGGTTGGGACCATCAGAAAGGTGGATGGCCTTTTGACTTGTGGAATCTAGGTGGAGCATTCCCACAGGTAGAAATGTTTTAGGGAGTTGGTAGAAGTTTGAAGATGCTCATTTTGGTGGACTTATGCATGTATGTTCATTTAGCCACTCTTGGGATGTATTTTGATACTTAGACCTGGGAGCGAGTAATTTTCATGATTGATGATGCATTTACCAAGGTGTTGCAGGATGACAATATGATTGAAATCTGTAATGGGCACCCTTGAATGCCCAAAAACTAAACCAGCTACTGATAGGAATTATGTCAAACAGTTTGCATCCAACTTTTTATTTCGCCGTTTAATGTTTTACTCCTTATAACTCCAGAAATGAAACATTTGTTTGTTTGTTTGAGTTTTTGCATGGAATTGAAATCATACAACATAAACAAGAAAGAAACTACAATAATATGCAAACTAGACACTGAACTACTGCTGATAAGATGTTATTTTCAGAATTTAACAAAATCAAATACATGGCAGATTATCAACTCACTAATTACTCCAAGATTATTGGTATAATGCTCCAGCACATGTTTTCAAACCTGCTGCTATAGTGACATGAATAGTACTGCGTGAATAGTAACCGCATGAATAGTGTTGCGTGAATAGTACCGCATGAACAGTACTCGCGTAAACAGTGCTGCTATAGTATTTCATTTTAAATAGTCCAATGTCCTCATAAAATCATTCCCTCAAAGTGGCATAAGCGTCGAACAAGTAGTGAAGAAGATATGAGCAAAACATCAAATCTGCCTGTAGCTAGAAGTGCACCCAATCTGCCCGATAATGAGGCTGATAGCAATGGATTCTAAAGGCCAAACCCCAAGGGAATGACGTCTAGAATGTCACAAGAGAGGATAGACATCCTCTAATGCCAAGAACGGATCTGCAACTCTCACATCAATTTCTTCTCATATTCAACATGCTGAACAAGGGCCACAAACTCTCCTTTTTATTTCCACTTCATAGGGTCGACCCACTTTTCACAAGCAATGTGGGATAAAGTGTTTTAAAATAAAATAAAATAAAATAACACCTTATGTCTCCCTTGGGCTTCCCTTCTCAAACACACTACCCAACATGAATAATATTAAAGTAACACTTTATTATTTTAACATTTAATTTAAATGTTACTTTAATAAACTTCAGGCATTAAAATAAAATAGTAATTGGGCTCGGAATAATATGAGTGATAGCTCATCGGAAAACTCTCATTGAGGAGCATCAAATCCAATCACTAACTCTGACATCGCCCATGCCCTGCTGACTTACTAAAATAGTAAGTTTGCCCGAAACCATGTAAATCAACTCCGTTTTGGCCCAAACTGGAAATGACTAGGCCAAAACATCTCAGGATCCCATTGACGCCTTCGCTAGCCTCCGGGACCACGCAGAAATAGACTAATGGTCACATAGCTGGACAACTGCTAAAGTGGGGACATTAGAGTCCGCTCCCCTTGAAATTGCTTGTCCTCAAGCAATCTCAGTCTTGTCTGCTGTAACACCTGCTCACTCTCCCAAGTAGCATCCTCCTCTAGCAGGTCTCTCCATCTGACTAAATATTCTTTAACCACCCTGTTCTGCAAAGTCCTCTCCCTGGTGTCCAGAAAAGCCTCAGGAACCAATACGAGCTTCCCCTCCTCATCCAATGGTGGCAAATCTACAGAAGGCACAACTCTCTAACCAATGGCTTTCTTAAGCCTCGACACATGAAACACATTATGCACCCGACTGCCCTCTGGAAGCTCAATCTCATAGGCAACCTCGCCCACCCTGCGAATCACTCTGTAGGGAACATAAAATCTAGGCTTCAATTTCTCTGCTCCGCTCTTCTTGAGCGATGACTGTCTGCATGGTTGTAGCCTCAAGTAAACCATATCCCCAATCTCAAAGCTCTGCTCTATCCAGTGCTGATCAGTATACAATTTTGCTGATTCTGGGCTTGCTGTATATTCTCCCTGAGCACCCTCAAGATATCCTAACTATCCTGCAAGAAGTCTTTGGCTTTGGGCACTCTGTTGTCCCCCAAAACCAGATCCATGAAGCTAGGTGCTTCATAAACATACAGTGCCATGAATGGAGTCATCTTGATGGACATATGATAAGTGGTGTTATAACAGTACTCTCCCATATGTAGCCATATGACCCAAGCTCTCTACTGTGCAATCACATAGTTCCTCAGATATCCTTCCACCCATTTATTCACAATCTTCGTCTGCTCATCTCTCTACGGATGATAACTAGTGCTAGGTGTAAGATCTATGCCACACAACCCAAACAACTCCTGCCAAAAAGAACTCATAAATTTACTATCTCGGTCACTGACAATGAATCTAGGTAGCCCATGTAACCTGAATATATCTCTGAAGAAAAGATCGGCCACCTATGCTACTGTGTAGGTGGATGGAATAGCAAAGAAGTGAGAAAACTTCGTCAACTAGTCAACTACCACATAGATGCAATCTCTCTCATGTACTCGTGGTAACCCAGTGATGAAGTCCATGGAAATACTTTCCCATTTCCTATCCGGAATGAGCAAAGGTTGTAACAACCCTGTAGGATATGTGTGCTCCCCCTTATTTTGCTAACAAACTGCACACTCCTTGACATGCCTCTGAACATCATCCTTGAGCCCTCTCCATGTGAACCGCTCACGGATCTGCCTATAGGTCTTAAAGACCCCTGGATGACCAGTTGTAGGTGCATCATGAAATGCCTTCAGTATTACCTCCCTAAACTGTGATGAAGGAATCAAATATATCCTATCCTGGAACCTGATCAATCCATCCATCACCACATAACGATCATCCTGTAAGGTGCTTGCAATCACCCCAAAAGCCCAAGTGTCCCTTGCATACTCTGCTATAATCTTATTTCTCCAATCTCTTGTAATCTCAGCTAGAGCACAAATATGAGGTCTCCTGGATAAAGCATCTGCCACCACATTCTTCTTACCTTTGACAAACTCAATGTCAAAGTCATAAGCCTGCAACTTCGTAATCCACTTCTGTTGTCTATCATTCAAGTCACCCTGGCTCATGAAATATTTGATGCTATTGTGGTCAGTCTTGATAACAAACTTCCCTCCAACCAGGTAGGACTGAAACTTGGCCAATGCATGCATAATGGCCAATATTTCCCGGTCATAGATGGAATAGCTCCTCTCCACTCCACGGAGCTTCCTACTCTCAAAAGCAATGGGACACTTCTCCTGCATCAAGACTACCCCAATCCCATCACCCGACGCATCATAATGAAGCTCAAATGGCTTCGTGAAATCTGGTAGAGCTAATACTGGACATCATGACATCACCTGCTTGAAATGATCGAAGCATCTCTGAGCTGCCCCTGTCTGTATGAAGGCCCCTTTCCTGGTAAGGTCTATCAAGGGTGCAATGGTCTGTGAAAATCCCTTAACAAATCTCCTATAAAACCCGCATAGACCAAAGAACCCCTTAAGCTGTGTGAGGTTCATAGGAGTAGGCCAATCAACAATAGCTCTAATCTTTTCGGGATCTAACCGAACTCCATCTGTGCTGATGATATGCCCAAGGTATAGTAACTCAGTCAACCCAAACTTGCACTTAGATTCCTTAGCATATAGTGACTCTTTCTCCAAAATGGACAACACCATCTCTAGATGTTGTAAATGCTCCTCCCAAATCTTACTGAAGACCAAAATGTCATCAAAGAAAATCAAGACAAATCTCCTAACCTGCCCCCTGAATACCTGATTCATGCAACTCTGGAAAGTAGCAGGGGCATTGGTTAGCCCGAATGGCATAACCAAAAACTCGAAGTGGCCATAGTGACACCGAAAGGTTGTCTTCTCAATGTCCTCCACCCTCATCCTGATCTGATGATACCCTGACCGCAAATCAATCTTCGTAAAGAAGCATGCACCATGCAACTCATCAATCAGCTCATCTATCCACGAGATGGGATATCTGTTCTTAATGGTCTTCTTATTTAATGCCCTGTAATCAATGCACATGCACATCGTCCCATCCTCCTTTACCAACATTACTGCTGAAGCAAAGGGGCTCTTACTAGGTCTAATATGCCCCATCTCCAACAAATCCTTAAACGCCTCCTCTATCTCATCCTTGTATTTCTTAGGATGACGAAAGGGAGTAATCATAACTGGTTTGGCTCCCTCCTTGAGCTCAATAACATGCTCTATCCCTCTGTCAGGAGGAACCCCATGCGGAATCTCACCAAAAACTTTAGCATGCCTATCAAATATCTCCTGGATATCTAGTGGATGACTCTTCACCTGTGGCTCCCGTGAGGCTGGCATAGTGAAACATTCTGCCGCCCACTCTACGTCATCATACCGAAAAAGCCTCTGCATTCTCCTCAAGGAGATTACTTTGCAGCCCCCATCCAAAAGTCCTCTAAGTACAACAGTTATGCCCTCATGCTGGAACCTCGTCTCCAATTTTGCTAGGTTGAGTGTGAACTCAACTAGCGAGGCCATCCATGTCATGCCGAGGATGACATCATCATCTCCCATGTCTACTATATATAACTCATCCTCCAACTCATAGCCATCTCCAAACTTGATGTGAAGATTAGATATCTTCTGAGTGCATAATAATTTGTCACCGTTAGCCACCATGACTCTGAACCCAACATGCTCCTCAATCTGTAAACCTCTCTTGGCTACCAATTGTGCATCTATGAAATTATGTGTAGCCCCAGTGTCAATGAGTGAGATCACTTTCTGCCCCTGGATAGTACCCCTGACCTTAAACAAACAAATTTGGATTCATTACAGCTATCATGGCTTCTTTTGTTTTTTTTCCTTTTCTTCTTTTCGCAATTCATATTCAACAAGAAGGGCCTTCATGTGT
Organism: Chamaecyparis obtusa; assembly: GCA_027943335.1. Taxonomy (NCBI): domain Eukaryota; kingdom Viridiplantae; phylum Streptophyta; class Pinopsida; order Cupressales; family Cupressaceae; genus Chamaecyparis; species Chamaecyparis obtusa. The sequence goes on from BSBK01001005.1 coordinate 60,040, forward strand.
CTAATAATCTCTGGAGTTGTGTTGGAGCAACCTTCCACATTTTGTCCAAGTATTTTGGCAAGGTGGTATTTTAATCTATTCACTCCACCTGTCATCCATTTGCCACATTTTGTGCAAGTCACTTCTCTCTTTTTATTTCCCTTTATTTCATCCTTCCATGCTTCATCTTTTTTTCTTCCTGATTTTGGGGTTGCCTTTCTAGTTGAAGTTGACATTGCTGACGTAACATGAAAAAAATGAAAAAATCAGAAGGGTTTTATGGAAAATCAACAAAAAATTGATAATAAATTGTTTGATAAAAATAGTATGCAAAAACAAGATAAAAATGAAAGGAAATAAGTTACGAAGGGAAATTGAAATTTTTTTGCCAACATTTCCCTTTTTTTTCAAGATTTTCTTGATTTATAATAGTTGAAAATGAAGAAAAGGAGAAGAGAAATTCTTTACCTGGATCTATTTTTCTTCTTTGATGTTATTTCTTCAACTTCTCCAAATCTTAAAACCCAATTTTGTGAAAGAACAAAGGACAAATGAGTCAAAAAGTGAAAAAGACATGAAGTTATAACATGATTGGGAACGTATAGGCAGTGGCGAGAGTCCATAAGGACTTGTGAGTCTTGATGCTAGACTTGGGCGAGTCCATGTAAAAACTCCCAACTCGCTTCGACTCAACTACTGAGTCCATGGCGAGTCAACTCTACTAGCTATTGGACTCGCGAGTCCGTTTGAGTTTGCGGTGAGTTCGAAGATTTTTCTATGTATTTGTCGATCAATGTAAACACAACTTCTTGGCATCACATCTTTATTCGGAGACTTTTGATCGCACCCCTTGGATTGAAGAACTAATTTGCCTTAGTCTTAACAATTGATTAACCATTCTTGGCAAAATGATTAGTGGATTGGGATTATTAATCTTTCTTTCAAAGAGATAATAATTGATGCATACTACAGTGATTATGATGATCATTCTATCATGTTACTTTTTCATAATTGGAGATGATGATATCGATATTGATTGCCTTTGTGTATGGTTTATACAATATAATGGATGGATATTGCATTGACTGTAGTGATTGCTCTTAATATAAGAGTTCTCCTTGCTTAATGTAATCATAAATATCTACTACGATATGTTTGTAACTGCATGGCATCAATATTATGATCTCTGATTATTGCTAGATCAATGCCATATCTTCAGCATGCATCATACTACCTTCTATATCATTTTTGTCTTGATGATGATCAATATCATCTTATGGACATGCCAGACTATGAATTTTCCTTTTATTATGTTGATCACATTAGTTCAATGTAATCAATGGTAAAATCATGATCTACATGTTGATAAAGTTTGTGACCAACAAGATCGTTATGCTTGACATCATGCGAGCTCAATATCTAGATCATATTTTGGTGCCATGCTGGATAAAGATATTGTATGCTCGAAATCAATGAAAACAAATGTTCTCATGGAACAACCTTATCATCCATTATCGTCTACTGCTTAGTAACCAATATATCAAGACTATTTGCTTTAAGTCTTCAATCCTTGATCATATCACTTGGTCTCAAATAATCTCAATACTACATCTTATTCTATGTGCTTTACTTGATGCTAGATAGGAAAATAGTCCATTCTTATATATAAGATGATTTTCCTCAATAGGGTCACTATGTGGATTCTAATGCCACTAGCATTTTGATGAGAATATGCAAAACTATCTACTTGCCATGTACAAATTGTCTATCTTTATTACTAACTACTTGGAAGTGTTCAAGATCTCCTGCCCCTTGATCCCATATATATTTTATTGCTAATTTTCTACAAGGTAAAGGATGGGGACATCACATTTGTGATGTGTTGTTTCTATTAATCTACTTAATCCATCACTCTATCTATTTAGAAACTGTTATAATCATTCATTGCTACAGTTTATGCTTTTACAATTTCAACTATATGATGCTTGTAATGCTTTGAATGCTTAGTACTCTTTCAAGCTTTCATGGAGTTTCTCAAACTGAGATTGTATTATTTTTTGTGGAGAATGAACTATCTTAAATTCCGGCCCATTCCCTTAGCTTAGATTTCTTTGTTTTATTTCTCTCCTGCCTTCCCCAAATCAAGAAAGAAGAGCTGGCTTCTAAACTCCCAGGGCTTGTTCTGCATAGCACAATTCAGTCCCCCACATCTAGTATTTCCCATAAGAGTTTTATCCCTGGCGTAAGCATTAGTGGTCAACGCAATCAAAACCCAATTTCCATTTTTCAATGAAGATCCATGATTTATACATAAACCATAGACCATCCAAGAGTATCCGAACACAATCTTGACATAAACTAAGATTTAAGCCCTCTTCTACCTTTTCTAGTTCATTCCTTTGCTGTGTTATTTTCTTGAGGTAGACTCAGCCACGGATGGGGGAAAAACGTTTTCAAAAATAAGATAATAAAAGTGTTAATCTGGTATTTTTATTACCTTTTTAAAAAATCTTACAACCTTTCAATGCTTGTTTGGTTTATGACATGCCCATCTAGGGTTTACAAAAAAAAGAAAGAAAATGGTGTGCGCCATGGAGGCCCATGTCTCTTTGAACGTCATCCTTTGGGCCTGCTAATGGGGATGTTGCCCTCAAACCCCAATCAAACTAAAGTCTAAGTGATAGACTAATGATGAATCATGATCATAAAATCTACAAAATACATATCACCTATCGCAAATCTATGCATTTTCACAGTCAGAGCCACAATCAATGTGATGAGCCTAAGCAGGCTCAATATTTTGCAATGTAGAATTCACTTTGATAATTCTGGAATTTCTTGCTTTTGAGTTTTAATATATGTTTTTGTATTTATTTTTTTAAAAACTCTTGGCAGTCAACAAATGCATACAGGAAATCTATTGGAAATTGCTTGAAAATCAGAAAAGGGATTACAATTTAATATAAAATATTATTGCAATGTAAATAGATTAACTGGCACCTTTCATATGTAGTACGGCTGCTATGTGAAATTGCTACAGAAATTAACTTGGAAGCTAGCCCATCTCTTGTCTCATGAACGCAGTTGTAGATGTTTTTGTCTAATACCAACATGCCATAGTTCGAACTGAACTAACATACAACTCTACCTTCATATAGCAATCAATCCTCAGCGAATGCACATTAACTGGCTGCGTACGGCCCTGACAAAAAATGTACGGCTCCTATAGCATTCTGTACGGCTCTAGACCAACACAATTTGCGATTTCTTCACTGCTGTGATCAAACAACACAATTCATTGGCATTGTCCGCCAATTCAAAGTGCCAAACCCTTGTGAAATGGACGTTTCTACAAGGAGTGCTCAAACCCTTATTCTCCCAAATTCGCACTTCTTCACCAAAGTCATGAATAATATCAAAAGGCAATTGAATTACTCAACCCTGTAAACGTTCAGCAAGAACAATGATATTCTCTCCCGAAACTAAAGACCAAATATCAAACCTCAGCAACACTGGAAGAAGCTCAACATTTTCTCCTTACAGAAGACTAAACCCTAGTTCAATCCAAGAAAAATTGAATTCTCTCTCAACACAATTTTTTATCAAAATCATCAATGGTATGTAAAGTGCTTTTTCAAGTTGAATATATAGCTTTTTGAAAAAGCTTCAACTTTACATTTTTCATTAAAGTAGCTTCTTCATCAAAACATCACTTTATAACATTAAAGTTATAAAGTCGTAAAGTTATTAAATTAAAATAACTTAATTTAATAACGACAATTAAAATATGAAGCCACTGAATCTATCTGACCGCAACAAACTAATTTCTGACAACAGAGCCCCGAGCTCAAACTACCCTGCCAAAAATAGCCATCTGCCAATAATAGACTTACTATAAATAGTAAGTCTCTCAAACTGGAGATCCCCGATAAATGACCTTGCAATACCTGATGACACTGTGCAGGCATCCTGCTATACCAAGCTATGCCCAAAATAACACTTACTATAAATAGTAAGTCATCCAATCTGGCCCAAACGAAGAGCAAACCTGACAACCAGAACCTCCAGAATGGAATCCAACCACTGGCTCTGCCAACTGACCCCTCTGATCACCTGATTAGCTTAAGAGGGTCGCCAAACTAAGCTAATCCCAGAAGACTGAAAAATGGGGACATTACAGTCCTCCCTTCCCAAGATTGCTTGTCCTCAAGCAATCAGGAAAAACAAGAAACCTCAGAGTCCACCCAGATCCCAAGCAAGGTCATGAGTAATGTCCCGATCAACCCCATACTCCTGTGAAGAAATCAACAACATCAACAATACCAACATCCGCAACTGAAAAACTGCACTCAACACCCAAACTGAAGATGCTGCAACAGGATCGCCACGTGGCAGAAACTCAACCGAGAGTAACTTACACGGGAGTAACTCAACCAACAGACTAGACTTGCTCCCAGTCTTCGAGCTAACCAAATCATCATACCAGTCATCAAATGGATGCACTGAAGAACTGTGTGACTGATAGATGTCCAAAACGTGAGGATCGAATGTAAAACTGTAAACACTCCTCACCGTGTACACCCCTATAAACTGCTCAGCTAGGCCTGGTTGGCCTCCTGTGTAATCTGCCTGATGATCAGGTGTACAAATCAGATCCCTAACGTCATCAACATCATGATCATACAACACCTGTAAGGGATCATCACTAAGCTCAAACAACGGATTGTCATAAGTCATAACGACATCCACATCAAATAAGGGGTTGTTCACAAAGTGAACAACACCCATCTGCTGATCTGAGCCATAAAACGGTGAACTCTGAGAGACATGATGTGTAATCTGCTCTACCTGTATGGACTCATGTCTTTGTGAATCGGCACTATCTACTGCACAAATAGACAGTGCGTAGACTCCCCTCAGCAAGGCCCAACAATACATATTCTCTGCCCTGGTACTCAAATCTGATCTGCATCAAGCTCACACTAAGGCAAAACTCCTTAATCTCCTGTATCCACTGCATACCTAAAACCACATCCATCTCCCCCAAATCAAACACATAGAAATCAGATATCAGTTCATAATCACCAAGAAATAAGGAGAGATCACAGATGCGCCTGGTGCAGGTAAAGTTGTAGCCATCAACTAACCTGACTCTAAACCCTACAAACTCCTCTACCTGAAGCCCACACTGACAAACAACTCGCTCATGAATAAAGTTGTGCATGGCTTCAGTGTCCAACATAGCAACACAGAGTTGTCCTTCCACTAATCCCTTCAATCTGAAAGCAGATGGAAGTGGCACAGAGGTGGACAACACAATGGGAGATAGTTTGGCATCAAGACTAAACTCTGAAGTAACTCTCTGCTCCTCTGTATCAAAACTAGCAGCCTAATGACAAGACTCAGCCTCACTCTCACCAAAATAAACCCACATAGAGTGATTCGCCCTGCCCTTAGGCCTCATAGTACAAGAATGCTCTCTGTCATAAGGCTCTTTGCACCAATAGCAAAGCCGCCTCCTCCTCAAATCCTCTCGCGTGGCATCATCAAGTCTACCTGCAGATTTCTTTTTGTCAACAACTGGTGGAAGTACCTCATCTACAGGAGGAAAAGTAGGACGAGTAGACTTGCCCAGTGAAACAGAAGACTCAAGATTTCTTTCCTTCTTCATAGCATCTCACAAAGTAGGTGGATCCAAGGACTTGACCCACCTTTTGTACGGCTCTGACAAACCCTCTACGAAAAGCATGACTCTCCTCTCGTAGATGTCATATACCATAACTAATAGGCGTTGAAACTCACTGGTGAAAGCCTCAAGGTCACCTGTCTGTCTCAACTGAGCTAACTCTCTGAAATAAGTCTCAGGATCCTTCATGTCAAATCGCTTTATCAGTCTATCTACGAACTCCTGGTACTCCACAATATGATCATGATGTAGAGACACTAACGCATGATGCCACCAATCATGAGCTACCCCATCTAAATGAAGCACAGCAAAACGTATAGCGTCCTCCTCAGACATAGGACAAAGTGATAGGTACGTATCCAGCTTGTGGACCCATGCTCTGGCTGTAGTCATCCCACTTCCATTGAAGTGGTCTAATGTCAACTTGCCGGTTGCCTGCTTGAGATCATTCTGCCTAGGTCTTTGCCTCGTGTCAAGAGCTGGCCTACCTCTAGAATGCTCACGCTTCTGTGTCAAATATCTGTCAAAATTCAAATTTCTCTTTAGTGCCTCAAGAAGAGCATCCCACTCTACAAAATGTGCCACCATGTCATTGACAAATGATGTTGGCTCTGTCTCAACACTAACTGCATCCAGATCTGGCCTCAAGAAAGTCGGACGATGAGGCCTGTCATAAGTACCAATATGGTCAACTCTATAATCTCGTTTATCATCAACTCGTGACCTGTGTGAGCTGACTAAAACACTCCGCACACCTCTATCTCTAGCACGATCACCTGGTAATGCAATGCGTTGTAGAGTGTCTGAAAGCTGTTGCAATACAGTTGCAACATGATGCTAACCGTCTGCAATATTTCTGAAGGCATCTTTGGCCTCCTTGTCAATATCATTCCCGATATTATTTTTGTTCCTGTCTCCTGCCTATTCATTCTGTGGGCCCTGTTCATTACCTTCGGGAGGTGGTAAATTTCTACCCCTACGAGTATAGTGCCCTCCCAGTATAAATCTTTCAGCCATAATTAATTCCTCATACCCTTCAGGATGGCAAGATCAGTGCTTTGATACCACTGTGATGAGCCTAAGCAGGCTCAATATTTTGCGATGTAGAATTCACTTTGATAATTCTAGAATTTCTTTCTTTTGAGTTTTAATATATGTTTTGTTATTTTTATTTTTTTTAACTATTGGCAGTCAACAAATGCATACAGGAAATCTATTAGAAATTGCTTGAAAATCAAAAAACGGATTACAATTTAATATAAAATATTATTGCAATGTAAATAGATTAACTAGCACCTTTCATATGTAGTACGGCTGCTATGTGAAATTGCTACAGAAATTAACTTGGACACCAGCCCATCTCATCTCATGAACGCAGTTGTAGACATTTTTGTATAATACCAACATGCCATAGTTCGAACTGAACTAACATACAACTCTACCTTCGAATAACAATCAATCCTCAGCGAATAAACATTAACTAGCTGCGTACGGCCCTGACAGAAAATGTATGGCTCCTATAGCATTCCGTACGGCTCTGGACCAACACAATTTGCGATTTCTTCACTGTTGTGATCAAACAGCACAATTCATTGGCATTATCCGCCAATTCAAAGTGCCAAACCCTTGTGAAATGGACATTTCTACAAGGAGTGTGCTCAAACCCTTATTCTCCCAAATTCGCACTTCTTCACCAAAGTCATGAATAATATCAAAAGGCAATTGAATTACTCAACCCTATAAACATTCAGCAAGAACAATGATATTTTCTCCAGAAACTGAAGACCAAATATCAAACCTCAACAACACCGAAAGAAGCTCAACGTTTTCTCCTTACTGAAGACCAAACCCTAGCTCAATCCAAGAAAAATCGAATTCTCTCTCAACACAATTTTTTATCAAAATCATCAATGGTATGTAAAGTTCTTTTTCAAGTTGAATATATAGCTTTTTGAAAAAGCTTCAACTTTACATTTTTCATTAAAGTAGCTTCTTCATCACAACATCACTTTATAACATTAAAGTTATAAAGTCGTAAAGTTATTAAATTAAAATAACTTAATTTAATAACGATAATTAAAATATGAAGCCATTGAATCTATCTGACTGCAAAAAACTAATTTCTGACAACAGAGCCCCGAGCTCAAACTGCCCTGCCAGAAATAGCCATCTGCCAAAAATAGACTTACTATAAATAGTAAGTCTCTAAAATTGGAGATCCCAGATAAACGATCCTGCAATACCTGATGACACTGTGCAGGTGCCCTGCTATACCAAGCTTTTCCCACAATAACACTTACTATAAATAGTAAGTCATCCAATTTGGCCCAAACGAAGAGCAAACCTGACAACCAGAACCTCCAAAATGGAATGCAATCACTGGCTTTGCCAACTGAGCCCCTCTGATCACCTGATTAGCTTACGAGGGTCGCCAAACTAAGCTAATCCCAAAAGACTGAAAAATGGAGGACATAACGATCAAGGATTATTTTGTTTCATACATTGGACAATGTGTTTGGTATACAAGCACTGCCATAGGAAAACTTCGCAAAGAAATGCCATTTTCCTAATGCAAAGAAGTATCAATCATGCCTTGCACAAACAACTAATAAAACAATCTCATCAATTAGTATCCTAGCTAAGGTTAAATTGTAACATAACAATTTATCTTTTTACATAACTTACTCTTTGTTATGAAGAGCACACGATTATACTGAGAGGGGGGGTGAATCAGTATAATAACCTTTTTTGAATTTAAATGCTTTTATTCAAAGATAACTTCAAATACTCAAATAAACAATTATGCACATGAACACAATATTTACGTGGAAACCCAATATGGGAGAAAACCACAAAATAATTTGCTTTTATATAATATTGTTCTTTTACAATGTTTTGTAGGCACCAACCTACTAGAGGCTCCAACCTCTAAATTTATGAGCACCGACTCACTGGAAGCACCAACTCCCACACTTCACAGGCACCGACCTACTGGAAGCACCAACTTCCCCTGTCCGGATTCTGAGCACCAACTCACTGCTTTCAAAATTTCTTCCACCTGAATGCTGTTGCTAATTCAACTAATGATGTACACAATCTGCTCTTTAAGTCAGCCAATATTTTCTTCTAATTCTCAAATATATATATCCTTGTAATAGTATATTCAAAAATCTGAATATATAATCTTTAATTTTTCTCTCCTTTATATTATTGCTGCTCTTCCTTTCATATTCACATGCTGACATCCAATTATTTATTTTCAAAAAGATTTGAATATATATATACACATATTTTGAGATAAAACATTATGTCTTTTTGAAGTGATGACTTTTCAATATGACAAGGTGTCTCTTCTTAAAATATGATTATCTTCAATTAAGTTAATCTTTTTCAAATCATGCTATTATTATTTTCGATAATACTTTATGGCTGGAATGCATAATAAAATAATGGATGACCATTTTTATTATATCTTCAATATTTTTTTTTTTACTTTAACGGGACGTAACCGCTGTATATCTTTATCGCTGCATTGCATATCTCCTGTTCGAGTTTATTTTTGTTCATCTGCACCATACATATCATGTTCACCATATATATTATTGTTCATCTGTTACGTACTGTTATTATTGCTGCCAACAAATTATGTAATCTGTTATTAGCATCTCTGCTTTCAATATTCAATTAACGTCTCTGTTAAATTGCAGATTGCTTCATAAACCCGTAGACGTGAATGAAACAGATTTTTATGCAACCTCAAAACATCTTCACGTACACACGACTTGTCAAACACGCACATGTTTGTGTCTACGAAAGAGAGTGTCTTCAAACCATGTCAAACACACGACCTGGGATCCCAACAACATGAACACCACTGCCGAATAATTCAGAAGTATAACTTTTCTTTTCTAGAGATGAGAGATATAACCTGTGTATGTCCACCACCCGTGCTCTCTTTGAGATATTTGTCATCGGTTATAGTACACAATCGTTGTATATATATATATCACTGTCATGGTATATACCACCGCTGTTCTTCTTAAACTTACGTATGTATTAATATACGCTTGTCTTCACTATATGTATACATATGTCACTGTCTATTCTTCATAGTATCTGCATTTATTACTGTATGTGTATTTGTTGATTGCCGTAAGACTGCCAGCGTGCATATACATCACTCACAATCCCATTGCCAATGTTTAAACTCCTTAATATGTCCACTAATACTGAGAGCTAATAGAAGTTTTCATCCATAAAAATCTGGGATAATATCAAAATCCCTGTATACTGAAAATGACAACTAAGTGCTGAAAAAACTGACTATATTAGCCTTAGGGCCCGTTTGGGTGCTGGAATACCAAATGCAATAATACTGTATGCTGTTCTCTTCATGCTGTTTGTATCTTCATTTATGTCTGAATATAATACATTATCTTCTATAATCTGAATACATATAATCATATAGGTATGAATATAGCGAATACATCATGCACTAGGGTCTTGACATCAATGACAATTTTCATCATGTTAATGATCTAGATAACAAAACATGTCTTGAAAGTTTCAAGAAAACTTTAATAATGAATCATTCGCTTGAATATACACACTTGTAACTGAGACACAAGAAAATTTAACGGCTACATCATCATTCAGGACCTATCTTAAATGCCAGCACATGACGTGATATTGTGATAAGCAATGCAGGCTCCTCTAACCCAAAGACTTATGTTTTAACTTGATGTTTGTTTTGATGCAATGGATTTCATAATTCATGAAATTTGTGCACATTTGACAATATTTGTAATTTCTTTAGACTGCAAGAATTCAATAGCGCCTCCTATAAATTGCAGTGCATTGGGTATACTTTTTAGTATGACCGTAATGCTGGCATGGCATGCCCTCGGTACCACCTCGACTAGTGTCATGTTCCCTTCTTGCATCTAGCTCACCATGAGACTAAGTTTTCCAATAGCCTATTCTTGGGTTCCTGTAGGCTAACTGGATGTGGTTAAGAGACTCTGTGTTTTTCAAAGTTTTTTGGCAAACTTCTTATTTTTGGCATCTTTCTATTTTTAGTAGGTTCTATTTTTAGCACTTAGTCATGGCCTCAATTCCCTTCTTGTTTAGAGCAATGGTTTCCAATTCTGACCTTGGTGAGTTTTAATGTCTTGGGAGAGATTTTTTATTTTAATAATTGTCTTTTATAAAGTTGCTTTATACAAGTGTACTGCTTGTGCTATGCCAAGTGACAACTTAAATCGTTTTAAAAAGGGGCCAGTTAGACATCCTAAGGTGTCGCCAAGGAAGGGGGATATGTTATGTTTTATAAAGTTTACTACTTAAACTTCCTCAAATGTGATGTCATGACACAAGGAGATAATGTGGATTTTAAATGTTAATTTTGACAGCTCCCAAAATGTTCAACCCTTTTGGGCTAAGTTGCCGAATCGGGTACGGATACGGGTACAGGTACGTGGATACGGTACACAGATACGGCATAATTTTTTAAAGGGGTTGGGTACATTTAGACACGTCCATACAAGAATATATATAAAAATCATACATATACATATTTTGCAGCCTAAAAACAAGAATTAAGAAATAGTATACTCGTAATATTAATTATTTCATATACAATTTAACAAATTAATATTATAACAAGAAATTATAAACATAATTAAACAATTATATTCTATATAATGTTACTATTAAAATATATAACAATTAGAATTGAAAAATATATAAATACAACTTTAATAATAAATTACTAAGATTCTGCAGGGATTCCAATAAGTACCCAATTCTGGTGTGTATCGTACCCGGAATCGGCAGTTAAAATGGACGATTCAGCAACTTAGCTTTTGGGGTTATTTTTATTAGCGTTGGAGCCTGCAGATACGGTTTTGGAAGGAGAGATTTCATATTAAAGAGTGATTGCCCTGATTTCTCTCATTCTTTATATTCATGTTTTGAGCTCTTGTTCGGCATGCATGCTTTGACAACTTAAGGTTATGTGCTGGAATGCTTCCAGAGTTCATCTTTGCAAGTTGGAGGATGAAAGACCTCTCCTAGATAACCGGTTTTGGCGATGAGAGATCCACCCTAGCTGGTTGATGTTGAGTTATCAGATCTTTCAGTGATTTTTGGCTTGTTCAGTTGATTACGGAGTTCAATAAAATGAAGATAAATTCAGTATTTTAATGTGGGTTTGTTGGTTTGTGTGTGGTGTTTGGATTTTGGAGTGTAGTGCGATTTTAAAGGAGATTAGATTCAATTTGAGTGCTGGTGTAGATTTTATGAGTTCTAAAAATGCTTTTTCTGAGTGGCTGGAATCAGGTTTTACTCCTATCTTTGTGAGACAGATAGCTATCATTTTGGGTATCATCTCTTTGTTTTCTCTATGTTGGGTGCCATCGTTTAAGCTACCATACATGGTGTTTGATGAAGGTTTTATATATACAGAAAATCACCCCTTTCAAACAGGCCGTACCATTTCCTTGGCCATTGATTTCCAGTCTGAGTTCTGATTTGCACTTGTTAGTGACCTGCAATATCCTATATGAAGCATCCTTGCATTGTTAAGTTCTTTGCTAATGAGAAAAATACTTTGGGTGCTGAATTACACTTGTTCTAAGGATTTTCTGGAAAGTTGAATGTGTTTGCCACTCACCAGGAAGGCTGAAAGTGTATTGTTGGGCTTATATTAGGTCCGCAAATTAATATTAAGTCTGATTTTCAGAATATTGTTTATTGAAATCTGTTTTGTAATGTTTGACAATGTTCTATGAATTCTAATTTAAGTCTACTTGCAATCAACTTTAGAATTTAGTGTTTATGTTTGGACTCTTCATAAAGAAGAGAAATTACCATCACTGGAAAAAGAAACATGAAACGCAGTATATCAAAAAATTATCATCTGTTTATCATTTGTTACTTTCCTATTTTCTGTGGTTATTTTCAAGGATAGTAAAATGTACTCACAGACAAATTAATATATTCCCTGAAGAAATCCAAAAGAACTTCTTCATCAACTCGCATCCTTTCAAGTGTTTCCTCCCTGATGTAATTTTTCTGAATCAGAGTTGCAAATCAGCATAGATCATAAGAACTTTTTTGTCAAACTATTGTAAAATAAATACTATAGAATATGAAAAGATGCAGATAATTTAATACTTACCTGAGTAAGAAGATGATCAATGTAAACTACAATTGTTTCTTCTAAGCAAGCTTCAACGAACCTCCTAAAAGACCTTTCCTCTATATACCTGAAATGCATATTAAAAACATGAGGTTTGAAAAGAAATGCCTTATAATTAAATACTACAGATTCCCAAACCATTTCCATTGCATTTCTCCTTTCCACATGTTTGAGATTTACTATAGTCACTTTGCTGGCATAACAAACTCACAAACCATGTGTGTGTAGTCATAACAGAAGTTACGCATAACTGAGCTTTTGCTAACCCTTCATACTCAAATAAAATAAGACATGTAGAAGAGTGTAATGAAATGAAAACTCACACAAAAGTAAAAACCAACTAGCAGTTTATGGTTCACCATGAGATCTCAAAGACAATACTGAATGCCCCTAAATAGTATCTTCCTAGGCAAGGTGGAAGCAACCACTAGTTATATGATTACATAAATGGTCCCTTGCAAGATAAGAGGAGCTTCAATATAAATGCCTTGTGGAGGACAGAGTTTTTATGGCATCCAACATGCATAAGCTACAATTAGAGCTTGTGAAGACAAACAAAAAAAAAAGCTACATTGATGTCCTGTATGACCAAAAATCAGTCAAAAGAACATTACATACATTTATCCCAAGATTTTGTCAAGAGAAATAATAAAAGACAAAAAATCAGATATGGATAAAAAGGCTAAGGTATCAATGAGTCAGAAACAAAAGTGACTATCATTCGTTGAGAAGCATTATCAATGTTTATCTATTATCATAAATTTCCCGTAGTTTAACTAAGCATCACTAACAATTCTTTACAAGATTTTATATAGAAGTTGTAACTTGAACAGTAAGCAACCATATATCATGCATAAATAGAGATTGCCAACTAGATATCCTCAATTAGGGATTCACATTTAATATAATGGATAAGTTTTAAATCTTGTAACAATGTTTAGTTAAAGAAATATTTCATGCTAACAACAGAAGTGGAGACATCAATCCCAAGAAAAATCAGCTAACTGTATATTTAATTAAAGTGTTACTCAAGAAAAAAGACTGATAAACAATGATGGAATCATAAATTAAAGATCGTACAATGCTAAAGAGATAACCTATCATAGCAAATAAAACTTCTGTCACAGGATGTTGAATTGATTGTGAATAATTTAGTAAGTTACGTTAGGAAACCTATAGACCTGTTTTATAATTACTTACACAAACCTTAGACATACCAAAAGAGACTGGGTGGTCTGTCTCCATTTTGCAGTTAAATTTTTAATCTGTATGCAACACCCTCTGCTTCCACGCCCTTGATTTTTTTTCTTACATTGCTGATGTAAAGTTTAGCATGCAATGTTTTGCCAATACAAAGGATTTGCATGCAATATCCCAATATGACTGTTTCCAAAACATTCAAAGCAAATATATATCTACGAAAAGCATGTAATGTCCCCTTCCCAAGCACTTCAGCATGGGGGGCCATTAGCCTATTAAGTGGGCTCCCATAGGCTAATGAGTTAGGATTAGGGGACTCATGATGACAATTTGTTTCATCTGTTGGCAGTGACAGGTGTTTCATTGAGCTCATGTGTTTGAGATTTGTACAATGCCCTTTCTTAGAGTGGTTTTCGACAGTTTTTTCATACTTACCATTTTTAGTAAGTCATCCTGCACACCAGGTCAGTAGTTGTCAGTATTTATATTTTTAGATTTGTAAGTGGTTGTAGTTAATGATGATATCTTGGTATTTGATGCAATCCACTACATTTAATTCAAATAATGTTAAATTACAGATTTAACTTTAGCATTATTTATTTTAAATTAAGTGCAGTTTCAGTTAGGAGCCTAAAGTGTAAAAATATTAGTGCAACTAGTAAATTTAAATGACTTGAGAAAGCGGATGCCAAAAGTGAATGTTAAGTCATTTTAATTTACTTTAAAAAGGGACCAAAACACAGTAAAGTGGTGTAAGTTGCCGATTCGGATTCAGGGATGGGTTCGGGTACGAGAATCCGATTCATGGATTCGTGAATTCTTTTTTGCCATTATGATTCGTATGGATTCGTGTGTCTGTGTGTGTGTGTATGCATTATATATTCAAAAAATAAGAGAAATATACATAATTGTAAAACTAAATCATTTCATAGTATGAATCTATGATGCTTGATCATTGATCAATGCCAAATGTCAAAAATAAACATTATGATTCAAAAAAAAATCATCACATAGAATTACAGGGTCAAATCTGGACCCTATGCGAATCCGGCAAAAATCGGTTCGCGAATCCGAATCTGATTCGTGGCCTAGATATGTGAATCCGGTAACTAGGGGTGTGGGCTATGGGAGACTCTAAAGAAGGCATTTGGAGCTCAATTTGTTTATGCTTGGTTGATATTTCGGAAGATACATTTGCTGGTTGAACTTGTTCATCCTGTGCCTTTGTGACGACAAAAATCCATGCCAGAATCATCTTCTACATTGGTGAAAGATCCAATCCAAAAGATTTATTGATAATTTTCGTTCAGAGATCACAATTGGGCTTCATTGTTGGTTTGATATCTTCAATTTGATTCATATGGAACTCGAGGTAGATTGAAGGAAGACTGTTGGAGCAGATTTTAGGGCAGATTGCATCCTCCTAACCTAAGTTACCAGATTCTTGTATTTTGGCCTGGGTTCCAATACAGGTTCAATTCTGGGCCCGATTCTGATCTAGTTTTGCAATAAAATTTATCTTTTGCTGGTCATACCTTTCCTTCGGGGCCGTGGGTCTTCTCCTAGTTTAGTGCTAGAGTTTTGGAGGATTTTGGTAGTCACTATTTGAGGCATCTAGGGATTATTTGATTTTAGTTCATTATTGTTTAATCTAGAGCTGTTATTTCACTGTTTGAACTCCATATTTGGGCATTATTTTGCTCGGTATTCACAAAATTGCACTGTAATGTCCCCATTTTGAGTGAGCATTGGAGTTAGTGGATTTAGCCTATCATTGGGTCCTTGTAGGCTAATTTTGGTGATTAGAGGACCCTGTTGTGGGTTTTGGCCCCGTTTTGAAAGACTTACTATTTATAGTAAGTCAGCATATGGTTCTACTGAGCTCAGATTATTTAGAGGAGTTATATGATGCTCTCAAATTTTATTTCCAGCTTCCGATTTGGACTCCAAGATTCTTGGAGGGAGCGTCTATTTTTAGTAAGTCACCTCGTCAGGTTCATTCATCGTCTTTCTTCATCAGGATCACACCTATGCTGTCAGATTTCGATTCTGGTGTTTCTTCAGTCATTTTCACAAGATGGGTGAATTATGATTATTATTTAATTAAATTGGCTAAGGTTGCTATTTTTATTGGGATTGCATATTGGACACCTTGGTGTTATAGCTTGTCGGAACCGGGTTGAGAATTTTTAAATCTTGAGCACATAAACAGGGACCCTATTTGTCAAAATATCATTATATTAATGAAAAGGTCATTTTTGGAGCAAAGGGGGAGTTTAAATTAATAAAGTAACTTTATTATATGTCATCTTTAAATTATAACATACAATTGCTTTATGAGAAATGAAATTACAGTAAATTAAAGGAGATGAAGACAAATGAAAATTGAATATTATAAAAGGGAATTCAGATTTCATTTCATTCATTCTATTGTGCCTCCAGGGCACATCTCCCGCACACAGAGACAAAGGCCCACCATGCTCTACGGATCTCGACCTCAAGAGCTTAGCTATGATTCCATTGAAACAATCACCCCTGATATTTTATTTTTATTTTGTCTTTAATGATGCAAAGTGTAGCATACAATGTTATGCCAATACAAAAGATTTGTAATGTCCCCGTTTTTAGACTTATGGGATTAGCTTGGTTTGGCGACCCTCACAGGCTAATCACGCAATCAGAGGGGGTCAAATGGTAGAGCCAGTGTTGGGATTTCATTCTGGAGGTTCAGATTATCAGGTCTTCTCTTCGTTTGGGTCATTTTGGTCAACTTACTATTTTTAGTAAGTGGTATTTGGGGTATGGCCAGGATTAGCAGGGTGTCTGCACGGAGTATCAGATGTCTCCGCATCGAATTTCAAATAATCTCCAGTTTGAGAAACTTACTATTTATAGTAAGTCTATTTTTAGCAATTGGCTATTTTTGGCAGTGGGTTATTTCCAACAGGGCAGTTGGCGTTTGAGGCTCTGGTGTCGGAAATGAGTTTGTACAGTCAGTGAGATTTAGAGGCTTTTGGTTTTCAAAGTTATCGTTATTAAATTAAATTATTTTAATTTAATAACTTTAATACTTTATAACTTTAATGTTATAAAGTAAAGAGGTCATTTAAAAGCCTTTTTAATGAAAAAAGTGAAATTGTGCTTTTTCCGAAAAAGCTATATATTCTACTCGAAAAAGAACTTTCATTCATCCATTGTTGAATTATGATTTTATTGAAGTTTGAGAGAGAGACAACCCAGCTAGGGTTTTGAGGATTGATTCCTCTTCTAGCAATTTGAGCCATTACAGATTGATGGTGAATTTTGCAGCTCATACTGAAATAAAATCCAGTGCTGATGTATACTGGATTAATGATGAGTTTTTAATCTACAGGCAAATCAATTTGTTATCCAAGAGCCCGATTTGTCTTTTGCTGAAGCTCTGCAATTGTTTTGGAAGTTACGGTGATCCTTCATTAGCATTTGTCTGCGAATTGTTGAGGTTCTTCTTATTTATCAAGCAGCCACGAAACTGATCCAAGCTGCATTTACAAAGGAGGGGGTTTGGTTTCTTGCAAGGGCATTGCATTTATCATGCAAGTGCTGCAATAGTATCAAGCAGGGTGCGTGACATTGGTGAGGCTGCGTCGCCTCTAATATAGCTAATGTGACTCCTTGGTATGAGCTGTTTCCAACATACAGGGCCTGCATTTAATTACCAGCCAGGCACATGACAATATAGGTGGCTACAACATTCTCCAAAGGTGGCAGTTGACAGTCTTTAGGTGCTGCGTCAAACTTTGGTTGAAGATTATTACAGTTTGCAAATAAACAATAATCGCCAAGTGCCAATATTTATGAACAAATATTTCCAGAATTTTAAATTATCAATTATTGAAGCATTCAGATTTATGAGTTTAATTTTAAATGGATTATCTGAACTCTATGGTATTATACTTGTGAAGAATTTCTAAGTTACATATTTTTTGATTAAAAATCCTGTGGAAGTATTAATTTTTAAAAGAATTTAATTACCTGGAGCCAAGAGCCAGTCAGGCTCTTTACAGCGGTATCAGAGTATTTTTCTTGCCATCCTGTGGGGTCTGGAATCATTTATATTCAGAAGTTCTTTTAAAAGTGACCAGCACTTCCATTTTCCCTAGCTATGGATAAATACAAGAGGCCCAGTTCTAGAAGTAGTCGTAGCAGTAAGGGAAATAGAGAGGAATTAAATGCTTTGGTAGAAAGCATGGAGAGACTTAGACTGCATCAGCAGAGATTGGCAAAGAGTTTGTCAGATCCAGTTACACTAGACAGGGCAGCGAGATATATGGTCTCTGCCTTTAGAAGGCCGACATCAAGTTTGCAGGGGAGAAGGCTGGAGTTTTCTCCGACAGTAGTCCATGATGCTGATGTTCCTACATCTAGTTCAGCACCTACTATTCTCCTCTGCAGTGGTGGTGATGGATTTATTGCATAGGAGCCAGTGAATGTTTCAGTGCCATTGGTTGATAGCAGCGCTGAGCATCAACAAGTTGAGGCTCCCAGAGCAATCACTGCAGATTGTACAGAGGCAGCTAATGTTACAGTTATCACTGAGTGTTTAGACTCTTTCATGGAGGGAGTTATTATTGGAGATGTTTATGTCAGCTGTAGTGGTGCCGCTCCAGTTCTGGAGGCAGTTGCTTCCTCAGTTGGGACTGAGGCATGTACGGAGTCTCCCAGTGATGAAGTTGGTGATCTGGGCATTACAGCGGGGTCAGTTGATGACTGTTCGTGCTCTAGCATTATTGGTGCAAATCTTGACGTTGAGTCATTTGTGCAGAGTCACGTGTAAGCAGTTGAGATTTTAGTAGGAGATGTGGGAGTTGATAGTATAGATACTTCTGATGACACTTTTGAGGATGTTGTGAGCTGCATTGGAGATGACACCTCATGTGAGATGTTCGGTGATGACTGCAAGGAGCCTATGAGCTCTGACAGCTCAGAGATTTATGATAGTGGTCGCAGTGTGGGATCAATACAAGAGACAGTGGTTTTTTCCTATGTTAAGGATGTCAGCATGGAGCTTTCTAGTGATGACACTTAGGATGGGAGTGTTGCAGTTGATTTGGGCAACGTAGTTTCATGCCACAGTTTAGTTGATTCACATGACGACATTGAGTCGTGTATGCAACCAGAGTTAGTAGAGGAGATGCAGATAGATGATGTGTACACTAGCATTGCAGATATCTCCGATGTTGAGAGCGAGGATGATGAGTGTTGTAGCGTTTCTGGCTTTCTATATCTGACTTTGGGTGTAGATTCAGCGCTGTCATATGGTGGTGGTGGGTTCCAAGATTCTGTGTTACAGGGACTCACAGATGAGGACAGGGAAGCTTATGAGTGGCAGGAGTTTGTTACAACTAGGGCTTCCACTTCTAGAGAGGGGGTGACTCACGTGGATGTATCCCAGGATCTAGACTGTCAAATGGTTGCAGAGGACGAGGGAGCTGGAGATTGTGTTGAGTCGGATTCAGCAGCAGCTTTCCTGGGGTTAGATGAGGACGTGTCCGATGCCTATACTCAGTTTGTGGATGTGTACTCAGATGGAAGTACACAGAGATACGATGATCTCGAGGGGAGTTTGTTGGATACAGCTTCCTCTCATAGTGTAGACAGTGCGTTTGAGGTTGTTCATAGGAGGCACATTGTGCAGAGTCATCATGTGACTAGCCAGTTGCGAGTTGATGAGAGAGATATTACTTCTACTCTCGAGCATTTTGATGCCGCTCATCAGTTGTTGGGGTTATTTATAGTTGGGGTGCTCCTACGACAGATGAGTCCAGCAGTGGTTACCTTTCATTGACAGAGATTCATTCTTTGCGTGAGGCTGTCAAGATTTTGAGACAACTATTTACAGATGGTAGCCAACCGAGATCACCTAGTTGAGTGGGGGAGTACAGCTTATGAGGCACTTATGGACAGAGAGGAGGAGGTGAGTGAGCTTACTCAAGAGCTCACGGCGACTACTGAGGCTTTAGAGGGCACTCAGCGGGCTCTTCAGGAGTCACTGATCCAGTTGGAGGAGGTGTCCGTGGAGTTGGAGCATTTACGGTCCACACCAACCCTAGACCCAATTCGATTGCACATTGAGATGGTTGGTGGTGAGTTTTCTCCTATGGTTGGTAATGAGGAACATGATGTTGTGTCAGTCACATCTGTTCAAGTTATGGGAGCAGTTGGTATGGATGAGATAGGAGTACCAGTGGAGTCAAGCTCTCAAGTTGATTTGCTTCCTTTAGCTGGGAGTGAATCTTTTCCATCATCTCACATAGCTGATAGCATGGGACAGTTGGCTGTGCCACATTTTCAGAGGGATCAGCTATGGATTGCAGGGGAGCAAGTTGACGCTTCCACGTATAATTTCTACTGCACCGAGTCATTTATAGAGTATTTACTAGAGAGTGGAGATGAGCGACAAGATTCTTATAGAGTGTCTGAGGGTACTCTCATCCGAGGCTCTTGTGCTATTCGGAAGTTGGTAGGGAAGATTGTGGAGACTCTATCTACTATGCTTCCCCACAGAGATTTCGAGGTTGGGTTTGTTGAGAGGGTTGCTCAAGTTCCTACCCAGCCTACAGTTATGCGAAGTCAGAGATTGGAGCCATCGCTTGATTCCCAGTTTGGTAATGATGAGCCATTGACAGAGATTGGGGCTTCTTACCGGCATTATACGGTGGGGTATGCTCATCATTTTACTTTTGACCCACAAGTGGAAGATTTGATCTCACGCAGGGGTAAACCGGCTCCAGTATCTTACCATCCATTAGGGGATGGATTAGCACCATCGTTTGCAAATGGATTTGATAGTTGAAAGTTAGATTACTTGCAGTATTCACACACTAAGGACTGTTTATCAGAGGACAGAGTTGATAACAGTGATTCAGGTACATTTGGTCACTGTCGTTTTCTCAGTGCAGTTGGGTGTGAGTGTTGGATAGACAGGGACTCAAGTTTTGACAGAGTTATTATTTTAGTTGGGTTGAGTTTCGCTGGGTTGTTTTCTGTAGCGGCATCTACAGTTGGTCTTCGGATGTTATTTTCCGTGGTGTCTGTTCTGCTGATGTTGGTTTTTTCTTCACAGGAGTATGGTGAGGATAGGGACATTACTTAAGACCATCCTTGGGATCCGGGTGGTTTATGATGTTGCTTGTTTTTCCTGATTGCTTGAGGACAAGCAATCTTGGGAAGGGAGGACTGTAATGTCCCTGTTTTTAGACTTATGAGATTAGCTTGGTTTGGTGACCCTCACAAGCTAATCAGGCGATCAGAGGGGGTCAGATGGTGGAGCCAGTGTTGGGATTCCATTCTAGAAGTTCAGATTATCAAGTCTGCTCTTCGTTCGGGTCATTTTGGTCAACTTACTATTTTTAGTAAGTGGTATTTGCGGTATGGCCAGGATTAGCAGGGTGTCTGCACGGAGTGTCAAATGTCTCAGGATTGAGTTTCAAAGAATCTCCAATTTGAGACTTACTATTTATAGTAAGTCTATTTTTAGCAGTTGGCTATTTTTGGCAGTGGGTTATTTTTGGTAGGGCAGTTGGCGTTTGAGGCTCTGGTGTCGGAAGTGAGTTTGTACAGTCAGTGGGATTCAGAGGCTTTTGGTTTTTAAAGTTATCGTTATTAAATTAAATTATTTTAATTTAATAACTTTAATACTTTATAACTTTAATGTTATAAAGTGAAGAGGTCATTTAAAAGCCTTTTTAATGAAAAAAGGTGAAATTGTGTTTTTTCCGAAAAAGCTATATATTCTACTCGAAAAAGCACTTTCATTCATCCATTGTTGAATTATGATTTTATTGAAGTTTGACAGAGAGACAACCCAGCTAGGGTTTTGAGGATTGATTCCTCTTCTGGCAATTTGAGCCATTACAGATTGATGGTGAATTTTGCAGCTCATACTGAAATAAAATCTAGTGCTGATGTATATTGGATTAATGATGAGTCTTTAATCTACAAGCAAATCAATTTGTTATCCAAGAGCTCGATTAGTCTTTTGCTGAAGCTCTGAAATTGTTTTGGAAGTTACAGTGATCCTTCATTAGCATTTGTCTGCGAATTGTTGAGGTTCTTATTTATCAAGCAGCCACAAAATTGATCCAGGCTGCGTTTACAAAGGAGGGGGTTTGGTTTCTTGCAAGGGCATTGCATTTATCATGCAAGTGCTGCAATAGTATCAGGCAGGGCGCGTGACATTGGTGAGGCTGCGTCACCTCTCATATAGCTAACATGACTACTTGGTATGAGCCATTTCCAACATACAGGGCCTGCATTTAATGACCAGCCAGGCACGTGACAATATAGGTGGCTTCAACATTCTCCAAAGGTGGCAATTGACATTCTTTAGGTGCTGCATCAAACTTTGGTTGAAGATTATTGCAGTTTGCAAATAAACAATAATCACCAGATGCCAATATTTATGAACAAACATTTCCAGAATTTTAAATTATCAATTATTGAAGCATTCAGATTTATGAGTTTAATTTTAAATGGATTATCTGAATTCTATGGTATTATATTTGTGAAGAATGTCTAAGTTACATATTTCTTGATTAAAAATCTTGTGGAAGTATTAATTTTTAAAAGAATTTAATTACCTGGAGCCAAGGGCCAGTCAGGCTCTTTCCAGGATTCGCATGCAATATTCCAATATGACTATTTTCCAAACATTTAAAGGAAATATATAGTTATGAAAAGCAACATGTGTTGGCATTAACTGGTAAGAATGTGGTAAGAATGTAACCGGTACATGGCAAAAGAGGTATTGTCATTGATTGGCAAAGAGGTGTTGTCATTCATGACTAAGGTTACTGGTGTTTGATCTGTGAAGCAAAGACAGGCATAACTGACAACAATAAGTGCGAGGAGCGACTGGTTTGTAAACCAGTGACACTGAGTAAGTAGGAAGAGACTATATCTGCTACTAATAATGCTCTAACTGATCATCAGAGCAACCGGCCACCAAAGATGATGCAACCGGGAACCAGTAACAGGAAGCAGAGATAGGATGCAATCGGTACAGGCAGTGGAAGGGATGGTGAAAGGTTAAAGTTCTTACCTGTGTACAACCTAAGGATGTTAACCAATCAAGTGAAGATTTCATCACAACTGATGAACCGGGAAAAGTCATAGTCGACAAATAGTTGTCTGACTCTTTGACCGGGATTTGGTGCACAAAATCCAATAGACTTTGAGTTATCAAGATAACCAGTACAAGGTGCAATTGAAGGGTTTAATGCCGAAGTTTGTGGCATTAAAACATGAAAATATCTCTTGTGAAGGAAAGATTTTGACACGCATTTGTCATTTCTTTCATAACGAAGATAAAGCATGGCATGCATCTAATGTTCTCTCAGTGAACTGAGACTCCACTAGGTGATGGATCCGAAGGTGATCTTTATACAGGTCATGCATGTCAAAAGAAAATATTGCAAGAGGTCTATATATTCTTATGCCTGACAAGAATATAGTTTGCCCTCATTCTGCTAGAAAAAAGAGTGAACTTGTACGCTGAAGAAGCTACTAAGGTGAAGCGAGGAGAAGAAAGTAGAGTGTGCAAAGAAGAACAACAAAGTAGAACATACCTGCAATGACCGGTGATGATTCTCAGTTGGACAAAATCTTATCAGGCTCATCAAAGCCATCATCAAAAGATCAAACCCTCTATTGCTCTCTGATAATTGCAATAGCGAAATCCCAGTATTTTGGGTGGACATTAACAAGTCCCTTGTATTAAATCCCTTAACCGGGTGACATCTGTTTAGGTGTTCTAAGTCCTCTAACCAGGTAGGTTCTAACAGGCCTTATTCCTTAAAACCCTTAATCGGGTCGCACATAACAGTGTGTTTCTAATTATTCAACAAGGAAGGCTACTTACAGGGCATACTTCAAAAGAGCGCAAAATTTGTGAGGTTTAATCACACCGTGGTTTTCTCCCAATTTTGGTTTCCACGTGATAAATATGGTGTTGTCTATTGCTTGATTGTTTGATAACTATTTTTGTTCTAGAATCTGTTATGCTTATAATTTTAGTTACATTATATTAGAATTGTTATTGAAGTTTTACTAGGTGTTGATTCACCCCTCCCCTCTCAACACCGGTTGGGACCATCAATTGGTATCAGAGCCCTATTTTCCTTTTCTAAGCTGCTTAACCTCAATAGGAAAAAGATCAAATGATGAGGAAGGAAGGACCAAAGTTTTCTAAGGAAAACTTCAATGTATGGTGCAACAAAATGAAATTGTACATGAAAACCACAAGAGATCAATACTGGAATCATGTAATTCATGATTACACTGCACCCACCAGTACCTTGACACCGGATGAACAAAAGATCAGCACAGAGCATACAGCTGCCATGGATATGATAGCAAGTACGCTACCTGATTATGTCTATGCAAAGATTGAAAATTTGACAACTGCTCACAAGATGTGGGCTAAGCTGCAAACAGTATTTGGTGGTGACCCACATGTTCAAAGAGCTAAGCTAGAAAGCCTTAGAGGCAAATATGATGATATGAGAATGAACGAAGGAGAAGATATTGAGCACTACAGCAACAGAATCAAAGTAGTGATGAACTCCATCAAAAGCGTTGGAGGAACACTGAGTGAGTAAGATGTGATAAGCAAAATGCCAAGAACGCTAATGCCTCAATATGCTATCAAAATCTCAGCCATGCAGGAGTTCAGATCAGTGACCACTGCTCCAGTCACTCTTGACTCCCTAATCGGTAAGTTGACTGCATTTGAATTGCTCAATTTTGATAACAGCTTACCCATGCAAGAAGCTTCTTTTAAATCTTCTGTTAATTCCTCTTCCACCAAGAAAGGAAGAGAAACCGGTAATAGCTCTATCAGTAAGACTGGAAGTTTTATTGAGAATCTGCTCTCTGAAGAGATGGAACGAGATGAGTTTGAAGCACTCATCACTAGGAGATTTCCAAGAGGCAAAGGGAAGTACAAAGGTAAACTTCCACTAAAATGTTTCTCTTGCAATAAGATAGGACACATTGCTGCAAGATGTCCAGACAATGAAAATAAAGAGAAGACAAACCGATTCAAGAGCAAAGAAAAGAAGGAATGCTACCTTGCAGAAGGAATCACAAACAATGAATCTAAAGACTCTGAAGATCAAGAAATTGTCTTTGTTGCAATAAAACAAGAAAGCCAAGTGATAAGTGAAATGGCACTTATCTCTAGATCTCATCAGCATGATGAATGGATCACTGACAGTGGATGCACTCACCACATGACTGGTGATAAGAACAAGTTCATCCAGTTTAAAGCTCAATGATGGTGGATCGGTAACCTTTAGTAATAATGCTCCCTGTGCTATCAAAGGTAAAGGTTCTATTGCACTTAGCAATGATGTTGTATGTGAGGATGTGTACTGGGTAGAATAACTCAAGTACAATCTAATGAGTGTTGCTCAACTAAACAATAAGGGATATTTGTTAGAATTTGGCCAAGGTTCTTGTGTTGTCAAGAACCAATCAAGAGTTCATGTTGCTACCGGTAGAGTAAAGGGAACCTATTCTATCTGGACTCAATGGAAGGAGCTTGCCTCATAGCATCAGTAAAAGGAGAAACAAACAAATTTTGTCTTATAACCAAAGAGGACAACAGTTAGTTGTGGCATAAGAGGCTCTGCCACATAAACTTTGACACTATTGTCAAGGTGAGCAAGAAGAAGTCAATTAGAGGGCTTCCTGAGATTACAAAACCTCACAGAGGTATTTGTAAGAATTGACAGATAGGAAAACTGACAAGAACAAGTTGTAGCAGTAAATCCTTCTCTGCTGAAAATGTTTTGGATCTCGTACACACAGATTTGTGTGGCCCTATGAGAACAAAGAGCTATTATGGAGACAAGTATTTCATACTTTTTGTAGTTGAGTTCTCAAGAATGATGTGGACACTTTTTCTTAGAGAAAAATCTTTCACATGTTCAAAATCTTCAAGGCTCGAGTGGAGGACACCAGTAAAAGCTTGAAGTGTCTGAGATCAGAAAGACGAGGTGAATATACCTCTCAAGAGTTCACTCACTACTGTGAGGAACAGGGAATAAATAGGGAGTTGTCTGCACCAAGAACCCCTCAACAAAATGGAGTCGCTAAAAGAAGGACAAGACTCTGATTGACTATGCGAGAACCCTAATGATTCAAAAGGATCTCCCCCATCACTTCTAGAGAGAAGTTGTCAGCACTGTTGTCTATACACTGAACCGAGTTCAAGTCAAGAAAGGAACCGTTAAGACTCCCTATGAATTATGGTTCAGTCGCACTCCCAGTGTAGGCTACTTCAGAATTTTTTGTAGTAAATGTTACATTAAAAGAGATATGTATTCTGGCAAGTTTGAGCCAAAGACTGATGAAGGCATATTTCTGGGTTATTCTACCAAGAGTAAAACCTACAGGTGTTTGAATAAGAGCACAAGAAAAATAGAAGAAAGTATCAATGTAAAGATTGATGAATATTTAGAACCGAGAAGTAAAATCAGTCATAATGAGTATGACATTCATCAGGATTAAAATGCTGAAAATCATCTGGAATTCAATGAAATAAGTGCTTCTGATGAAGGAGAAGAGCAGGTAGTCAGACCCTTGGAGCAGGATGATATACTTGATGTACCTGAAAACATAAGACCAACTCTAGATGATGAACAGGAAATTGTTCATGACCGTGCTGGAGAAATTGCTCAACCAGAAGATATAGACCGGAAACACCGACCGGTTCTGCCAAGGTATGTCACATATCATTCCACTGATAATATTATAGGTGGCAAACATGCTAATATTCTGACCAGAAGAAAGGCTAGAGGAAGTATTTGCTTACTTTCCAGCATAGAGCCAAAAACCACCAGGTAGGCTCTGGAAGATGAAAACTGGGTCAAGGCCATGGAAGAAGAGATTGAGCAAACAAAGAAGAATGATACATGGATTCTTGTACCAAGACCACAGGACAAGAATGTCATTGGGACCAAGTGGGTTTACAGAAACAAATTGAATGAAAATGGAAAAGTGATAAGGAACAAAGCAAGGTTAGTCTGCAAAGGATATGCACAAGAGGCAGGACTAGATTATGGTGAAACTTTTGCACCTGTGGCCAAACTAGGAGTGAGAATCTTACTTATGCTTCTCATAAAAGTTTCAAAATATACCAGATGGATGTAAAGTCTGCATTCCTGAATGGTATACTGGAGGAGGAAGTTTACATAGAACAACCAGAAGGCTTCTCATCCACAGAGAAGAGTGGTATGGTCTGTAAACTGAAAAAGGCTCTTTATGGGGTAAAACAAGCCCCAAGGGCTTGGTACGAAAGATTGCACTCATACCTCCTGATAATAGGATTCACAAAATAGGAGATAACAACAATATGTATCTCAAGACTGGAAAAGAAGGTAACCTGATTGCTGAAATTTTTGTGGATGACATCATCTTTGGAGGAGATGACAAAATGAGCAAAGTCTTTGCTGAGGAGATGAAGAGAGAGTTTGAAATGTCCATGATCGGAGCCATAAAATTCTTCATTGGACTACAAGTCCAACTCAAAGAAAGTATTTCTATTTCTCAGTCCAAGTATGTCAAAGAAATTCTTAAATCCTTTGGGCTAGAAGAATCCAGACCAGTTGGTACACCAATGATAACTAACCTCAAGTTATCAAAGGAAGATGATGCAAAAAAGTAAATGAGACATTGTATCAGTCTATGATTGGAAAATTACAGTATGCAGTACATAGCAAACCAGACATAGCACATGCAATAGGCATTGTAGCAAGATTCCCTGCGAATCCCAAAGAGACAATTAATAGCAGTGAAGAGAATCTTCAAATACCTGAAGGGCACTGAGGAGTATGGCCTATGGTTTCCTCACAAGGGAGGCTTCCAAATAAAGGTGTTCACTGACACAGATTGGGCTGGTAATATTGATGACAGAAAGAGCACAAGTGGAGGTGCATTATTTATTGGAGAAAGGTTTGTGTCATGGACTTGCAAGAAGCAGAACTGCATTTCATAGTCCATAGTAGAAGCTGAGTATGTTGTTGCGGCAGTCAATTGCACATAGGAAATCTGGATCAAATAGATATTGGAAGGAATCCAAGTACAGATACCTGAACCGATTGCAATTTACTATGACAGTACAAGTGCAATAAACATATCTAAGAATCTTGTCATGCACTCCAAAACAAAGCACATTTCTATAAAGTATCACTATTTGAGAGAGCAGATGCAAAATAAAGAAGTAAGATTGGAATATGTTCCCACAAAAGAACAGGTTGCTGACATATATACAACGCCATTACCGAAGAGTACATTTGAGTATCTCAGAGGTAAATTAGGGGTGATACACCTTCCTTATATTCAGTAAATAGGCAAAAATGTTCATCAATTCAATATGCTTCAACAGATGAATCAACCTCATCTTTACAGGATTGATGAATAAGTCTGCTGCTCTTAGGGGGGAGCAAATTTCTATAAGGTAGTCTTTCTGACTAACCTTTGGCATTATTGTCAAAGGGGGAGATTATGACCGGTGTAGAGATCCGGTAATGTCATGATTTGTTATGGTTTTGCCTTCAATGCCAAAGGGGGAGATTTTTGGCATTAACTAGTAAGAATGTAACCGGTACATGACAAAAGAGGTATTGTCATTGATTGAAAAAGAGGTGTTGTCATTCAAGACTAGGGTTACTGGTGTTCGATCTCTGAAGCAAGGACAGACACAACTGACAACAATAAGCGACAATAAGTGCAAGGAGACACTAGTTTGGAAACCGGTGACACTGAGTAAGTAAGAAGAGACTATATCTGTTACTAATAATGCTCTAACTGGTCATCAGAGCAACCGGTCACCAAGGATGATGCAACCGGAAATAGGAACCAAGGATAGGATGCAACCGGTATAGGCAGTGGAAGGGATGGTGACAGGTTAAAATTCTTACATGTGCACAACCTAAGGATGTTTACTGATCAAGTGAAGATTTCATCACGACTGATGAACCAGGGAAAGTCATAGTCGCCAAACAGTTGTCTGACTTTTTGAACGGGATTTGGTGCACAAAATTTGGTAGACCTTGAGTTATCAAGATGATCGGTACAAGGCACGATTGAAGGTTTTAATGTTGAAATTTGTGGCATTAAAACATGAAGATATCTCTTGTGAAGGAAAGCTCTTGACACGCATCTGTCGTCTCTTTCATAAAGCAGATAAAGCATGACATGCATCTAATGTTCTCTCAGTAAACAGAGACTCGACTAGGTGATGGATCCGAAGGTGATCTTTATATAGGTCATGCATGTAAAAAGAAAATAGGGCAAGAAGTCTATATATTATTCTGCCTGACAAGAATATAGTTTGCCCTCATTCTGCCAGAGAAAAAAGTGAACCTCTATGTTGAAGAAGCTACTAAGGTGAAGAGAGGAGAAGAAAGTAGAGTGTGCAAAGAAGCACAACAGCAAAGGAGAACATACCTGTAGTGACCGGTGATGATTCTCAGTTGGACAGAACAGCTATCTTATAGTATCATACCTGAACTATAACAATGACAAGTGTGCTTTTGTGTTGACTCTTGATGAACATTTTTTATGATGAGTTTGCTGGTGGAACGCTCTGTTCTGAAACGTATGCTTAGTCAAAATGGATACTGTCAAAATGTTGTCACGCATATCTCAGGCCTGGCGTTAACATCTTCTAATGTACACTTTGGGCATCGTAAGCAAAAGTGTGTTCAAAATATCTGTGCTGTTTCGTGCTATGCGGTGAGTTACCTTTACTCATGCCAGAAGACAAAAGACTCAACTGATAATTCATCTAATGCAGCAATACCCAATCAGATGGTGAACAAAAAAAATGGTTATTACAGGTTGTGTTCGACAGGTCGTCAAGTGCCTGTGATAGGAAGTTGGTGCGTTGTCGATATGAGCTTTTACAGATCTTAGGTGGACAACCAGATTGAACGTTAAAAAAACGGCAGCTGGAAAATGTTTTTCTTTTTGACGCCTATGTGTTCTTCATGTAACCGAAAGGAGATATGAGCGCCTAAAAGAGAACAGGATGCGATTTTGAGGATGTACAACTGCTCAAAAAATGGCATTGTTCCTCTATGACAGATAATGAGTGCCAAACAAACTGTCCGCCTGTGTTCGCACTTGAGACAGTGTGTGAAAATAGTCCAAAAATTGTCTGTCGCAGCATATGAAACGGGTCTGGATTTTTATTGGGCAAAAAAAACAATATTATCGGACTGTTTTTAGAGAATTAAGTGTGTGAACTTTTGGAATGAAATAGTACTGCTACAAGCGTGAGGTAGGGTAGTCGTATTAAAATGTGAAACAATCTGTCTCCAAAAACGTCCGGCAGAATTAGTAAACAGGTGTTCATGCATTGTTGCGTGAGTTCTTAAGTTTGGTGTATATACGGCAAAAGACACACGACTAAAGAGAAGTAACGACTGTCAAATGCATTAGAAGGTTATGCAAAAGGAAGATTGCAGGGACTAAGAAGTGATATAGAGGAGTCGTCTGGTCTAAAACAATATCTGGTGCCAAATTGGTAAAAACTGAACGAGCCAGTGAATAAAAAAATGGTTTTCAATATAGCAGCGGGTGGCTTTTGAAAAGTTTTTTGGCATCCAATATACAGTTTAAAAAGCCGGGGTGTGTGAAAAAAGGATACACGAACACATGGGAAGAGGCTGTGAAAATATACAGGCGTATTAGGCAGTGGCAATTAGTATACAAAAAATATATGGTTCGATTCTGCTAAGTGTGACTTACAGAATTTGTTGAAGTGTGCGTAAAGGTAACAGGCTTATCATGGAAATGCGACTATAGCAGTGAGGAGAAAAAGTAGTGAAGATCCTTTTTGAAACAGCATTGAAAAACATACTTGAAGGTGTCTACAACAAAGTTATCTAACACTGCAGATTGTGAAGGAAAGGTGACCATAGGTGGGAAAGGGTGTGGCAAGCTGTTAACTTTGGGGGAGCAGTCTCAAGAGTGACTTGGAATTCTTCTAAGTACATCATTTTAGTACAGTCCTGAGTTCTTACACTTCAGTAAGAACATAGAAATTTCACTTATTGTTGTGATCCAGATATCTTTTATTCGAGTAAGGTTGTAGCCTTACAAGACAGGTTGGAGCCTGTTTTGGAGTTTGTTTGAGGAGAATTGTAGCTCTCAGTTGTAACGGGTTGTTGCCCACTGGATTAGTGATGTCGTGGTTTTTCCCGTCTTGGGTTTCCACGAGATAATTTTGCGTGCCCTATCCTCTTTGCTGTGTGCTCTTTAACTTCTGCTTCCTTTTTAAAGTCTATATTCAATACTGATTCACCCCCTCCCCCTCTCAGTATTGTGCGTTCTTCAATTGGTATCAGAGCCAATCACTCTCTTCCCGTGCTTAAAAGCTTGAGAGTTCGATCATTGTGTCCATCATGAGTGCCTTAGAAGGTCTAGCTACAAACCGTGCTCCTCTCTTTGATGGAAATAATTGCTTTCTGGAGTGTTCGTATGAAAACCTATATTATGTCTCTTGGCTGCGATGTGTACCTCAGTCTCGTAAATGGCTATAAAATCTTTGCTACTCCTCCTGTAGATGTTGATGATAAGAAGGAATTTGAGAACAATGCCAAGGCCATGAATGCAATTTTGTGTGGTCTAACTGAGGCTGAGTTTGTAAAGGTCATGCACTGCGACACAGCTAAAGAAATTTGGGATAAATTGCACAGTGCATATCAAGGTGATGACAAAGTCAAGAAAGCTAAGGTTCAAACTCACAGGGTTGTCTTTGAAGGTCTTCGAATGAAGGACAGTGAAAACATTGCTGCATATTTTCTGTGTGTTGATGAAGTTGTCAACGCTTTAAGAGGTCTAGGTGAAAATGTTGAAGAGAAGACTGTAGTTCAGAAGATTCTTCGATCTCTTCCCATGAGACTTGATGCTAAAGTCTCTACTGTTGAAGAAATGTCTGATTTAGACACTCTAACTGTTGATAAGCTACATGGCATCTTGATTGCATATGAAATGAGGACTACGGTCGAAGGGTCTTGTAAAACTGAATCTGCATTTAAGGCTTCTAAAAGAAGCAAAGACAAAGAGACCAATTTAAGTGAAGGCTCGAATAAGGACTCAAATGAGGAATTAGCTTACCTCATTAGAAGGTTGAAAAAGGGCTTTAACAAAAACAGAAGCAAGTCTGGTCTGAAATGTTTCAATTGTGGTAAGCTTGGTCATTTTGCTTCTAAGTGTCCATTTGATAAAGATGATGACAGCAATGATGAAAAGGAATTCAAGCACCGGAAATCTAGGAGGTTTACCAAGAAAAATTGGAAGTCCGAAAAGGGTAAGAAGGTGTTGTTTTCATAAAATGACAGCGATGATTCGTCAAGTAGCGAGAGTGATTTAAGGGTAAGTGAAGTCATGTTCATGGCTATTGATGATGTGGCTATTGATGATGCTAGTTCCGAAGATATTGGAGATGATGAAGATGATGAAGTTGACTTTGAGCTTGAATTGATTTCAGCTCTTTCTGAGATTAAGAAATTGAAAAAGAAAAATCTGAGTCTTGTGGACCTTCTTCGAGTTGAGAGTGCTGAAAAATTGAAGATTGCTATGTCTCTTAAAGAGGCTGAAACTAAGCTTGTAGATATTAAAATTCTGAATGAGGAGGCCAAAATGATTCGTGAAGACTTAGAAAATCAGATTCAATTAAAGGAAGATAACATTGCCAAGTTGGAAGCTGAAATTGTTGCTATGAGGAAAATTGGTAAAACTTCTATGCTCTCTAGTGAAGAGCTATCTTTCAATAGTGGCAAAATCACATTAGATGATGTTCTTGGTACTCAAAGACCCACCAAAGATAAACGTGGAATTGGCATGCAATCTGAATCAAGCACTTCACCATCGGAAAGTAATCAGCCTACTCCTAACAAGGTAAAGAAACTTTTTTTTCTATGACTATTGTTTTGCTTGTAATTACTTTGGTCATAGAGATGCTAATTGTAGAGCTATTCCATACAAGAATTATTATCAGCATGAAAGAAATGTGTTTAGGAAGTACAATCTGATTTGCTACAGTTGCAATAAGTTTGGACATACATCTAGATTTTGTAACAGCTACAATGCAGATTCGTTTTATAATGTTGAGCCTAAAAGAAGAGCTAAAGTGACTAAGGTTTGGAAGAGAAAAGTTCAAGAGACTCCTCTTAAGACACTTGTTGTTCAAACAGCCTTTTTAGCTAGCAGTGAGAAGGACATATCGTATGTTGATAGTGGTTGCTCCCAACATATGACAGGAGACTTGAGTAAGTTTCATTCTCTCAAGAAAATGAAAGGTGGTAAAGTTAGATTCGGTGGTAGCTCTTCTGCAAAGGTTGCTGGTATAGGTACAATCCTAATTAACAATGATGAAACTATTGTTGAGAATGTTCTTTATGTAGAAGGGCTGAAACATAATTTGCTAAGTGTAAGCCAGCTATGTGATCAAGGTTATGATCTCAGTTTTAACTCTAATGCTTGCTCTATTAAAAAGGGAATTGATGTCATAGCGAAAGCTACTAGGGCAGCAAATAATCTTTATATTCTTGATGATTCTAATAATGAGACATGTTGTTTAAGCAAGGTAGAGGATGCTTGGCTTTGGCACAAGCGGTTTGGGCATGTTAACTTTGATAATCTTATTAAGATCAGCAAAAAGGAGGCTGTTAGAGACATGCCTATGTTAGAAAAACCAGCAGATGTAGTGTACAAAAATTGTCAAGAAGGCAAACAAACTAGAGCTTCCTTCAAACCAAAAGATGAATTCAGCAGTAGGCCACTTGAGTTTATCCATACGGATCTTTGTGAACCAACAAGGGCAGCAAGTCTTCAAGGTGAGAAATATTTTATGCTTCTAATTGATGACTATACACGCATGACATGGGCTACATTCCTAAAAGAAAAATCAGAAGCTTTAGAGAAGTTTAAGATTTTTAAAAGTCCGGTTGAAAATGAAATGGACATGAAAATCAAATGTTTGCGTTCTGATAATGGGGGAGAATTCACTTCTAATGAGTTTGTCAAGTTCTGTGAGCTACATGGCATTAAAAAACAGGTTTCAGCTCCAAGAACACCACAACAAAATGGTGTTGTGGAAAGGAAAAATAGAACCATTCAGGAAATGGCTCGTTGCATGATCAATGAAAGTAAGGTAAAAGATATATTTTGGAGAGAGGCTGTCCACACTGCTATTTATATTCAGAATAGAACATTGTTGAGACCAAAGCTCAAGAAGACTCCTTATGAACTTTGGATAGGTAAACCAGCCACTATTAAGTACTTTAAAATTTTTGAGAGTCCATGCTACATTAGGAGAGATGAAGATAACTTGGGTAAGTTTGAATCTAGAGCTGATGAAGGTATCTTTCTTGGCTATTCTTCTAAGAGTAAGGCATTCAAATGTTACAATAAAAGGTTGCATAAATTAGTAGAAAGTACTAATGTCAAGGTTCATGAAGTTGCTAATCAATTTGATAAGAATGATGACAGCCCCGAAGAAGGTGAAACTCAAACCAGCACTGTGGTAGCTTCTAAAACTCAAACCAGCATTGTTGTACCTTCCTCTCCTCCACATGTTCAAGCTGGAACAACCAGCAAGAATGGTGAAAATGATAAAGTTAAAGTACAATCTGCTCACGAACAAACAGTTCCTACCTTTATTGATGTTGAAAATCTACATGATAATTCTGGAAGTGATTCTCAAGATGAACATGATGCTTCTAGTTTCAAAACTCCCTCTAAGTTTGTGCAAAAGAATCATCCTATTGATCAGGTTATAGGTGAAAGGCAAACTAGAAATACTAGAAAAAATGTTAACTATTTTGAGGATGATGATTTCTCACTTATCTCCATGATTGAGACTAAGTGTTTTGAAGAAGCAATTGTGGATAAACATTAGGTGGCTGCCATGAAAGAGGAGCTGGATCAATTCAAAAAGAGCAATACTTGGGAGCTTGTTACAAGACCTATCAACAAGTACGTGATAGGTACAAAATGGGTATACCAGAACAAGGTAAATGAAGATGGTAAGATTATTCGAAATAAGGCACGTTTAGTTTGCAAAGGTTACTCTCAGATTGAAGGTGTGGATTTTAGTGAAACATTTGCCCCGGTTGCAAGGTTAGAAGCAATCAGAATTTTTCTTTCTTTTACTTCTTTTAAAAGCTTCAAAGTTTTCCAAATGGATGTAAAATCTGCTTTCTTAAATGGAGATATAGTTGAAGAAATTTATGTTGAACAACCAAAAGGTCTGATTTCTAATAATGTAGACTATGTATGCAAGCTGAAGAAGGCATTTTATGGACTCAAACAAGCTCCTAGAGTTGGTATGACAGGTTGGATAACTATTTGCAGTAGCAGGGCTTCAAAAAGGGATATGTTGATAGCAACTTGTACGTTAAAGAGGAAAGGTAACAGCATTCTTATTGTTGTTGTTTATGTTGATGATCTAATTTTTGGGAGTGATAGTGTCAAGATGTCTAAGACAATTGTTGCGTGTATGAAAAATGAGTTCGAGATGTCTATGATGGGTGAGCTAACATATTTTCTTGGGCTGCAAATTAATCAATCCTCTAAAGGCATTTTTATTTCCCAAGCTATTTTAAGGAGTTACTTAAGAAATTTAAAATGGAAGATTTTAATCCGGTTAGCACTCCAATGGAAACCGGATGTAAATTAAGTAAAAAGGATGTGTCTCCCTCTATTGATCAATCTTTTTATAGATCCATGGTAGGAAGTCTGCTGTTTGTGACAGCCACTAGACCGGATATCATGCAGGCTATGGGATATGTAGCCAGATTTCAGGCTTCTCCAAAACAAACACATGTTTTAGCTATTAAAAGAATTTTTAAATATGTAAAAGGAACAATTGATTTTGGTCTTTGGTTTCCCAAGAGTTCTGATTTTCTTCTTACAGCCTATACTAATGCAGATTGGGGAGGTTCAGTGGATGATAAAAAAAGCACTAGTGGGTGTGCTTTCTTTTTAGGTGGCTGTTTGGTTTCATGGCTTAGCAAAAAACAGTCTTGCACTTCTTTATCCACCGCTGAGGCTGAATATGTTTACAGCAATATCTTGTTGCACTCAAGTAATTTGGATGAAGAATACTTTACATGATTATAAGCTTGAGATTACTGATCCTATTTGTATTTTCTGTGATAACACTAGCGCCATTGGTATTTCGAAGAATCCAATGATGCATTCTCGCACCACGCACATTCCAATTAAGTATCACTATCTGAAGGAGCAAGTTGCAAATAATGTTGTTAAGCTGAACTATGTTTGTTCTCAAGAGCAGATTGCAGATTTATTTACTAAACCTCTACCCCGAGATCGCTTCGAGTATCTCCGAAGCAAGCTTGGTGTTATTTCACCTCAATGAAAGGTTCGTCTCCAGCACTTCATTGCTATATCTTTCGAAGTATTGTTGTGTTCCAGTTTCATAGTCATTGATGACAATGGGGGAGTAGATCTTATGGGGGAGTTCGTTTCAGTTTCGGTAGAGTTGTTTTCAGTTGGCTCAGTTTTGTGGGGGAGCTGTTTCAGAATTGTTTCAGACTTGGCTATGGTTCAGTTTTGGCTCCGTTGTTCGAGTTGTTTCAGGTTTTCCATCAATGACAAAAAGGGGGAGATTGTTAAG
Source organism: Chamaecyparis obtusa (assembly GCA_027943335.1). Taxonomy (NCBI): domain Eukaryota; kingdom Viridiplantae; phylum Streptophyta; class Pinopsida; order Cupressales; family Cupressaceae; genus Chamaecyparis; species Chamaecyparis obtusa. The sequence goes on from BSBK01001005.1 coordinate 96,802, forward strand.
TTTTTGTCATTAGAGCTTGAGTTCTATTTTATCTAGCATCTGCAACCGTGTCCTCATGCTGGCATCTGTGATCGTGTATTCTTTCCTGATTTGTCACGATGTGATCACACGTGCTCATACTCTCTTGGCCACACGTTTTTGACTTGTGTCATAAAACAAGGAATGTTGTTTGTACCATACCTGAACTATAACAACGACAAGTGTGCTTCTGTGTTGACTCTTGATGAACATTTTTTATGATGAGTTTGCTGGTGGAACGCTTTGTTCTGAAACATATGCTCAGTCAGAATGGATACTGTCAAAATGTTGTAATGCATATCTCAAGCCTGGCGTTAACGTCTTCTAATGTACACTTTGGGCATCGTAAGCAAAAGTGTGTTCAGAATATCTGTGCTATTTCGTGCTATGCGGTGAGTTACCTTTACTCATGCCAGAAGACAAAAGACTCAACTGATAAATCATCTACCGCAGCAATACCCAATCAATCGGTGAGCAAAAAAAATGGTTATTACAGGTTGTGTTCGACAAGTCATCAAGTGCCTGTGATAGGAAGTTGGTGCGTTGTCAATATGAGCTTTTACGGATGTTAGGTGGACAACCAGATTGAACGTTAAAAAAAGGGCAGCTGGAAAATATTTTTGTTTTTGATGCCTGTGCGTTCTTCATGTAACCGAAAGGAGATACGAGCGCCTAAAAGAGAACAGGATGCGATTTTGAGGATGTACAGCTACTCAAAAAACGAAACTGTTCCTCTATGACAGATAATGAGTGCCAAACAAATTGTCCGCCTGTGTTCGCACTTGAGACGGTGTGTGAAAATAGTCCAAAACTTGTCTGTCGCAGCATATGAAACGGGTCTAGATTTTTATCGGGCAAAAAAAACAATATTATCAGACTGTTTTTAGAGAATTAAGTGTGTGAACTTTTGGAATGAAATAGTACTGTTGCAAGCGTGAGGAAGGGTAGTCGTATTAAAATGTGAAACAATCTGTCTCCAAAAACGTCCGGCAGAATTAGTAAACAAGTGTTCATGCATTGTTGCGTGAGTTCTTAAGTTTGGTGTATATACGACAAAAGACACGCGACTGAAGAGAAGTAACGACTGTCGGATGCATTAGAAGGTTACGCAAAAGGAAGATTGCAGGGACTGAGAAGTGATATAGAGGAGTTGTCTGGTCTAGAACAATATCTAGTGCCAAATTGGTAAAAACTGAACGAGCTAGTGAATAAAAAAAATGGTTTTCAATATAGCAGCGGGTGGCTTTTGAAAAGTTTTTTGGCATCCAATATACAGTTTAAAAAGCCAGGGTGTGTGAAAAAGGATACACGAACACGTGGGAAGAGGCTGTGAAAATATACAGGCGTATTAGGCAATGGCAGTTAGAATACGAAAAATATCTGGTTCGATTCTGCTAAGTGCGACTTACAGAATTTGTTGAAGTGTGCGTAAAGGTAACAAGCTTATCATGGAAATGCGACTGTAGCAGTGAGGAGAAAAAGTAGTGAAGATCCTTTTTGAAACAGCATTGAAAAACATACTTGAAGGTGTCTACAACAAAGTTATCTAACGCTGTAGATTGTGAAGGAAAGGTGACCATAGGTGGGAAAGGGTGTGGCAAGCTATTAACTTTGATGGAGCAGTCTCAAGAGTGACTTAGAATTCTTCTAAGTACATCATTTTAGTACAGTCCTGAGTTCTTACACTTCAGTAAGAACATAGAAATTTCACTTACTGTTGTGATCGAGATATCTTTTATTCGAGTAAGGTTGTAGCCTTACAAGATAGGTTGGAGCCTGTTCTGGAGTTCGTTTGAGGAGAGTTGTAGCTCTCAGTTGTAACGGGTTGTTGCCCATTGGATTAGTGATGCCGTGGTTTTTCCGGTCTTGGGTTTCCATGAGATAATTTTGCGTGTCCTGTCCTCTTTGCTGTGTCCTCTTTAACTTCTGCTTCCTTTTTGAAGTCTATGTTAAATACAGATTCACCCCCTCCCCCTCTCAGTATTGTGCATTTTTCACAATGATCTATATATATTAGTCAAAACAATATGCAAGGAATACCGTATAAAACTATGAAATACTAAAAAAAAAAATTGATATTGCATTTAATGAAGTTATGAACAATGAAAATGCCAAGCATCCATATGTTATTTTACATTTAAGCATCAAAACGTTGATTACATTCAAAATCACAAATGGGCAATCGCCAAATAACTTAAATGATTACTCATCCCCAAAGTCTTCACCAAACTCATCACTTTAGCTGCTAGACTCCTCAAGCTCAAGATCCTCCAAAGCAATATCAACAAGCCCTATTTGAGTTACATCTTACCCAGCTTGTGTTAGCCCCTGTAGCTCTACATCTTAATGAGTTGGTGGACTCTCCACGTACATATATGTTGTGTTCAATAAGACAAGGTGCTATGTACAACTACAAGCTTCTACACCCTCCTAGAGATAATTCGGTTCCTCTTAATGTGGTGGATGAAACTATAAGTAGACCAGTTCATCTTAGCAACAAACAAAGTAGAAACTTGAGATAGAAGACCCATGGCTTCAAAGAGTTAGGCCTAAACATAGTCCAATAGGATCCTCGTGTGCCATGGTCTCCCTATTCATCTTGGCCTCTTTTGAATATTCCCTAAGAGTGGCAAATTTGTCTACTTGGTATGAATTGGGGAAAGTCATTATTCTTACAGAAACACATGAACATGAGAGGGTTGCAAAGTTCTGGAATTTGATGGTTACGATAAAATCTAAATATGGAATGAAGGGTTAGAAACAGGGAACGGACATGGGGGGATTGCAGTTTTAATCAAAGAAGAATGGGGAAGTATTATAAAAGTTGAGAAAGAGGATTTAAATAAGTAATTTATATGGTTGAAAATAGTAGATGACAATGTTACAATTTGGCTGGTTGCATGTTACATTGCATCGAAAAACTCCACACTTTGTTCATTGTATGTTTTACAGGTAATACCTCTAGAACACGACCAACTTGTCCTACCATTACGTATAACCAAACCGTACAAGCTACAAAGTACAAACACTTAGAAGCTCAACTCCAAAATGAGACACACTCCCTTGCTCATCTCGTGAAACCCTTTCCCAAACATGATCCCTATTTTCCTCTAACCATAGTGGATTGTCATCTCCCCCCTCCTCATTGTCTAATTGAATGGCCTGATTGTTTGTTGTCCTTGCATTGAAGTCACCCATTACAACTATGTCTCCCAAAGTGCTGAAGTTAAATAAGCATTTTTTAATGCTGCATAAGGATCTCCATTGTCAAGATATGCAAAGAGCAATGCAGGGATTGAGACGGCCGATCAGGTTTTTGATGAGAATGGCTTTTGGCAACCGGCCAAAGAGATTGCGCAAGTAGTTTTCCTTTTTGTTCTCATTTCCATTTCATTTCGTCATTTTTGTTCACGCTTGTTTATGTTTATTGTTCATTTTAAAAAGTAAAACTTAAAACTTAAAGCTTAATATTTCAACTTTCACAATGATCACAGTTCAAAGAGCCTCTTATTGTTCTCCTACGAATTGTTGATGCAGAGAATCCTTTCAATGGGATACATTTATGAGGACATGGATAGGACAAAAGAGGCCATTGGATCTTTTTACTCAGGGAATCAGGCTAAATACGGTCTCCTATGAGAGATCATTGATCGACGATGGCACAATCTACTTCACAAGCCTATACTTGCAATTGCCCACTACCTTAATTTGGCGTTCCAATTTCGCTTAGATTTCAAAGCCGATGAAGGTGTTGGGGTGGGCTCTATGAAGTTTTAGAGCGAATGTCTTTTGATTCATCAGTCGGAGCACACATAGTCCGTGAGATAGAAATGTTTAGGAATTCCCAAGGAGAAGTCTCAAAAGACTTATGCAAGAAAAACCGGACACTACTAATGCTAGGTAGAAATCTATTGAAGGCATAATTTAAAATCTAAATCTTAAACTTTTTTATCTATGATTCTATTACCATTTTAAATTGATAAAGTCAAAGTTATAGAGTAGATCATAGAATTGATTTTTAATTTATTTTGTTTCAAATGCATGGTGGGAGATGTTTGGTACTCAGGTGCCAAATCGAGGATCACAATTCGTACCTTGAGCTAGCTATGTAGTGCTTCAAGATGCGAGCACAACTAAAGCATGTTCGAGCATATACACTCAAAAAAGTGCAACAAGGTGGTTGTGAAAAGGTTGACTAATCTTGTGTTTGTTCATTACAACCTTTGCCTCCGTCACAAACAAATCTTGGGCACTGACACATCTCCTATCATTTTAGAGGAGGCTAATCCATAGGCAGAGTGGAACACTAAGGTTGATGATCCTATCTTCAGTGATAAAGACTTGAAATGGGTTCATCAGGTGGATCGAGAGGCAAAGTCGGTAGCTAAGGTAGAGGAGGAGGCTAGAGCACGAGGAGACCCATTGGAGGACCCTAAGACTACGAGTGAGGATGATGTGGATGAGGTTGTGGATGTCACTGTGATGCGGAGCATTCTAGGGTACTTGGTGAATCTACATGGGAGGTGTGTGTTTGGCCGGTGTTACTCAGTTGGAGCCTTGACCGACGGTCTCGGTCATTGAAGGAAGCTCGGTCACTGAAGGAACTCGGTAATCTCTGGTGCTCGTTGATGCCTGGCATGCTCAGTTATTTCACTATTGCTCGGTGGTTCTGGTTTACCGAGTGGAGTTCTGTGTGATTTGTTTGGCCGACTTGGTGCATTTATTGTTAGTAGTTGTTACAAGCCGACATGTTGAATTAAATGTTTGTAAGGCTATTTTGATGCCGACTTGTATTGAATTTAATATTTGTTGGGGGGAGTTAATGGTTTCATCCAGTCGACTTGTGGTTGCTGATTAGTATTTATAGGATGTTTGGGGTAGGTGTTTAGCATCATCAGGAGATCAATGGAAGTTCATGACTTGGAAGACTTAGCAAATCAGATCTGAGGTTCTGAAAGCTGGAGTTGGCGAAGTTGTGGAAAAGATCTTGCAGATCAGATTGTTATCTAATAGTTTGTAGTTGCAGAGCTAGTGGTTTGCACACTTGGAGACAAGGAGATTGCTTCGAGGCTTGCGAGCTCAAGTTTAGATCTGCCTTAGGGTTTCCATCAATTGCTGATTGTTTTCAGAACTGAACTAGCTGAGATTATATTGGATCTGTGTGGATCTTGCAGAATTGTTTCTGATTGTAATTGGCCCTAACTCGGAAAGCATTACAGCTGGGCATGTTAATGAAAATCAGAGTTAAACAATTATTTTGTTTTTGAGTATTCCGCTGTGTTGATTGTTGGCCTGCAAGGTTTGGACTGTCCTTAACTGGATCCACCATCCTTGACTGCATCACACTGAGGCTAAGCCTCAGACATAGGCAAAGATCATGGCTGCAAAATCTTCTAGGACCTATCTTAGGCGTACATATAGGAAGGTTGCAAGGTCGGCTGGTCACTGATATAAGTACTCTAAGCCTTAGTATTTTAAGCTCTAGCTTTTCTTTTGATATACGTTTTGAAATTTCAATTCCAAGGATACTGTAGTCATTTGGCAATGACACTATTTATATTTCTAATGTGTTATTTAGTTTAACTTATTTCCTTAGAAAACTCACATTTATACTTATGTAATCAATGTAAACTTGTGTATGTGTGCAAAGTAGCTTCTATTTATCTCAATTATTGTGTCTTTAAGGTTAATTTATTAAATGATGCATCAAAAAAGTTTTAAATCCTTAAAACTCTTTGAATCTCTTGGGTTTTTCAATTTGCCAAGTTTTTGCAAAGTTCGCACACTGAGACCAAGTTCGAGTCAAAAATAAGCTTGCCGAGTCTAAGCCAAGTCCGAGTCTTGTAACACTGATCATAACATTTCACATAATCTGGTAGACAAAGCCAAATATGTAGGCCCAAAATTTATATCCACTCTCTAATATGCTTCCCTAGCTCCAAAGAAAGATCCCAAATCATTTAGGAATGAATGAAAGACTCAAAAGTGTAACACATGCTATATTGGAGAACAAAACTGGTCATCATTTGATAACACCATAAGCCTTAAAACCATAAAGTTTTACATACATGCATTAAATGGAAGTGGCAAAATAACTTACAATTTCACATCTGTGAAGTAATCTCCAAAGGTGGCAACTAAATACTCAGTTACAAATCCCTCATACCACTCTGTTACAAAACCACTTCTTAGAAACATATTTACAGACATTTGGAAAAAGATAGAAAAAGAAAACAGAAACACAACATCTGCTAACAAGCTTTTTGTGCATAGATTTTTCTCAAGCATGAAGATTGTGATCATTATAAGAACAAACAACGCAGAATGACTTTCTAAAACATGCAATGGCAATTGATTAATGAAAGCATACTTGCTTCAAGGAATCTAAATCAATCACCAGACAGAGAGATGTATATTAAATTCTGTGATTCTATTCCAACATCTACAATCTTTGGAAAGAACCAATCATTAGATGGATGGTTTGAGAATATAACGAGTTGCCATAGATCCTCTTGGAGCTCCCAAATTTTAAGATAACTATCTCACCTTCTCTAGATGGCATGGGTCAGAATCATTTCATATAAGAGTTACAAAATGCATACACCTTCATTAAACTAGAAACAGAGACATACCAGACCATTGCATTGATAATTTTAGCCCAAGATTGAACATCTTTTATGAATTCCTTTTTTGTAAGTTATTTGTTATTAAAGAGTCTAATCCACAAAAAGATGTCAAGGCCCAGTTAGATAAAGGTTTGTCCACAGATTGGATCTCCCCCATCATAGAGACAAATGGAAGCAATTTATGTTTTTGTTGAACATGCTTGTATCATAATTTCAATTCAATGACCATGAAAACAAATAATACATAACATCTCTTTAATGACTGTAAGTTATCAGTTACAAAGTCAGAATGCTGTTATCAGAGCTGACCTTCTTAAACCCCATTTATTATCTTCGAGAGAGCTCTGAAAATGGAAAATCCCATAATATGATTTAAATGGATGGAATAATAAAATCAGTGGAGGAAACAAAATAGGAATAAAAAATAAAGGGCAGTAACAGAAGGATGGCATACTGCAGTCTGATGGCATAAAACAACTACTGAAGTAAGAAAGAACAGATCTATTAAAGAGGTGGTCCTACTAAAAAATGTCAAGGCCCTGTTAAAAAGGCTCTGCCCCAAGATTGGACTCCCCTTGACCAGAGAATAAAGAATTTTATTTTTGTTGATTGTTCCTGTATGCATAAAGTCCTTTCAGAACAACTATGAAAACAATAAATGCACACCTATAGGCTTCACAAATGCTGCAATGCAAGGATAATGAATATTTTAATAATTTGGAAGTCCAAGGTGGGAATAAATTCACACATCAAATAGTTGAGTTATGCAATTGTAAGTAAGGAAATTTACTAAAGAAAAATAATTCAAACCTTTTTGATAGAGCTTTGAAAGCAAATCTTGAACACCAGGATCTTCAAATATTACATTAACCGTCTGGTGCACTGCTTCCTGAAACCAGTCAGAATTTTTATATTCTGTATTAATCTAAAAAACAAACCATTGAAATTGGCAAATATACAAAGTTTTAAAAATTTGTAAACAAGAACTAAAAACAAATGTCTTTCTCTGCCCAAGAATTTAAACATATGGAGTTCACGTAATAAGAAAACACATTGATTGGTTGAATAATTGATTTCTTTTGGAAATTATATTGAATGTTTAAAAAGCTTAAGAAACCCTCTCAAGTTCAAGTTGAGGCCCTTCAACAATGCCAAGATGCAATTCCTTGCAACCTTTCTGCCTAACAGACTGAAGCTTGTGACAAACTCCTTTCGTAAAATATCTTCACACAGTGGTGGCTGGCATGACCAACAAAAGAGTTCTCAGACGTGATAATTTTACCAAACCCTTTGGGATTTGTTGCAACAAGCTTACATCAACTAAATCTCAAGGAATTTCATATTAATTCACTATTAAAGATGATAAACAAAGGCAACATTAAATTCATAACTAATATTGGGGATCCAAAGCTGATTCATAATTGGAGAATCTATCACTCTTCTCAATATTTCTTACAAGATCACTCTTCCCAATGTTTCTTGCAGGGTTATTCTTAAAGCCTTAGCCCAATGTTGCATGGGTCCTCGTACTCATACCCCTGGGGTGCCTACCAGGTACTGGTACATGTACCCAAGTACCGGGTACACATACCCAAGTATTGAGTATTCAGTGGGTACTTAGTGGAGAGCATCATACCTAAGGACCTTGATTAAGATTTCTGATTTTTGTTTGCATATCAGCTTGTTGTTAATTGAGCTTAATTCAATATGTAATCAGTTTGAAACTTTGATACAATACTGATTAATAATAAACTTTATCACTGTTCAAGTCAAAGGTTTATCATTTCCAATATGCCATTGTTATATGATTTATGATCTTCTTGTTCATGTTTAAAGTGTTCCTTCTCTATTATGCATCTAAACATTTAGTATATATTATTATTACAAACATATTGCAAATCTGAAAGTGAAAACAATACATTACATCTGCAAACTTTATCACTGTTCTTGTTTTGAAAACCCATTGTCATGACTCATATTTTCATATTTTCTATAAAATGTTAAAGTATATTTAAAAAAGAATTGACATACCCAAGTTGAGCTTTCTTCCTTTGAGCCTTGGGCTGCTCTGTCACCGGTTTCTTCTTTGGTGTGGGGGTCCTTTTGGTGTAGACATTTTTAATCAGTTCCCTCTTTTTCAGATTCTCCTGGATCTCTTCGTAGGTACCAAACCGGTGAGCACCGAGATCTAGACCCGCCTCAGTCAAGGCATCTGCATATGCCTTAGCAGCCTTTGTGGTGATCTCGTAGCCTAGCTCAGGAGCGTACATGGTTCTTGGTTCTACGGCTTGAATTATGCAGTTATCGGTGGTAACCAGAAAGCATACATCGTCTTTGTGTTCGTCAACAATGGTTGACAGCACCCTCTCTCTTGTATGCATTCGTAGTTGAAATGCCTCAAAGTGTTCAGTCATAACTCTTCCTAACTGGTTTCCCAATTGGTTGGCCATTTCACTAATTTGATGCATGACCGGTCTATCGGTTCCCCAAGTTACTTTTCCGATTCCCAGGAAGAAATTTAAATAGTAGAAGTACAGACATACCAGCAGGGTTCCATTCTTCACAGATTTCTTCTTGACAACTTCGAGCTTATTCATGTTTTCAAAGATTTGCCCTCGAAGCATTGCACAGATGTCGTATTGTGCATTATCGTGCATTATCCGGTGTGCGGCGTGAATTGCTCCACCTGGTATGCTGTTTAGATTGCTCGACTGGTAAACTTTGTAGCCAATCACAGCAGATGCAAAGTGGACTCCAGCATCCTCAATGTCAGTCGCGATCATCAGTCGACCATTAGATCTTGACTTTGTTAGTTTATTGAAGATCTTGACTTTGTTAGTTCATCAGTGAATCCAAGACCGGTTTGATCTTTATGCTTTCTTTGAGCTTTAAGTTGCTCATCAAGCTTGACCGAGCTCTCATTGTATCTTCTCAAGGTTTCATTTATTTCTTCAAGCTCTTTCATCTACTCCTTCAGTTGATATAAGTCCAATGCCAGTCTTTTGCATGCCTCATCTCTGTCATGCCAGCCCTTCTGCATGTTGGCGTTTTCTTGGGTGACAATCTGCATGTCCTCTTGAAGTTGTAGAATGATAAATTCATTCACCCCTACAGCTTCCACTGCCTGGTCCCTTGCTTTCTCAGAGGCGGTTAAAGACTTGACTGTTGTGTTCCTTTCATCTTCAGCTTTTCTCTTTTTCTCAATCAGCTCAGTCATCCTCAAGGTATTGTCCTCTTGTTCCCTCTTAAGATTGGAGATCTAATCTGTCAAGATCTGATTCTTTTCCATGAGTTCAGATACTGCCTCCTCGGCTTCATCAAATCCACTCTACCCAGAGAGTTCATCAATGGTTTCGTTGCTCTCGTTCAACTGTATAGCCAGCTCCTTTCTCTTGGCTAGAGATCTTCTCAGTCTGCTCTCCAGAGAGGCTATAATGTCATTAGCTTCCTCTAGCTGTTTCTGATACCGGTATCCCTCCATGATCTTTTTCTCAAGCGGTTAAGCTTTATATAACAAAGATCCAGGCTCTGATACCAAATGTTATTACTGACCGATTACTGAGAGGGGGAGGGGGTGAATCAGTAAGAACTATTTTCTACTATAATGAAATTCTTGTTCTGTACTTCTTTATTTAAGCAAAGGAAAAACAAACATTCATAACTGTAAAAGTACACAGATCAACACAAGATTTATACGTGGAAACCCTCGGTTAGAAGGGAAAAAACCATGGTGAAACAGAACTCACAACTTCACTACTGCAAAAAGAAGGCGCCCTGTTAGGAGCTTACAAAGCACTGGTTAAGGTGCTAAAGGGATTTTACAAACGATCGGTTAAGATCTGAACCCTGTTAAGAGCTGTCTAATTACAGGACTTTGAACATCAACAAAGATGTTACCCTGTTAGGGGATTTTACAATGAACCGATTAGGTCCACGCTGATAGAGAGATTTCAATTTGCTTTCACACCTAGTAAAAGAAATGATCTTATGTGACACTGATTGTCTGATTGGATCATACCTATTGATCTCTCTTGGTTTGCCTAGCTATTGAATCTTTTCTGCCTTTATGCCTTTCACCTCTGGTGACTATGATTTCTACGTAGATGTCTCTTTACTGCTCTGACTCCTCAACAATTCTCAACAACCTTCAACAACACTATTCTTGCATCCTATGACCTGTATTTATATAAGAGTTTACCGTAATGAAACCATCAACTCATAGAACCATCAGGCTGTAAACTTAGCAATAAAACATGTAAGTAGCAAAAAGCTATGCATTATGATCTGGAGTTTACCTTGTAAAACATCCATAGAAACAAAGCTATCTTCAGTTAAAAAGCTAACTTCACTTCAGAGCGGTGGATGTCCCGTATAATCTGGTTTTTAACTCAAATTGTTCCGCAAAATCCGATGCTAATCTTTAGACAGTTTAGACCGGTGTAACCTTTATTCTCGGTTCAACTTTATATGTACTCTAAGACCGGTACTGTATACTTAGATCGGTCTACCAGTGTATTACCTTTTCTTTAACTACCGGGTGCATACACTCGGTTTCTTGTCTACCGGTGTCTTCTAAGTAACGTGAGTGACAGGTGACCTTTTACCGGTGCATGGTGTTTGTGAATTTACACTAATGACAATCTTAAATTGCTAACAGCATTTTCTTGTGTAATTATCTGCATGTCTTCTTGAAATTGTAGAACAACAAGATCACTTTCCCTTACTGCGTCTTCTACCAAATTTCTTGCTCTTTCAAAGGCTGCCAGTGATTTCATGGCACGGTTCCTTCCATCCTCAGCTTTCCTCTTTTCCTCAATGATTTCAGTCATTCTTAGAGCATTGTCTTCCTGCTCCCTTTTTAGGTTGGAGATCTGATTGGTTAGAATCTGATTCTTCTCCATGAGATTAGAGACCACCTCATCTGCTTCATCAAATCCACTTTGTCTAGAGAGATCTTCAATTGTTTCATTGCTCTCACTTAGTTGCAAAGCTAGCTCCTTCCTTTTTGCAAGGGACCATCTTAGCCTATTCTCAAGAGAGGCAATGATGTCATTGGCTTCCTCAAGCTGCTTTTGATACATGTAACCCTCCATGATCTTTCCTCAAGCGGTTAAGTCTTACAACTTTGAGAACCTAATGCTCTGATACCAATTGTTATTCCTTCGGTTACTGAACAGGGGGGTTGAATCAGTAAAAATAATTTCTATCTTCAATTAAACCTTATATATATATTTTTGCAGAATTAACAGAATATAATCAACATTCATAAACTGAAATAGAAATACACAGGTCAACACAGCATATATACGTGGAAACCCTAGGTTAGAAGAAGAAAACTACGATGGAATAGAACCCACAACTTTAATACTGCAGTAATAAAGATGCCATGTTAAAGGCTTACAAAGCACTTGCAAGAGTCCTACCCGGTAAAGGGATTTGGTAGAAAACCTGTTAGGATCTTGACCCTGTTAGGAGTTGCCTTGTGAAAGGAATTTCAACACCAATTAAGATGTTACTGTTGATGTCAGTTTTGTACCACTACATAACATATAGCAATTGAATACTTGATATAGCGTACCAAACAGTCAACCCTCTCTTGAAAAGTATATACTCATGAAGAACATGAGAATACTCCAAGGTTCCTTACACCTGTGGATACTAACTCACTTATATTAATGTGATTTGCTGGTTAATCACGTAGGCGGGCTTACATTGTTCACTTGAGGATGTCAAATTCTTGCTATGATGAGATTTAGCTTTGCAATGTATACTCAATTGATTTTCCAATGTATATCACTTCCAACTTTGCTCTTCAAACTTCAACTTCTAAACTACTTCTTGTTTTACTACTACTCCTATAGAATGGAAAGATTGGCAAATGGACGGGGATCAACCTAATGAAAGTTTGCCAGCGGCGCTACTTCCATAGATGCAATGATTCAAAGGGAATGAGACTAGATTACCACACAAGGCTCCTTAACAAGCCACTAAGATGCTAGTGGCCTAGTATATAGATCCCTATCAAACATCTACCAATATCACCATACAACTAGCCATTTACTTCTATTCTAACAACATGAAATGAAATCCTACTTTAATTTGAGAGATGAGAAGAAACATGCAATACACCAAAATGATCATGTATATCCACCATGCAAACCATAACAATGAATAAAGAACAATTTTGATAGTATTTTGGCAACAATTCTCCAACATAACCCCCTTTACAAATGAGAACAAATGGCCTTATATAGAGGCTCAAAATTACGAGTGGCCAAGATTAAGGGGCAAAATCAAGGGCCAAGATTAAACCTTACAAACCCTAATTAGGGTTACCATCTTTCAACCAATTACATGAGGGCACCAACTTTATGGGCCAATGAGAAAATTACAATAATTTCTCAACCAATGAGAACATAGGACACTTGGCATGATTTGATTGCATGCACATGAAATTGCCACCTCATCAACCTGATCTTATAAATTTATTTAATCCTTGAGATGAGGTGAAGCCTTGGATGCTTGAGCTTGTCCTTAGAAACTTTCTCATCACCACTTTAATTCTCTTGTGCCTGATGTCCTGACCTCGAAAGGGTGAGGTCTCCATGCACTTGGGGTAACCTTGCCTTGGCCCCGGTGGCTTGCCTGGATGTGAACCTCTTTACAATTTGAGAGCCTTGCTCTTGGCCACCGCCTTGAAATCGAACTTGACCCCATCAACCTATCTTCTCGCTTTCCACCTTCATTATTCTTGCCTTCTTTAACCTTCATGGCCTTCTCTAACCTTCATGGCCTTCATAGCCTTCTTCAACCTATCTCTCAATTGTATCATGTCAATGGTACCGATGTTAGTGTCTCGGACTCGCTTCAATTTTGAGAAGAAAGTGGTCTTTGGGCATCATATCTTTCTTGTCTCCTATTTTGGTATTAGTTCCCTTTGGGTTCTTGCTTGTACTAGCATCCGCTATGGAGTGGTTCATGCAAGCAAGAAGGGAAAGAATCCAATCAAGACAACCGAGAAATCTGCTTAATGAGCCAGCCTTCACCCTCAAAAAAAAGAAACTTGTCTTCAAAACCAAACAAACAATCACCAAAGAAAAGATAACAATTAAGAAAATAAGTTAAACTGATCTTCTTTGCCATAAAGGACTGGCCTTCCTTCAACCTATCTCCCAATTGTATCATGTCAATGGTACTGATGTTAGTGTCTCGGACTCACTTCAATTTCGAGAAGAAAGTGGTCTTGGGCGTCATATCTTCCTTGTCTCTTATTTTGGTATTAATTCCCTTTGGGTTCTTGCTGGCACTAGCATCCGCCATGGAGTGGTTCATGCAAGCAAGAAGTGAAAGAATCCAATCAAGACAATCGAGAAATCTGCTTAATGAGCCAACCTTCTCTCAATCCTAAAACTTATCTTTGACACCCAAACGAACAACACCAAAGAAACGATAACAATTAAAGAGAATAAGTTAAAAGACCACCAAATTTGCAAATTTTGCTCCAAAATGGCAGGGTTAGGGCAAGCTCTGTAGCCCTCCTTGATCAAACTGAGAAATGGTCCTCTTCAAAATTTGTAGCTCTCTTAACAGCAAAGCTTGCCCAGATTTCACAAGTCTTTCTCTATCAAATTGCCAGGTTCTTTGGTAACAAGTTTGCCCCTCCAAAATCTGAATTGCCCCCAAACTATGGTCTCTCAACAAATCTGCCCTCTAAACAAATCTCTGCTTTCTCAACAATTCGCAGCCTCTGCTAACATCAGATTTGCTCCCCAAACAAATTCGAATCTGCCCTTATGAATTTTCGGATCTGCCCTTTGCTCAAGTTCGCACCTTCTCTAGACCAGTCGCTGCCCCCCTGACAAAATCGCTGCTTCTGCCTCTGCTTTGTCTTGATTTCGCACCCTAGGGCACTGCTATTTTCGCTGCCTTAGCCTTGACTGCTCCCTACCCTCACAAATTCGGCGGCTTCAAACAAATTTCCCACCTCCTCAAGGCAATTTCACACCTTAAGGCACTGCTCCTCTAATGCTTTGTCGCTTGAGCTGGGAATGGAATGAGGAGAGGAGTGGGAGCGCTCTCCCTATATACCCAATTTGGAGCCCTAATAAGAGGGCCAACCCTAGCACAAGGAAAACGAAAATTTAATTAATTGCCACAATAAAGGGGATGACATGTCATAAAACAAATAATTTTTATTTTTTTGAAATTATTAAATTAAACCTTGATTTTCGAAATTCATTGGGGGAAATAGGGCACGCTATTAAGGAAAGGGCCTTGTCTCATTTCTCTATGCCTCATGTTTCATATGAGAGGGCCTAATTTCGAAATTAATGCCTGATTTTGGGGTTTTCAAAGCAAAAATTAATTTCCATAGCCCAGATTTTTTAATTTTAATGCCCAAAATTTAATTTCAATGCAGATTTTATATATATCGCCCAGATTTTAATTTTAAAAGGCCCTAAATTTATTTTTAATTAGCCAAGAGCCCAATTTCAACATTAGCGCCCAGATTTTGATTTTATTGACTCCAATTTTATTTTTAAAGTGCCCAGATTTCAATGTTTCAATGCAAATTCGAAAATAATAAGAGGCCAGATTTTACCATTTATTGCTCAATTTTTAATAACAAGGAGCTAGATTTTATTTTTACATGGTAAATTTTTGAATTTATATCTCAGATTTATGATTTCCAAAACAAAATTTATGTGAAGTCTCAATGCCATTGCCCAGATTTTGTCTTTAAAGGACCAATTTTTAATTTATTGCCAAGATTTAAAGTTTTTGATCTAAAATTTCAAAATTTCTTGGCAATGTTTTAGAATTTAGCAATGGAAAAGTTCAATTTTATTTCACACCTCTTCAAAAGATCAAAACCAAAATCAAAATCGAAAAGTACCAACCCTTCCAATAGTAATTTCACATCATTCACCAAAATCAAAAGGCTTGACAAGGCATCGGGATCTAGAGGAAAAGGCCAAGTCTAGTTCGAAAATGGGGGTCCCCAAATACTTTGGGGCGATGGTGTGAAAACCTCACAACAGTTACCCGGTGAAGGGATTTATACAAGAACCTGTTAGGGTTCACCCTGATTGAGGGATTTAAATCTGCTCTTACAATTCAAAGCAATGATCTATTATGACACCTTTTGTCTGATCAGATCATACCTATTACCCTTTTTCTCTGCTTCGTTGTTGAACCATTCTCTGTCTTTCACTTCTAAGAAGATTCTCCTTCTCCTTCTCTATACGCTCTCAACATTCAACAATAACTCTTGTATATACTATGACATGTATTTGTAAGACATTATTCTTATTAAAAATACTTCTCATAGTTCCGCTAAGCTATAAACTCACCCATAAATCATGCATGCAAAAAACATGCAAAATGATCTTGAGTTTACCTTGAAACATCCGCGTAGAAATAAAGTCAACTATGAATGCCCCGTATAATCCGATTTTAACTGAGACAACTCCTCATAATCCGGTTCGGATTATCATGCAATCGACTGGTATAGAATTTATACCCGATTGGTCATACCTTTCCTGTATGTCCCATAAGACCGGTTTGGTCTACCGGTGCAAACACTCTGTTTGGTCTACCAGTGCATATTAAAGAGAATGATTAGTCTACCGGTGCTCCGGTGGGATTGATGTTTGCTTTTAACTAAACCAATGACAACTTAAATATGTCAACAAAATATATATATATATATGTGTGTGTGTGTGCGTGTGTGTGTGTGTGTGACTTGTGCGAATTATCCAAGATATAGAAGAGATAACATGTCAAGGATATTCACAACACCAGCAGATTCGAATTTGATCATTGCAGCAATCATAAACTGAATAATAATTATTCATTTATCATACACATCAGAAGGAGATATGCAGCTGAGGATGGAAGAACATTAGGCTCAAGGTGAAAATGAATTACTTGCTACAAAACAAGTATTATCTTCTCCTTTCTTTGTTAATTTATGTCATTTTATTTTCAATCTTAAAAGCTATCTATAGATTGTATTTTTCCTTACATAAATCTGAATATATTAACATGGTATCAGAGTCAAGTTAGAAAAGATCCATCTCAAATTTTAAGAAAACAATCTCAAACTTTTAAGGCTTAGAAATTATGAATAATCTAGCCCTCTATTCTGCCCTATCAACTCAAACATCTAATCGATATTCTTGGGTTATTGATAGGGGGGCTTCTAGGCATATAACTGGATTCAAAGAGAATTTAGATTCATTTATAGAAACCTGTAGAGAAGAAGTCACTATAGGAGATGATACCTCTTATCCTATCATGGGAATTGGCAATCGTCTTATCCAATTGAAATCTAGGATAACCCTTCAACTATCTGAGGTCTTATATGTCCCAGGCATAAAACGAAATCTTGTCTCCATATCAGCCCTTGAGGATAAAGGCTATAGAATCGTCTTTATGGAAGGGAAAGTATTGGCATGGCCTAAAAACTCAAATCTAAAACAAGCCTATACTATAGGAATGAATTCATCATGAATGCTTATACAAGCTTGATACAGCTCTCTTCAAGCTCTCTCAGTTGCATCCACTGATCCTTGTGAACTATGGCATAGGAGATTAGGTCACCTAAATTTTCAGACATTATCATCTATGTTCAATCTAGTTGTAAGTCTTCCTAACCTACCCTAAAACATGAAGGTGTCTGTAAAGGTTGCGCTCTAGGAAAGAATATTAAGACTAGCCTTAACAACAATGAAAGTAAAACTAAAGAAATTCTACAAATCATTCACACCTTTGTGGGCCCATGTTTGTACCATCCATAGGAGGATGTCTATATTATATTATATTTGTGGACGATTTCTCTAGGAAAACATGGATATACTTTCTTAAAAGCAAAGAATCAATTGAAGTTCTCAAGAAATTTAAAGTGTTTAAATCTCTAATAGAAAATCTCACCAACAAAAGGATAAAATTTCTTAGATCAGACAATGGAGGCGTGTACACTTCTGAGGTCTTCAGCACCTACTGTAAAGAAGCAGGAATTAAGAGAGAGTTTACAGGTCCTTATAATCCCCAACCAAATGGTGTTGCAAAAAGGAAAAATAGAACCATTGTAGAAGCTACAAGAGCTATGCTTCATGACCAGGATCTTCTCACTCCACTTTGGGCTGAGGCATCTAACACTGCAGTCTATATTCAAAATAGATGTTCTCATTCATCCTTAGAAAATAAGGTTCCTGAAGAAGCATTTACTGGGAACAAACCTGACATCAATCACCTAAGATTCTAAGAATCTTTGGATGTCCTGTATACTTCCATATTCCTAAAGAGAAGAGATCTAAATTAGAACCATCAAGAAAGAAAGGTATACTTGTAGGATACAGTGATTCAGCCAAAGCATATAGAATCTACGTTCCGGGTCAAAATCAAATCGAATTGAGTAGAGATGTAATATTTGAAAAAGACCTTGCCATCTCAAAATCTAAGGATAATTCATGAGTATAATAATTTATCTCAATCCATTGATAAAATTCAACCTTACGAGATTTAGAGGGAGAGAAATGAGATCACTGAAGATGCTCCTAAACCTATAGATATCCCATGCATTCCTAGCTCTTCCACTATCAACAAGAAGAGGCCACTTTGGGCCACAAAGATGTTGGAAGATGCAAACAACTATGCACCTCCTCCAAGAACATGTAGGGAAAGCAAAAGACCAAAGAGATATACTAACTATACTGCATTTATGAGTGAGATTATAAATTCAGAACCCTCCTCTTCTGAAGAGGCTCTCTCCCACCAAGCATGGAAAGATGCTATGATAGAAGAATATAGATCCATTATTAAGAATGATGTTTGGGACAACGTCCCTAGACCTAAAGACAAATCTGTAGTATCTTCTAAATAGATATTCAAAATAAAACATGTTGCAGATGGAAATATAGAAAAACATAAAGCAAGATTTGTAGCTAGAGGTTTCTCTCAAAAGGAAGGAATTGACTATGAAGAAACCTTTGCACCTGTTGCACGTTATACATCTGTTAGAACTATAATTGCCATTGAAGCATCCAAAAGATGGAAGATTCATCAAATGTATGTGAAAACTGCTTTTCTAAATGGAGTAATAGAAGAAGTTTATTTAGAACAACCTCAAGGATTCATTATTCATTATCAACAATCTCATGTATGTAAACTCAAGAAAGCACTATATGGGCTCAAACAAGCTCCTTGAGCTTGGTATGAAAGGATAGATCGTTGTCTTCTTGAATTAGGATTCTCTAAGAACGATGCAGACCTTAATTTATACCTTTAGATTACAAATGGTGCTATGTTAATTTTAGTATTATATGTGGATGATCTAATTACAGGTGAAGAATACCTCATAGAAAAGTGCAAACTAGATCTTGCAAAGGAATTTGAAATGAAGGACCTAGGACACCTTCACTACTTCCTTGGTTTAGAAGTGTGGCAACAATCTAATGGAATCATCTTAAATCAAGGTAAATACACAATTGATATATTAAAAAGATTTGGCATGATGGACTGTAAACCTATGTCAACTCTCATGAAAAAAAATCTTCTCAAGTTTAGAGAAGCTATGTCTAGTTCAGAATTGGCAAATCCTACTATTTATAAACAAATTATTGGATCCTTAATGTACTAAATTAACTCTAGACCTGACATATGTTATGATGTAAATTCTCTAAGTCAATTTATGGTAGAACCAAAACAACTTCATATGAGTGTAGTCCAACACATTTTAAGATATCTCCAAGGAACCATAGAGTATGGCTTATTATATAAAAATGAGAAATTAGAAATTCACGGCTTCTCAGATTCAGATTGGGCCGGATGCTCATTAGATCGTAAGAATACTTCAGGATGTTGTTTTAGCTTAGGGTCAGTTATGATCTCTTGGTTTACAAAGAAACAAAATTCCGTTGCCCAAAGCTCTTCTGAAGCTGAGTATATTACTGCCTCCTTAGGAGCCCGAGAAGCAATTTGGTTAAGAAAACTCCTTGTAGGATTATTTGGTCAACCAATGGAACCTATAGTTATTCACTGTGATAATCACTTGCTATTAACCTCGTGTTCCACAACAGATTCAAACACATTGAAATTTCATATCACTATATTAGAGACATGGTAGAAAGGAAAGCTATTAAATTAAAATATGTCTGTACTGAGGAACAAACTGCAGATATTTTAACCAAACCCCTTGCTAAGAACAAAATTGAGCATTTTAGAAATAAACTTGGCATGGTGAAAATATGAGTATTTTGTTATACTAACATATTCATACATTTGCTTTTGTAGGCATTGCATATTTGAGCATTGAGGCTCCTACGTATTTGAGCGTTGAGGATCTTACATATTTGAGCATTGAGGCATTTGCATATTCGAGTGTTGAAGCTCTTGCATATTTGAGCGTTGAGGCTCTTGGACATTTAAGTATTAGAGTGTTGAGACTCTATGATTGTACTTTACATCATGAGATATTCTTGGGACATGATATGATTATTACATCATCTAACTACATTAGGTTAATTATGAGATTTATTTTGATCTTCCCTCAAGACCAAGAGGGAGTGTTGATATTTGTGGGCTTTTCGGAAAGATCAAATCAATGACGTGTATGCTGAGACGAATAATAAATAATATACCTATTATTTATTATTTATCTCAACATGTGTCACATTAATTATTGTATTAAACTCTAAATGAAAGATAATAAACATCTTTGTATTGTCCTAGAGGGACGACTTCATATTGTCCACAAGGGACGACTTGTGTTAAATTTTATGCGAAATACTTCTAGCCGATTCTAGTCAGCCTTTACCATTGATATTGAGGATGTCTTCACACATATATATATGTGACTTGTGGTGCGAATTATCCAAGATATAGAAGACATAACATGTCAAGGAAATTCGCACCACCAGCAAATCCGAATTTGATCATTGCAGCAGTCATAAACTGAATAATAATTATTCATTTCTCATACACATCAGAAGGAGATATGCAGCTGAAGATGGAAGAACATTATGCTCAAGGTGAAGAGGAATTACTTGCTACAAAACAGGTATTATCTTCTCCTTTCTTTGTTAATTTCTGTCATTCTTATTTTCAGTCTTAAAAGCTATCTATAGATTGTATTTTTCCTTACATAAATCTGAATATATTAACATATTTCACTTTTTAATTTCTATGTTTGATCATTTCCTGCATCCAAACAAAGAGCTGATTGAATTGTAAGTTAAAAATGTAAGATTCCTTATAAATACTCTTCTAATATAATTACCTATTACAAAGTCAAACAACACATGCAATTCAAATTAGATTTTCCCAATGCTCACCTTTGCGACCTCAAGAAAACCTTTGCAAGTATCTTCAAAATTAACCTGCAGCATGAGATTGTGCAAAATAAGGTACTATTGAAAAAAAAAATCTTCCTTTCTCCGTCTTTTTCTCAGCTTAAATTAAAAATGTTTTGAGGACAAAATAAACCACTAAGAAGATAACAAAGATCTTACAAATTTCATCTTTATGCTAAGGAATTTAAATACTGATATCATGCTCAAAATTTTGAAAATGCTATTTACTACATTAACATTAAAAATGGAGATGCATTTTCCCATCAGCCTACTTGAATTTGCTACCAGAAACTTGGAATCTCGATACTAATTGAGCATTCTATATAGGATATGTGATCACATTGTTTACTTGAAAAAAATAAAAAAACAAAAAAAGTATCCCAATGAGCATAAACTCACAATCAAAATGAAATATGTCAACAGCATAGAGTGTAGCATCATTTTATTTGAGATTAAGACTAGAAGACAAAACCCAACTAGCCAAAAACCCTTGTTAATATAAGACATAGGGTTTGCCACAAATTATCTCCCAGAAAAGTAAATTTAATTATCTAAATGAAGAAAAACACTAAACCTTGATTCTGCATTGAGTAAAGTATTAGATAACTGTTAGCAATATGAGTTGTCATTAGTGTATTTCACAAACCCCATTCACACCTGTAAAGGGTCACCGGTAACTCACAATAGTTAGAAGACACCGATAGATGAAGAACAGAATGTAAACACCGGTTGACCATTTCGATAGATGCACCGGTAGATCGATACTGAGTACAAGGGTACTGGTCCAACTGCAAGATAGATTCGATCCGGTTTTTGTGGATCAATCTGAGTCACAGTTTGAGTCAAAAAGCTTGATTGTACGAGACATCCACCACTCAGAAGTGGAGTTAGCTTTTTAACAGAAGTTAGCTTTGATTCTACGGATGATCTCATGGTAAACTCTAGGTCACAACGACCAGTTCTCAGGCATTGCAGAAGTTATGGCTAAATTTAGTCCCTGGCGGTTCAATGAGTCAAGAGGGTCACTCTTTTATAAATATAAAGCATAGGACGCAAGATTGTTGTTGTTGTTGTTGATAGTTGAAGATTCCATAGAGAAGAGAAGAGGTATCTTCTGTGCAGTGCTACGGGCACAAAGGTGAGGGAAGATAGAGAGATCAACAGCCAGGCAGACCAGGGAAGAGATCAACAGGTATGATCCAATCAAACAATTAATGTCAATAGAGATCATTTTCTTTTATAAGAAGTAAAAGTATATTGAAATCCCTCTATCAGGGTGAACCTAATAGGTTCCTTGTAAAAATCCCTTGACAAGGTAACATCTTTTTCTGATGTTCAAAGTCCTATAACCAAGTAGCTCCTAACAGGGTTTAGATCTTAATAGATCTCTGTGAAAATCCCTTAACAGGGTAGCACCTTAACCAGTGCTTTGTAAGCTCCTAATTGGGCATCTTCATTTGGTATTAGTGAAGATTCTGAGCTTTGTCTCACCATGCTTTTCTCCTTGTAACCAAGGGTTTCCACGTATAAATACTTGTGTTGATCTATGTGATTCTATGTATGCTTGCGAATGATTGTTTAGTTTCTACTTTACAACTGAGAATCTGTTCACAAGTTTGAAATTAGATCTAAGATAGGATTTACTGATTCGCCCCCCCCTCTCAATAACCGGTAAGCAAATAACAATTGGTATCAGAGCTAAGTTCTCTATACAACCAAGTCTAACAACTTGAGAAAAAGATCATGGAGGGCTACCGGTATCAGAAACAGCTAGAGGAAGCCAACGACATCATTGTCTTGCTGGAAAGCAGACTGAGGAAATCACTTGCAAAAAGAAAGGAGTTGGCTTTGCAACTAAACGAGAGCAATGAAACTATCGATGAACTCTCTGGGCAAAGTGGATCTGATGAGGCTGAGGAGGTAGTCACTGAGCTTACGGAAAAGAATCAAATCCTAACCGGTCAAATTGCTGATCTCAAAAGAGAGCAAAAGGTAAATTCTCTGAGGATGAATGAACTGACTGAGCAGAAACAAAAAACTGAAAGTGAAAGAAACACAGCAGTCAAGACATCAATAGCGTCAGAAAAAGCAATGAACCAGGCAGAAGAAGCTGTAAGGGCAAATGAACTCCTCATTATGCAACTTCAAGAAGATATGTTGATTGTCACCCAGGAAAATGCCAATATGCACAAAGCATGGCAGACTAGGGATGAAGCATGCAAGAAGCTGGCGATCGAGATATATCAACTCAAGGAACAAAAGAAAGTCCTTGAAAAAAGGAATGAAATGCTGAGAAAACTCAATGAAAGCTCGGTCAAGCTTGATGGGCAACTCAAAGCTCAACGAAAGCACAACGATCACACCAGTCATGGATCCACCAGTGCAGTCACCGAAGGGAACGGTGAGTCAGCTGGTGCAAAGTCGAGCAAGAAGAACAAGAGGAAGACACTAGCACAAAGAAACAAGAATACCTTCAACATTTCTTGTAAACACTGTGGAAAACTGGGTCATAACACTAATAATTGCAAAAATGCACCGGTAAGAACCAACAGTACTTACTATAAGAACCGTTGCAAAAATGGCCACAAGACCAAAGAGTGCTTGTCCTGCCCCTTATTTGTGTCCAGTGGAAGCAAAGGAAGCTTCAAGGGATATTGTTATGCCTGCAACAAGTTTGGACACAAGGCTGAAGAATGCAGATCAAGGACAATGACATTCAGATCACCAAGACCGGTATTCTCCAAGATAAGCAATAACCGGAACACAACTGCTCATACAAACAAAGGGATGCATTATAACAGTAAATCATGGGGTAAATCCCCTAATCCAAGAGAGAAAAACCCATGGAAAGCAACTGGCATAGTCTGCCATTGCTGCAACAAAGTTGGTCACCGAGCTAAAGACTGTTGTAACCGGACTAAGAACAAAGGCAAAGAATCAGACAAACTAGTGATGAAGACCTTGACTTCTAATAAGGAAAACAAGAAAGAGGTGAAGAAGATATGGTTCGTTAAGTAATCAAAGAACTTCGCCGAGGAGAAAACAGAGGCAAGATCATCATCACAAGATGGTGATATTCCTTCTACAAACTGAGTCTTCAAGGCTTAGGGGGAACCGGCAGTGCCACTGTCGTTCCCAGTGGAACTGGTGAAATTCACTTTCACTCAGTTCACAAATCAGACTGAAGAAGCATAAGAAAATCAACTAGGGCATGTCTAATCAAAAGGGTGGGATTACCGGTTAGGAAAGGCAGCAAGAAAGATTAGGTAGGGCATTTAATGCTGTAGCCGTTTAACAATAGTTACCATTTGGTAATTACCGTTATGCCCTAATCCTATAAAAAGCAAAGAAGGATCACTCATTCACCTTTACCTTGCAATCTTGCATTTCTCTCTGATTTGCTTAAGTAATATTCTTGCGAATCGATCATCGAGCAAGATTGTTTGTGAGAACCGATCAATCATCTGTCCATGCAACCGATTAAAAGAAATGGCATCTTCGTCCTATGAAGCTAAGCTGGTTCCAGCAAAACAAGCCAATTGTCCTCCTTATGATATCTTGGCGATTCAGAACAGGGAGATCGACATGGATGGTGCACTCTCTTCGGTACCTAAAGGAGTGCTCCTGACTGAGGATGTAACGACTTTCATCCATGCAAAGCAAGAAGAGTTGGGTGAGGCGTACATAAGAAGTGAGTATAGCCTGCTATGCAAACATGGAAAATATCCCAATGGATGCGAAAAATTGGTATCATCTGGGATCATCAATGGAGTCTCCTACCCCACCATATTCAGACCAGAATGGATTCGAATGGTGGTAAGTCGAGTGCATGAACCAGGTTTCTGGGTCACGAGAGGAGCCTGCACTCCGATCACAAAAGATGATCTCCATAGGGTTACCGGGTTTTGCAATCAAGGGGAAGCCCTAACCCTGAGAACCATATCCAATACAGTGGTGGCAAATCTTACTAAATCAAAATCCGATAAGCGATTGATGACCATAACCGACATTGAAGATCCAGTTGTTCGGTTCGCATCTGTTGTAATCGGTTACAAAGTATATCAATCCAGTAACCTAAATAGCATATTGGGTGGAGGCATACATGCAGCCTTCAGAATTATACATGACAATGCACAATATGATATGTGCAAAATGCTAAAAGGACAGATCATTGAGAACATGAAGAAGTTAGGAATCGTTAAAAAGAAATCACTAAAATTCAGCACACTTCTGATTTGTCTCTACTTCTACTATTCTAATTCCTTCCCTGGAATAGGAAAAGTGACATGGACAACAGATTGACCGATCATGATGCAAATCAGCGATTATGCCAACCAACTGGGAGACCAATTTGACAAAGCCATGACTGATCATTTCAAGGCCTTTCAGCTAAAAATGCATTCTAGACAAAGAATTCCGTCAACTATTGTTGACCTATACAAAAAGGAGGTATGCTTTCTGGTATCAACTGACTTCTGTATTATTCAAGCAGTAGAACCAAGAGATGAGTATGCATCAGAGCTTGGTTACGAAATCACTGCAAAAATCGCAAAGGCGTATGTAGTAGCCTTGGACGAAGCGCACCTGGATCTTGGCGTTCAATGGTTTGAAACCTGTGAGGAAATAGAGCAAAATGTGAAGAGGACCAATCAAGAATGTGTATGTGAAAAGAACGCCTACACCAAAGAAGAAACCGGAATATGCACAACCTAAAGCACAAAACAAGAAAGCTCAACCAATGGGAAGCTCACAAGAGGAAAAAGCTGAAGAAACCGACTCTGAAGAAACAGTTCAACTCATCGAAAGAAAGAAGAAAACCGGTATACCAACAAAGAAGGATCCACCAAGAAGAGGCAGGCCAACAATTGATGAATTTGTGTCAGGATTGAAAGAACATGGAGGAATGGCTAATGTCAAAAGAAGATACACTCTGGCAAATGATGAGGTTCGAAGAAAAATTGAAGATGTTGTAGTTGTATGCCTTCATAAGTTTCATTTACATCCTGCGGAACTTCAGACAATATTACCCAAAGATCTCTTGGACATTCTTCAAGATAGGTGGAGTGCCTCAATGAACAAAGAAAAGGAGTTTAGGATTCATGCTCTTTTGGAGGTCCAGAATCATCTCACTCTAGAAGAAGGAACTCAACAAGCTGAATTACATGAGCAAAATTTCCTGACAAAGAAAAGGATAAGTCGTCTGCTAATTGGAGAGACCGACAAAGTACATGATGGAGTGGCCATCTGGACTAAACTTCTTCAGTCTCAGCATCTAGCAGAGGAAGCACGCCGAAAGGCAACAACTTCACCGATCCGTGACACCGGGAAAGGGAAAGGTGTACTCAGAGTAGATAAACCGGTCATTGTTGACATAACTAATGAACCTACAAATCCAACACTCCTAGTATCTCCAGAAAAAGGTAAGGCTTGCACTATGACTGTAAATGATGTTGTAGCTGAAATTACAAACTTTGGAGAGATAGATAATGCAGCAAAATGGTATAGTGTTTTAGCTAAGGAGGACAAACAGGAAATTGAAAAAGCTCTTGTTGAAAGTCTACTAGATTTCATCAAGCCTTCAAGGGATTAAAAGGGGAAATTTCCTCCTGAGTTAAACAGTAAGCTTCAAACAAAATGGAGAACCGGTCTAGAAGTAAATTCAAAGATCAATAGGGAAGCACTGGAAAAAGCTAGACCTGGTTTAAGCGATAAGAAAGTAAAACTTCTATTAGAGGAAGCATCCATGAATTTGGATACAAATTACAGAGTTGCCAGGATTCTCAATGGGTACGAGAATGACGTCATCAAGGAGACTTTAGACTTCTGGCAGCACATGACTTCAATACTTTTGAAGCAACAGGTCCTCAGGATCACACCACAACTATTATTGATCCACCTATTCAATTTACTGCAACTCAAATTCCAATAACTGAAGAACAGGAAATTCTTCCAAAAATGTTCACCTCCAGTGAACCGGTCACATTGGGACAAACTTCTGGCAATATTACTACTGAAAGTCCAACTAGAGGAGATGAAGGAATTGCTGCAAGCGATCTTCATATAGCTGAAGAGCAGCAACAAGCCCAAGCCCCACCAGAACAGATCTTGCTTCAAGATGATGATACTATCCCTCAAATAAAGTTCAACAACCGGAAGCCACACTGGAAGAGGGAAACAAGCCAAACAAACCTGATAAAGGCGAAAATGAGCAAGCTCCAAAAGCGCAAGAACAGAGAAAAGAGAAGGCATCGGAAACTCTTGCTAGCTCCTCCAAAAGAAAGCCCTCATCCTCTGAAGAATCTGAAGCAAAACGAAGACAACCGATACAATAATTAACATCAGTAAAATGTTAACAAAACAGCTAAAAGAGCTTACTAAAAGAAAACAAGATATGGTTCTAATCAAAGTTAAAGATATCCTGTACAATTTCATACCGGATGCCGACATAGATGAAGACGAACCGGTCATCGAGCAGTTGGATGTGTTAGCTCAAACAATCGGTGAGGATCTAACAGATCTAGAGACAGTAGCAATTGACCACTATGCAAAGAAATGAGTGGAGATTCTTCATAAACAGGCTGCAGATATAAAGGCTATTCTGTAAGACAACTTAAAAGTTCTTCAACAGCAGATACAAGTTGCAGGAAGTTTGATGACTAGAACCTCGAACTTTGAGATATTCTTGCAAGATTTAACTGACAAAGCTACAAAGACCTCAGAAGACATAAAAACTTTGTCAACACAGTTCAACATCAAAAATAAAACTGCGACAACCTTTACTAGAGAAATGATAAGTCTTGCTCAAATCTTGAGAAAGACAACTGAAGAACAGAGTAAGAGAATCCAAGATGTCATAGGATTTCAGATGCTTCTGGCCCCAACACTGGATATCATGCATCACAAAGCTACTTCTACAGATGCTCTGCTCAAAGAATCGGACTACAAAATAGTCGAAGATATGGAAACTATTATTGTTTCTCTAAAAGCGGCCCAAAAGATCATTCACAATATAACCGAACAATGGGCACCATTCCTACATTCTGCAAAGAACATCTATAAGGACATCTTCACAATGCTACAAATGTAATCTTATCAACCAAAACCCTTTGTCCTATGGAGGCAAAAAGGGGAAGATTTTGATTTTGCAAAAGGAATAAGCAAGCAGGACAGTAAAGTTTAGTGAAGGACAATTAAGAGTAGGCAGAGCAGATAGGACAATGAAGGGTACTAAAGAAAGAGCAGCACCCGGAGCAATCAGTCAGGGGAAGTAGTGTTCTACCGAACAAGTGATCAGTAAGTGACTGAAGTTTGTGAATAGTTTTGCCACCAATGACAAAGGGGAAGATTGTTAGCAATATGAGTTGTCATTAGTGTATTTCACAAACCCCATTCACACTAGTAAAGGGTCACCGATCACTCACAATAGTTAGAAGACACCGATAAATGAAGAACAAAGTGTAAGCACTGGTTGACCATTTCGATAGATGCACTAGTAGACCGATACTGAGTACAAGGGTATCAGTCCAACTATAAGATAGATTCAATCCGGTTTTTGTGGATCAGTCTGAGTCACAGTTTGAGTCAAAAAGCCTGATTGTACGAGACATCCACCGCTCAGAAGTGGAGTTAGCTTTTTAACAAAAGTTAGCTTTGATTCTACGGATGATCTCATGGTAAACTCTAGGTCACAATGACCAGTTCTCAGGCATTGCAGAAGTTATGGCTAAATTTACTCCCTAGCGGTTCTATGAGTCGAGAGGGTCACTCTTGTATAAATATAAAGCATAGGACGCAAGATTGTTGTTGTTGTTGTTGATAGTTGAAGATTGCATAGAGAAGAGAAGAGGTATCTTATGTGTAGTGCTACGGGCACAAAGGTGGGGGAAGATAGAGAGATCAACAGCTAGGTAGACCGGGGAAGGGATCAACAGGTATGATCCAAGCAGACAGTCAGTGTCAATAGAGATCATTTGCTTTTATAAGTGAAAGTATATTGAAATCCCTCTATCAAGGTGAACCTAATAGGTTCCTTGTAAAAATCCCTTGACAGGGTAACATCCTTTTCTGATGTTCAAAATCCTATAACCAGGCAGCTCCTAACAGAGTTTAGATCTTAACAAATCTCTATGAAAATCCCTTAAAAGGGTAGCCCCTTAACCAGTGCTTTGTAAGCTCCTAACAGGGCATCTTCATTTGGTATTAGTGAAGATTGTGAGCTTTGTCTCACTGTGGTTTTTTTCTTCTAACCGAGAGTTTCCACGTATAAATACTTGTGTTGATCTGTGTGATTCTATTTATGCTTGCAAATGATTGTTTATTTTCTGCTTTACAACTGAGAATCTGTTCACAAGTTTGAAATTAGATCTAAGATAGGATTTACCAATTCACCCCCCCCCCTCTCTCTCAGTAACCAGTAAGCAAATAACAATAACCTGTAGAAGCATAGGACGTAAATGTGTGTCATTCAAATGTTTTCAAACAATTGTGAGGGCTAAAGAAACAAATTAATTAACATTGGCATATGTTATGATATTGCCATAAGAATCATGCTAAAATAGTTTTCAGTTGTAGATCCAAATAAAGATCACTCCCCTATGTCCCTGAATCTCAAACTAAAAGTTATATTATAGGAAGGGAAAATACCCTCAATTATGCATTCAGAAAACAACATTTAAATATTACGTAAATTATAGCAGCAAAGACTGCATCTACGTGCTAGAACTTGAAAAAATTGAATAACTGCCTCAGCTTAGAGCAGCTTTATTAACTTGGAATGGGGCACGAGTTACACTTTCTGGTGCAATCTGTAGGCAGGTTAAATGAAGTTTGAACAACCAGTTAATGGTTGCCCAGAGTACACAATAAAAGCACAAGAATAAAGAAAAACAATGAGGCCACACTAAAATTGTATGGAACCAAAACAGTCTACACTAACCAACCCAGTGAATATTTAGCCTACTTGAAGAAAGTTTCTTCACTAAAATTAGACCTTTTACAAGCTCAACCATACCTATTAACCACTACCTTCCTCTTAGCCTTTACTCCCATTCTGAAGTTTTCAGTCCTTCAACCTCACTTTGGACATCCTTTTGACTAACTTGAGTTGCCTCAAAAGAAGGAAACTTGTAATTTAATGT
This sequence comes from Chamaecyparis obtusa, assembly GCA_027943335.1. Lineage (NCBI taxonomy): Eukaryota > Viridiplantae > Streptophyta > Pinopsida > Cupressales > Cupressaceae > Chamaecyparis > Chamaecyparis obtusa. Next base: position 126,937 of record BSBK01001005.1, read on the forward strand.
TGATGAAGAGACTGTGACTTCCCCATGATTGCAGGAACTCAAAGGTCCTTGCCACACCACACGTGTGATCAAAACTTCAAGAAACCTGACTCTCCAGCTTCCATCCAATGATTCTATATATACCATGTTGTTCCTACATGGCTTCCTTAACCTTGTATGACAACATGTGGCACTTTGGTGGCACACTCTACTCTATGCGCTTTAGTTAGGATTTACTTGGTCTTAAGAAAAGGTAACAGTCAGCTTCAACCCATGTAGTACCCCATATCGCACCAATATTTTTTTGTAGACACAAACCTAGTCCCACCCAAAAAGTCATACCCACATGCTCATATCCATAACCAGTTCTGATTTGGTAAAATAATTTGAGATAGTTGAGATAAGATTATAAATGTCTGCAGCTAATCGAAAGTAAATCGATGTGATTGGAGAATACATCAATCTATAGTAGAAAGTGCTACAAAGAGAACATTCTAGGAAAGCAAAATAAATGAATAAAAGCACTAAAAAAATGAAGCAGTGTGACACCAACAAAAGCAGTTAATATACCAATATAAATAGCCATGTGTGGGAAACAAAACCCTCTAAGAGGCACAGATAGGATACAAAATCAAATATCCCTATTAAGGCCTGAAAGGGACGAGCTGTTAGGATACAAGACTTAACTTTGTAATAATAAACTCACCGTTGTGATTTAGTGGTTTATTAGTATTGCTATTATTATAACTTAAGGTTATGGACAAGTGTCACATCTTTAATTGTCAATTACATCTCTCAATCTCTTTATAAGACAATCTAATCATCATTCCAATATCTAATTGAACAGTGTTATTTGTTGATATTTTGTCCTTTACGGCAAAGATCAATGCATTGGAAAAATGATAATAATAATAATATTGGAAATATATTATTATTATGCATAAAATCGATATGATAAATGTTGGCTATATTTATCACTAAGTTCGATTTATTATTAAATTATGAGTTAAATAATAATAATATAATGAGGAATTATATTATTTTATTTTAGGCTCAAAATTATGGCCCCAAAGTCGGCTGACTTGGAGGCCCACGTTTTGGCTTGATGAACTCATATATTAAGGAAAATTCATGAATGCTAGAAGTAATCAAAAACATAACATTGTCTTCTACCATTCATCAATACTTGGAGTAATCGAATTCACTCTTGGAGCAGCGAATTCGATCTTGGATGAGCAATTTGTGTAGCTGATTTCAAGAGCAAATAAGAAGCATAGAAGGGTGAATTATTCAGATTATAGAAGTCATACAAAGGCAGATCTAGCAGCCCTACAAGAGAGATTTAGGGCAGATCTGTGCAGCCCTAGAAAGAGCGAATTAAGGCAGATCCAGCAGCCCTAGAAGAGCGATTTAGGGCAGATCTGTGCAGCCCTAGAAAAGCAATATAAGGGCAGATCTAGCAGCCTTGGAAAGAGTGAATTAGGGCAGAATTGGAGCATCCCTAGAAGAGCGAATTGAAAACCCTTCAAGAGCTGATTCATAACAGTCATTGAGGGCAACATTGGAGAACCACTTTGAAGAATACAAAGTGCAGATTTGAAGCCAACCAAAGGACAAATTCAGACCTTTAAATCCGGGTATTATCTTTCCTTAATTGTGAATATTTATTATATCCTGTGCTTAGTACTTGAAAGATCTCTATAGTTTGTATATTCTTTGCCTTAAATCTGAAAATATTAACATTATTAGCTCATTTTAATATGGCATTTGTGTGGAGGTTTTGTCCAAGGCATGTCACATGAAAATCAAGGACCATGCAAAGTCCAATCATGACTATTCTAGCACACAGAAATGTGTAAGGGTCACAGATAAGGAAAGTACCAAGGTTGCATTTTAACCAAGGTCGTGCAATTGTTACAAATTTCCTGAAGTAGGCAAATACACCAGTTACAGTTTTTTTTTTCTCTGTGGGGTTGGGTTACAAGTCATGGCTTATGAGTGCAAGAATTCTAGAATCTTTTTTATACAAAGTTGCCAATCCACACAAACTTAGAAGGATCACAAATCTACAAGGAAGTTTGTAAGACAACGGGTAGAATATGTATGTGTGTGTGTCTATATATATGTATGTATATGTATATATGTATGCGTGTCTATATACATATATGTGTGTGTATATATTTGTATATGTATATGTATATATACATATATTTGTATATGTATATATATACATATACATATACACACACATGACATATATACATACACAAATACATAGGTTTCGGGGGTCAGGTAGGTTTTGGGGTTTATACATATATATACACACAGACAGATATATATGTATATATGTATGTATGTATGTATGTATGTATGTATAGACACACACATATACACATATGTATAGATACATATATATTTGTGTGTATGTATATATGTCTGTGTGTGTATATGTATATATATATATATATATATACATATAGTGCTACAAGGAACGCCTTGGAGAATCTCTCAGCACATCCAAGACCAATGCAACTCCAATAGTGGTGAAGAAACTGTCGTGCCCAAAATCTAAGGGCAAAACACACCAACAATTTTTTTTCCTAACATAAATGTCAAATTAAAGTATCATATTCAAAACAAAGATTCATCAAATACTATGATCAGGACCTAATAATCAAGCATGGAAGTAAAATCCTAAATCATCATCACATAATCATAGGTCATCACATAGTATCAAAATATAATATCTCTGTCCAAATAGTCCAACATGATAAAATAAAGTGTCAACATGAGTCGTAAGATGGAAAATAAACTGCTATGAAATGATGGCACGGGGTGAGGCCTCACATCCTCCCCTCCTAGGCATGAACTTCCTCCTGTAGTTCATCGAAAAGATGGGGATGCTGTGCTCTCATCTGTGCTGCGTCCTCCCATGATGTCGTAACCTCATCATAGCAATCCCACTGGACCCTAACCTGGTCCAACTCTCGGCCTCGAAGGGTCAGCGTCCTACGAGCCAAAATACGTATGGGCTCCAACGCTAGCTGCCCGTCTGACTCCACTTGTAAAGCATCCCAATCAATAATGTGAGACTCATCATAGATATACTTCCTCAAAACAGAAACATGAAATACATCGTGGATAGGTGACAGGCTAGGTGGCAAAGCTACTCGATTTGCAACTGGGCCTATCCTCTCTAAGATCTCAAAAGGTCCAACAAAACGAGCTGCGAGCTTAGAACCCTTTCGAAAATGGATTGGGCTCTTATGCGGTAGCACTCTTAAGAAGACTCTGTCTCCAAACATATAGACACAATCAGTCCTCTTCGCATCCACATACTTCTTCTGTCTATCCTGAGCTTCTCTAAGACATTGCCTGATCAAGTCTACCTGCTGCTCCATCTCCCTGACTAACTGCGGTCCCACAGCCACTCTATCCTCAGTCCAATCCCAACTCAAAGGTGTCCTGCAAGGTCTACCATACAAGACCTGATAAGGTGGCATACCCAAAGATGAATGATGCCCATTATTATAGGCAAACTCCACCAAGTGCAAATACTCCTCCCATCTAGTCTGGTGATCCATCACATACATACGAAGCATATCCTCCAACACCTGATTAACCCTCTCAGTTTGACCATCAGTCTCAGGGTGATAAGTTGTGCTAAAATTGAGCCTGGTGCCCAAAGCTGACTGTAACTCTCTCCAAAAGTATGATGTGAAAAGATAATCTCTATCAAATATAATCTTACGAGGAACGCCATAAAGTCTGACGATATCCTGCAAGAATACCTATGCCACTACAGGTGCTATGAAAGTAGTACGAATGGGTGAGAAGTGGGCTACCTTAGTCAACCTATCCACTGTCACCATAATAGCATTGTGGCGACGAGAAGACATAGGAAGACCAACAACAAAGTCCATGGATATAATATCCCACTTCCACTCGGGTACCTCATGCGGCTGAAGAAGCCCACCTGGATGGCGGTGCTCTGCCTTAACTCTGTGACACTCCAAGCATCTAGCCACAATCTCTGCAATGTGCAATCTCATGCCCAGCCAATGGAAGAGCTACCTCAAATATGCATGTAACTTCTTGACTCCGGGGTGCGCTGCATAAGGAGCTCTATGAGCCTCAAGAATAATGAAGTCACACAACCCACCGGAAGAAGGTACATAGATACGTCTTTTATAACAGAGAAGGCCATCAAACTCTAGGGTATAATCTGAGAACTTCCCCTCAAGAGGTCTCTATGACTGAACCATCTGACAAACCTCAGAATAGAACCCATCCTCAGGCAAGTGCTGCAAAATACGTCCTCTGAAATTTGTGCTAGAAGACAGATGAGAGCTCGTGACGTCTCCTACTCAAGGCATCTGCAACCACGTTCTCCTTACCCTTGATGTAATGAGCATCGAAGTCGTACTCGCCAAGGAATTTCATCCACCTCCTCTGCCTAGCATTAAGATTCGGCTGAGTGAAAATGTACTGCAAACTCTGATGATCTGAGTGAAGCTCGAATCTATGACCCAAAAGAAAATGTCGCCATCTTACCAAAGCATGCACCACTATTGCAAGCTCAAGGTCATGGGTAGGGTAGTTAAGCTTGTGAGTCTTGAGTTTCCTAGACTCATAGGCAATAGCTCGACCACCCTGCATAAGGACTGCTCCTATACCATCCAAAGATTCATCTATGCAAACCACAAACTCTGCTGAAGGATCCGACACTACAAGAATAGATGCGGTAGTGAGAGCTCTCTTGAGCTCCTGAAAAGCTCTCTCACACTTCTCTATCCACTCGAACTTCTTCCCCTTTCTTTGGAGGGAAGTGATAGGATGAGCCACCCTAGAGAATCCCTCAACAAAACGTCTATAATAGCTTGCAAGTCCCATGAAGCTCCTGACCTCGGTCACACTGGTAGGTGCTGGCCAATCCATAATCACTCTAATCTTGGATGGGTCAATAGCAATCCCATCTCCTGATATCACATGACCAAGATAATGAACCTCTGATCTGAAGAAGGCACACTTCGACAAGCTGTCGAACAACTGATTAGCCCTCAAATACTGCAAAACTTGCCTCAAATGCTCCTCATGCTCATTCTCATCTCGAGAGTAAATCAAAATATCATCCAAAAATACTACCACAAATTTATCCAAGAAAGAGCGGAATACACCATTCATGAGACTCATGAACACAGCGGGAGCATTCGTGAGTCCAAAAGGAACCACGGTGAACTCATAATGGCCATAGCATGTAAGGAATGCAGTCTTGTGGATATCACTCTCCACAATCCTCAACTAATGGTACCCTGACTTTAAGTCAATCTTAGAGAACACACGAGCACCCTGAAGCTGATCGAACAAGTCATCTATCCTAGGAAGTGGATACCGATTCTTGATATTCACCTTATTCAACTATCGGTAATCCATGCACAACCTAAGAGATCCGTCCTTCTTCTTAACAAAGATGACAGGTGCACCCCATGACGATACACTAGGACGAATATGCCCTTTCTCCAAGAGCTCTTCCAACTGAATCTTGAGCTCATTAAGCTCATTAGTAGTCATCCTGTAAGGTGCTCGAGATACAGGCGTTGCTCCTGGCACAAGGTCAATATGAAAATCCACCGCTCTAGGTGGTGGCATACCAGGTAGTTTTGAAGTAAAAACATCGGTAAACTCCTGCAAGATAAGATTGTCATCAAGGGAAGGCTCCTTCTCAACCTCCTCTCGATCACTGATGGTGATGGAAAATAACTGAGAACCCTTTCGGATGCATCACTTAAGCTGCATAGCAGAAATCACATGAAGAGATATAGGTCTCTGAACTCCTGAGATTATCAAAGACACACCAAAATCATCTACACACTCGATCCACTTCTGCTTACAATCCATCTTGGCATTGTGGGCATAAAGCTAATCCATGCCAAGAACAACATCATAGGATCCTAGTGGTGTGATATGTAGGTCAGCTGTGGTGGTCATGTCTCCAATCTAAATCTGACATCCTCTCACCAAGGAACTAACCAACACCCTAGCACCCGAGGCTAACTCAACTTCCCAACTCACATCCTGCCTAGCTGCCACTAGCCCGCAACGCTCCACTAAAAAAGGAGTAATGAAAGAATCAGTAGCTCCTGACTCAAAAAAAATAGAAATACTACTACCTCCAATCCTACCTACGGCCTCAATAACCATGGCCAGATGCTCAGCCTAGCGAATATCAACCGCTGTAAACACTCGGTTAGATCTGCCCATGTCTCCCACCGTAGGCTCTGAAGCTGTTGCCCTCTGAATACCTGCTGGACACCTTGATGGACAATCCCTAGCAATGTGCCCCAAGCACCACAAGTGTAACATGGGCCTCTAGCCTGAATTTGGATCCCCTGAGATCTAGACTGTTGTTGTCCACCTGTCATACTAGACCCACTGAATCCACCTTTAGAAGACTAATGAGTCCTAGCTGGTGGTGCGTACTGTGTCTGAGATTTCTGATCCCGCCGAGGACCCTGTGAATGCCACTGCTTGGGCTTAGAGCCCTGCTGTCCCTGTGGAGGCCTCTGACTCTACTGAGACTACTGCTGATGCTACTGAGGTGCTCTGAATGATCCTGATGAGTGCTTCTGATTCCCTTTCCAGTTCAATTCAAATGGTATAGACCGCGACTAGCAATAATATTCCTTAGTCGGAAAATCGAATGATTGGCATAAAATCGCTAATTATAATATTGTATATGAGAGTATGATTGTTCTATGAATTGGTCCTGCACGATAAGCTCTTTAAATATCGCGATAAATTGCCGATATATCGGTGATAAAGCATCAAAATATCAAAGAGAAATTGAAACTTATCTGTCACGATAACTTTACACAGTTTATCGGGAGCCAAAACTTCTCACAATAAGTTGTCTTATCACAAAGATATCAGCAATATGTTAATCTATGCGTAAAAGTAATTGAGTTATACCAGAAAATCCATGACTGAGGACAATTAATATCAAGAATAATGCCTAGAGTACTAAGCATCTCCTCCATGTCATTCATTTCTTTATCATCCAAGGATATAGAAATAAAAGGCATACTAAGCTATCCAATACCTAATCACTTTTCCCCTCCATGCCCTAGGGTAAATTCTTATGTTTGTTTGCATCTAATGAAATATCAAAATGCAAACTCAAGTAGAGAAAGGAAAGACAAAGAAAAGAAAGACAATTATATTTACCATACTACTCATTTTTCCACATCAGTCACATCCTTCTAATCCAAAGAAACGGAAACAAAGATCTCAAATATATTATGTGATCCTTGTGCAACTTCGTCCTTCTTTCCCTCCATTGAACTCTTCTTTTCCAACCAATGAAGCATCAAAATGCATACTAGAAAAGTAGCAAAGGAAGGACAACTGTAAGATAATCATATTCCATGTTGCCATGCATAAAATTAAAACCCTAGCAACTTTGAGTTTTATTACAAGGTATTTTTGTTTCAGAAATATGACCAAAAACTAGAGAATATATTATAGGAAATTTCCTTCAAGTAATAAGCCATAGGTGCCTTCAAAAACATAAGAAAATGGATCAATGAACTCCTTTCCTCAAAGCATGACTTATCAACCTTGCCTTTGTAAAGATCAATGATATAAATCTAATGAGGGTGCAAACTAAGAAGCACCACATAGTGACTAGTCCCTGCAATATGCAATGGCAATTAATAGATTATACAATTATTAAAATTCAATTTACAATTTGGCTAATGTTTACCCTATGCATAGATAATTGGCAATACAGTTAACTTGAATATAAGTGTAGTGTCATATATCATAACCCCTTCAATTTCACTCCTTTTGGGACCTTGCTTTAGTGTGCCCTCCCATAGCTCATTCCAAGCCTTGTGATAACCAAACTATCACCATATGCACATTTGGTGACCAGATCCTATGTCCTAGACCTATGCATTTTGCCTCTACCTATGTTTCACCCTTTTTTGGGTGGACTATAGTGCCTACCACCATAGCCCCCCGAAATGGGTCCAAATTCAAACATGTTAAAGTGTCAATTCCCACCATTTTATAATTGATCCCAATATTTGTGTGGTGTCCCCTTCTAGCTAGAGACATCATTCTAGCTATTGATTAGCCTGTCATTGGACCCTCGTAGGCTAGTAGAGACGGATAGAGGGTCAATTTGTGCACAGAGGAGATATGCTTATTTGATGGTTCGACTTTTGCAGAGCTCAGCACCTTTGATTTGGTATGGAGAGGTTTCAGACTCTATTTGTTTGAGTTTTGCTATTTTTAGCAACTTTTAGAGTCATAGAGATGGACCCCTGCTATTTTTAGAAATAGTATTTGATCACATGTGAAATTATCATGCCAACCCCAGTTCTAGACGGTTAAGCCAGACTCTCGTTTTTGAAGGAGTTATTCAGTTTTCAGTGGTTATATATTAATTAAATGGCAAATGATTTAATATTAAGTTGTAAATTGACTTTATATTAAATCACTTAAGTGATGGGTCTAAGTATCATGAAGGGGGCCAAATTAATGTATTAATTTATTGGCATGTTTTCCTAAGTCTAAATCATTAAATTTATTTAATGATTATATTTTTAATGCCTTAAAGAAAGAAATCGCAGCTTTTCAAAGAATTGCGATTTAGGGTTGGAAAGCCTATTTATGTTTGCTGGGGAAAGAAGGAAAGCATCCATTGTTATTTTGCAAATTGATCATTGTGATTTCGAGCTCTGAGAAGGGTTTCAGCTTTGCCATTGAAGAACGTAGTTCTACTGTGTGTATCCATTTGAGCTGGTGAAATATACAGTGAATTTGAAATTTCAGAGAGTTTCATCCAAAGACTCTATTTGTGCTTCAGCAGTATTAGTTACAGCACCAAGAAGAAGAAGATAGTATTTAATTGCAGCTTTATGGAGGAATAAGTCACAGCCATTATCCTCTTTCAGATTTACAGACACAACATTGTAGAGTTGAAATAAATAAGTTCCAACAGCAGCTGGTGTATTCTCCCAGGTTTTTATGCATTTTGTAGTTGCCTTTGTATATCATTTCCCAACAAATGATTGTCTTGATTTCCTTTTGTATTTCATTTGGAAAATAAATAGAAGTTGCAGCAATTAATTGAATAGTTTCAGAATTTCAGATTATTGCACATTTTCTTTTTATTTCTAAAACCCTAGAAAATCCAAAAAAAATCATAAACTTTCAAACAACAAATTGAGATAAACATCTGCAGCAGTTAAGGACCGATTTGGGGTTCTTACAATTTGAATATGACCGTTGGAGGTAGGACTAATTATGAAATACCTTGAGAACCTATATAAAGATATGTTTACTAGTTCACCTAAGCATTATTGAGATCAATCCTGGAGCAAGCATTATGAGAGAATTTCTTCAAATCTGAGCATATCCTAGAGCAAGCATTATTATTGATAGTCTTGTCATATCATGCTATTGCATCAACCCTTGAGGGTCATATCCAATGAGCATTGCATCACCACCATTATCAAGTTCAAGGTAATATTATTTCAATTCAGCATTCAACTTCAGATTTAGCCTCTGCCCTACCAAGGGTAAGCTCTCTTTTCTAATCATCATTGTTGTACTAGAAGTTAATTCCTAACAAAGGTTTGACTTAGGCAAGCCCTTATATCGCCCAATTCCCTCTTTTTTGTGTGCAGGTTCTAGATCCAACAATAGAGAGTTGCAGATTCGTAGAGAGCAAATGAGATAGTTCCAAATTTTGAACAAGTAAAAAACCTTAGTCAAAGGAGCATCATTCCAATGACCGACGATTTTCATTGAAACTTTGGGAGAATGATCTACAGAGCATCCTAATCCAAAATCTGCATGTTAAACCTGATGAACACCTCTAGTCTAGGGCACCTCACTCCATAGACCAACACTTTCAAACCAAGATCTCAATGACATGTTCCTTTTTGCTTCCCATTTCTAGATCTAGTCTCAAATTTTGCATTACAGTTCTATATCTTTCTGTTTATGTTGATTCTTGTCAATTTCCTAACACTTTACCTAATTGTTGCATCACTTTCTTGTCTTCATCATGTCAAATCCAAAGATCCAGAACTCTACTGAACTCACTAGGACTTGGTGAGTCTCGAGCCACGTGACCTTCGGTGATTCCTACGAGCCTGGACTCGAGCTCGTCCAAGTCTTGGGTGAGACTCATCAAGTCTCAAGACTCGCAGACTCCACCTAGACCCATCGAGTCCTGATGCCCAGAATTGGCTGGTGTCAATCAATGAAAAGGCAAAAAAAAAACGTTGTTTGAAGTTGTTTTTTTCCATCTATTTGGTTTCTACATACCTAGAAGTGAGTTCATTTTATTCGATTAGCAAAAAAGGAGAAACGTGAGTAGTGAGGAAAAATTAGAGTGCATACAAGGCCAACACTAAGGAATAGAAAAAAAATCTTCAAAAAATCACATTAGGGCAGTTTAATACTCACATTTGATGCATTGATAGCTCCATACAAACGATTGCAAAGAGGATGCATCTCATTTCAAGTTTGTTCTCAGACATAAGATTGAATGTTTTTGGGTTATTTTGGTTTTCTTTTGTATTTTCTAAACAAAAATTTCATTGTTTTTAATTACTTTCCTTTCAAACTTCGAACAAAGAACATTCAACAAACCCTACATTTTGTTTGAAAGTTACAAACCCTACATTATTTTTTGGAACAAAACCTACTTTATTAGTTTACAAATGACAATGTACAAATGGTTTGTTTGTTTTTTTGTAATTATGACTTTGCAGCAGCCTTTTTTGTAATTATAGATAGAAATACCATATTGTCGGAATCCATGGCCATAATGTTGATCTTTCTACAGAAGCACCTCCTGAGGTTGTTCGTCAATGCCAAGTGCAATTAAAAACATTTGCAGCACAAAAGAAAATGAAGGGCCAAAGGGAGGAATTGGCTAGTATTGGTACAAGTTGTGTTGGAAAGGTTTCTTCCATGCATCCATTCCATCCTGGTGCTTCTGAAACTGCTTTTGCTTCTGCTTCTACTAGTAGCACTATTAGCATTGGTCCTTAAATTCATAAATCTAGGATGGATTCATATTTTGAGTCATGCACTACTCTTGGTTCCTCACCCTCACTTGAGAGCATGGCTTAGAACAAGGAGGTACATGATGCAACTAGTCGTGCAATTGGATAGTTTTGGTACTATTGCAAACATTTAACTTTTATGCAGCTAGGCAATTCCTTTTTATTTAATTGTTTTGAAATTTATAGTTTGCTTTGTCTAATGAATTGTTATTAGACATACTTATCTTATTTAATCTATTTGTGACAAGTCTCCTTATTGGCAAAGCATGGTAGATGCCATAACCATTTGTGGGGCAGGGTTTAAAACCTCTACCAATTCTAGGTTAAGTGGCCCAATTATGACAAAAACGATGGATGATGTAAAAGTTACATTAGAGGACCAACATGAGTTATGAAGCAAAAGGGGTTTGCACTATCATGACCGATAGTTGGACGGATAGGAGGAAGAAGACACTCCAAAATTTTCTTGTTTCTTGCAGAGGTGATTGATCATTCTACTTCCCTAAATGCATTGAATAATTTGAATTTAATTTAGTGATTGATATTTCTAATTTATGATTTGTTGATTGATCATTGATTTTGCTCTATTTTCAAGTGCCATCATATTTCTCAAGTCCATTGATGCTTCTACACATACCAAAATGCCCCAGACCTATGTTAGGCTATAGAGGAAGTCATATGTGAGGTGGGTGAGGAAAACATAGTTCAAGTGGTGGCCAACAATGCAGAAAATTATGTTGATGCAGGTAGACTTTTGATGGAGAGACACCATGTATATTTTGGTCTCCATGTGCCACCCATTGCCTTGAACTCATACTGAGGATATTGGCAAACTTCCATGGATCAAGACATGTGTAGATAAGGCCAAAAACATTTGCAAATTTGTGTACAATCACGCATGGGTCCTTAGCCTAATGAGACAATATATGGGCGAGAAGGAGTTGGCTCCTCCTAGAATCACTAGATTTGCCGCCAATTTCATCACATTGCAAACTCCATTAGCACTGATGTGCCCAAGATACAATAATTCAGTCATTCCAAACTTACACTTTGACTCTTTAGAAAACAAGGACTACTCTCCAAAATCCCTCACACCTTATCTAAATGCTTCAAATGCTCTTCCCATGACCTGTTGAAATAAGTATATCATCAAAGAAAATCAACACAAACTTGCGCAACTGATTTCTAAAGACCTTGTTCATGCACGACTGAAAAGTAGAAGCTGCATTTTTCAAACCAAAAGCCATGACAAGAAACTCAAAATGGTCAAAGTGGCATCTAAATGTTGTTTTTTCTATGTCCTCTCTAACCCTGATTTGGTGATAACTAGATTTCAAGTCAATTTTGGAAAAAACAACTGCTTCATGCAACTCATCAATAAGATCATCTATGCGCGAAATCGAATACCTATTCTTAAAGGTCTTCTTGTTCAATGCCCTCTAACCAATACACACTCGCATAACCCCATCCTTTTTCTTCACTAACACAACAATTGTAATGTCCCCATTTTTCAGGCTCTTGGGGTAATTAGTACACCTGGTTATCAGGCAGACTTTCCAAGAAGCCAGTCAGGCCTAGTTGAGCAGTTTATAGAGGTGTACACAGTGAGGAGTGCTTACAGTTTTACATTTGATCCTCATATGCAAGATATCTACCAGTTGCAGAGTTCTTTAGTGCATCCATTTGATGACTGGTATGATGGTTTGGTTGGCATGAAGACTGGGGGCAATTCAACTCTATTGGTTGAGTTACTCCCAGTGAGTTACTCTTGGTTGAGTTTCTCCCGCGTGGTGTTCCTGTTGCAACATCTTTAGTTCAGGTGTTGAGTTCAGTATCTCAGATGTTGTTGTTGGTAATTTTGATGCTGATGATTTCTTTACAGGAGTTTGCTGATGATAGGGACATTACACATGACCATCCTTGGGATCCAGGTGGTCGGTGATACTGCTTTTTTTTTCCTGATTGCTTGAGGACAAGCAATCTTGGGAAGGGAGGACTATAATGTCCCCATTTTTCGAGCTCTTGGGATTAGCCTATCATGTGACCCTCATAGGCTAATGAGGATGGACAGAGGGTCTCTTTCAATGGGCATCTACTTCAGGATTCAGTATGCTTTGGTTTGGCTTTTGTTTGGCATCATTTGGACTTCATTTGCTATAGTTTTGCCACATTTACTATTTATAATAAGCCTGATGTTGTTCGAGAAGAACCCTTTCTATTTTTGGAAAGTGCATTTGGTCACGTGAGGAATTAATAAGTGTGACTCTTGTTTCAGACGACATATTAAAATGATAAGTATTTTGGGAGTTATTTTTATTTTGGTGGCCAAATTATTATTAAATCATTAAATGGCTTATAATAAAGTTATAATTTAACTTTATAATTTCACTTAAGTTGAGGGTTGAGTCATCATGGGAAGGGGCCATTTATTTAATTAATTCAAGGAAGCCTAAGCCAAGGTATTAATTTAAAGTATTGGAGTAAATGAGTTATTAAATAGAAAAGTATATCTATTTATCCCACATTGGTAAGGATTGTGTTTGAGCTCTCACAAGAAAGAATAAAAAGAGACTTAAGAGCTCATTCTCAAATACCTTGTCATTTGTTGAATTTGTGTAATGTCCCCGTTTTTCAGACTTTGGGATTAGTTTGGTTTGGCGACCCTCGCAAGCTAATCAGGTGTTCAGAGGGGGTCAGATTGTGGAGCCAGTGTTGGGATTCCATTCTGGAGGTTCAGTTTACCAGATCTGCTCTTCGTTTGGGTCAATTTGGTCGACTTACTATTTTTAGTAAGTGGTATTTGGGGTATGGCCAGGATTAGCAAGGTGTGTGCACGGAGTGTTAGATGTCTCAGGAACGAGTTTCAAAGAATCTCCAGTTTGAGAGACTATTTATAGTAAGTCTATTTTTAGCAATTGGCTATTTTTGGCAGTGGGTCATTTCCGGCAGGGCAGTTGGCGTTTGAAGCTCCGGTGTTGAAAATGAGTTTGTACAGTCAGCGGGATTCAGAGGCTTTTGGTTTTTAAAGTTATCATTATTATATTAAATTATTTTAATTTAATAACTTTAATACTTTATAACTTTAATGTTATAAAGTGAAGAGGTCATTTGAAAGCCTTTTTAATGAAAAAAGTGAAATTGTGCTTTTTTCGAAAAAGCTATATATTCTACTCGAAAAAGCACTTTCAACCATTCATTGTTGATTTGATAAAATTTATGAAGTCTCTTAGCTGTGAGAAACCGGCTAGGGTTTTGAGGACTGATTCCTCTTCTGGCAATTTAAGCCATCACGGATTGATGATGAATTTTGCAGCTGCTGATTCTGAATTAAATCCAGTGCTGATGTATACTGGGTTTATGAGAAGTTTGTTCTGCAAGCAAATCAATTTATTCATTCTGGGGTTTGATTTGTCTTCCTGCTGGAATTCTGAAATTGTTTGGAGGAGTTCTGTGTTTCTTCATTTGGTAATTGCATTCGAATTTGCTGAGGTTGTTTTTATTGGGAAATCTGCTGTTAATTAATTGTTGATGCTGCAATTAATAAATTGGTGTTCGGGTTTTTAGTGAAGTTATTTCTACAGGCGAATCATTTGTTCTTAAGGATATTGAATTGTTTCATGGCTAAGGTTTAATAATTGATTGAGACATTGGCAGAGATCTTCTTGCAGATGCTGAATTAATTATATTGAGATTGAATTCACAAAATCTGGAAACCCACATTAATTACATGGCTGCATTTTTTAATTGGGAATTTGAGGAGCTTCATTGTTTGCTCACGTGATTGGAAAACAGGGTCAGATTAATATTTCTGCTGAAACCATCAATACAGCAAGCCAACCTCATGATATTACATCTTGCCGTGAATGTACAGGCTGGAGTTTAGGCGTTAGAGAATTGTGGTATGTTTTTATGAAAGACATTACAAAATTACAAGCATTTTCGGATTGCCAGGTGCCTTTGAGTTTTTTATATTAATTGAAATGCTTATATATTATGTTTGTAATGAGAAATGAGAATCAATTAAATTATTAAAAAATGTCATTTTGTCTTGGTTGGATTATTTTGAATTTTGGTGAAGATTGATTATTAAATTGCAATTAAAAGATTTATTGAGCAAGTGCTGCAAATTTTTTAAATAAAATAAGTGGATTTGGAAGAAGCCAGTTTCGATTCTTCACAATTTGTTCTTGGAGAAAAAAATCGATTTTCTTTGGAGAGCTAGGGTTTTGGAACTTGGTCTTCATTCTTGGAGAGAGTTCTATAGCGAATTTCTTGTGTTTGGTGTTCAGATTTTGGAGAGAACACTCAATACATCGTTGGGGTGCAAAGATGGATTAAATCAGAATTATCCTTGGCTGGAAGTGAGTGAATCTATTTAATTTCTGATCTTGTGATAACCGTACGAACTTGATATTTGTTGCCGTATGATACTGTTGACTCTTGCTTGGGGCTGGCATGTGAAGGGCAAGAATTCAATCTTGCTACGTCTGCGTCTTTGGTGGTTGTGTTGTTATATGGAGTGGCCGCACTTCAAAGGTAAGGGTTGCATCACTTGTTTATGGCTGTGAGTGGTCATCCTTGGCTGCGACTTGATGTCAGTTGATGTGATTGCAACGTTGGGGACTGCATATACTAGTTTGGGGGTTAGAGACACTTACCTAAAGGGCTGCGTGATTCCTTTAAGCAGTTGTGCCTTCTATAGAGGTGCTGCATGCAATACAAAGTAGGTGGTGTTACAATCTTGAGGTTTTTTTTAAAGTCCTGCACATTTATTATTATATGTAATATTCTAAATATTTGCCAGGTATGTGAATTGAATTGATAATAGTCTAAGGAGTTGGAATTTAATTTGCTATTGATGCCAAGATACTATGATGATTAAACAAGAATTGCAAAACTTATAAATAATTTGATAATTTCAGTTAAATTTGCAAATTACATAGAGTTAGTAGCAAGTGTGCCATAGAGAGCCAGTTGGGCTCATCACAACAATAGAAGGAAAAAGGCTCATGCATGGCATGATATGTACCATCTCTAAGAGCTCCTTAATAGCCTTCTAAATTTCATCTGTAAGTCTCTTAGGTTGCCTCTATGGAGTAGTTATAACAAGTTTTCTTCTAACTCTATCGAGAGGGCCTATGTGGAGGAATGCTACTGAAGAACTTGTTGCATTTAGTGATTAGAGCATGTATATCTAGATGATAGGACCTTTTTCCTCCTCGATAACTGTGGCCATGACCACACACTTCATTGCCACTCTATCTAATCGTGTCTAAATAACCTCTCCATCCTCTTGAATGATACTACTCTAAGCCCACCATCTAATAAACCTTTGAGTACTACCTTCTTCCCCCGATGCTCAAAAATTCCACAAGCTACTCCATCCAGGTCATACTAAGTATTAAAATCATTACCTCCCATATGAACCACATAGAACTCATCTTTCAGCTGATAATCACCAATCTACATAGTCAGGTTCAAAATTTTGAGAATGCAAGAAAGTCTACATCCATCTCCAACCATTACCTTAAACCTGACATGCTCTTATGTTTAAAGTCCTCTCCTCACAACCTCTCATCAATAAAGTTATGTGTTGCACCCATATCAACTAAGGCTACTACTCATTGTCCCTTTATAACACCTCTCACTTTGAAGGTAATAGCCCCCTACACACTAGAAAGTTGGGCTATGGCCTTCTCCTTATGTTCTTCTTCCCTTTCAGACTCTTCTGGTGATTCTTCTTCCCTTCTCTTGTCAGAATCAGATTGTTGGTCAAATTTTTCTGATGTTGTTTCCTTAGCTGAATAGTATTCTATTCATTGTGCCTTCCCCTTTAGTGCACATTTATGTCCCAAGGTCCAAGCCTCTTTGTAGATAAAGCATAAATTTTTCTTGCTTAGGTCATTGAGTGTATGACTATCAAGTCTAGTGACTGATTTCTTTGGTGGATCGGATTCTTTTACAAAAACAATTGTCTTTGTCCTTATGCGTAAGCCCCTTTGAATAAAATTTACTCTTTGAATTTGATGGCTCCATGTCTCTTTCTTTCTTAATGGCTTCTTCTAAAGTTATGGGTTGAATGCCCATCCCTCCAATGCTTCAGTTAGGCCATCTACAAAAAGGACAACTAGTCTCCTTTGAGAAACATTCGTCACCAAGACTGATAACCGCTGAAAATTTGTTGCATATTCATCAATTGTTCCCCAATGTTTTAGTTGTGTTAGTTCTTTAAAATGCATTTCCAAGCCTTTCTTGTCAACCTTTTCAATCAACCTCTAATTAAACTCTGTGTAGGATGTAATTTGATCATGTCCCACAGTGACCATGCCATGATGCCACAAATTATGGGCAACATCATCCAAATGTATAGAAGCATATTTAATGGACTCTTCTTCCGGCATAGGATTAAGGTTGAAGTATCTGATTTTTGCACCCATGCTCTAGTTGTAGGTTTACCCGAGCCATCAAAATAAGGGAATGAATGTTTTCCCACCTTCCTGCCTAATTCATTGTGTTGCTCTTTGTTTCCACTAAAAGTCGTATATTTCATCCTAAGATACATGTACAACAAATTAGAATTACATCTATTTATTTTTATTTCTCTCTTCTGTAGATTTATTTATATTTCTAATGGTCACTCCTCTTCTATGTTCCCATATTCTCTCTCTGTTCAATTTGGAAACTTCCTCTTTCTTTTTTCTCTCTTTAGAATGTTTCTATTTCTCTCTCTTTGTTCGCTATAGAAACATTCTTGTATATACTTGTATATATAGATCATTTATGATCTTTCTTTAATAACACATTCATTATTTTACCATAATATGGTATCAGAGCTATTTTTTTCAAAAAATAATAATTTCATTATTGAAATTTCCTGAGTTATTTTTCGAAATAGGTTTTGAAAATCTTTAATTTCTTCATGAAATTTTCAGACTCAACATTTTTGAAATCCATTTCCTAGGTGTGTTTGATTTTCTTTTCAAGACTTCCTTCAAAACCTGACTGGGGTTTTTTGGCGTCCATTTTCTGCTATTTTTGCTCAATCGTCGTCGGTTTTTGCAAAGTTTTCTTCTGCAAATGGCGGCCTTTAGTGTCGTTGACTTCTATTCTTCTACTGTCGACCACGTCTCGAGTGCCTTCTGCCATTTTTTTTGCAAGAAATATACCTGCACGTGGCTTGTTTTTCAAAAAAATCCCGACATGATTTCTCTGTTGTTCGACGCTGCGGCTCCCGTCCTTATCTGAAGCTTATTGCACTTTTTTTTTGGCTACAACGGGACTTCTTCTTTACAGACGCCTTCTGTGATCTGCAAACGCCATTTTCGACCTTCAATGGTCATTTGTTATGCAACTCATTGGCATTCTCTGTTTCTGCAACTCATTTGGCTTCTTCTATGGTCGTTTTTTTTTGTTTTCGCATCGTCTAGGATTTTTATAGTGCCCTATAATGTCCCTTCTTATTCACCTTTCATAATTTCCTGCAAAACCAACGTTAGTACAAAATATTACACAATATTTACAAGACACATACTCTACTCTAAGTTAGTAAGGGAGGGATTTGATTCTTAAGGCTGCCTCTAGGTCAAGCTTCACAGAATTCCCAATTCTCGGCTTGAGAGATATAAGATCCACTCTAAGCAACCGGGCTATCGACACATCATCCCATAGAGCATTGCCCATAAGAATCTCTTGGAAGCAATAAATGCTATCCAAGGCTACGCATGTGCATATGACTGGCATCAGTATATTTACTGCCTATGTGAGATTACAATAATCTCAAGACTAGTGAAACTATAACAATTTCCTATAGCCCCCTCCAGATATGGGGATCCATCTCTAATGAATATAAGATTCATTTTATATGGAATCCATATCACCATTTTTGGTGAGATTATAACAATCTCGAGACTAGGGAAACTATAACAATTCCCTCTAGTCCCCTCTAGATATGGGATCCATCTCTTAATGAATATAAAATTCATTCTCTCTATGGTCACATATCATCAAATTGGGGTACACATATAAATGTGTCATAAAATGTAAATTTACAATCATGTATTCTGATTTATGAAAGAAATCCAAAAAAAACATTAATGCCTATAACATAATCTTATAGGTCTCTATAAAAAGATGAATTGATGATAGATATTTTTATATCTAGCAGAGATAAACCTTTGAATATATATATATATATAATTGTTGGCAATATGAGTTGTCATTAGTGTATTTCACAAACCCCATTCACACCGGTAAAGGGTCACTGGTCACTCACATTACTTAGAAGACACCGGTAGATGAAGAACAGAGTATATGCACCGGTTGATTATTTCAATAGATGCACCGGTAGACCGAACCAAGTACTCAGTACCGGTCTTATGAAGCATACAAGGACAAACCGAGTATAAAGGTATACCAATCTAACTGCAAGATAGATCCGATCCGGATTTTGTGGATCAGTCTGAGTTACAGTTTGAGTTAAAAGTCTGATTATACGAGACATCCACCGCACAGAAGTGGAGTTAGCTTTTTAACAAAAGTTAGCTTTAACTCTATGGATGATCTCAAGGTAAACTCTAGATCACAACGCACAGTTTTCATGCGTTGCATAATTTATGGTTAAGTTTACTCCCTGGCGGTTCTATGAGTCAAGAGGTTCACTCTTGTATAAATATAGAGCATAGGACGCAACATATGTTGTTGCTGTTGTTGATAGTTGGAGATTGCACAGAGCAGAAAAGAGATATCTTCTGAGGAGTGCTACAGGCACAGAGGTGAAGTAAGAAAGAAAGATCAACAGCCAGGCAAACCGGGGAAGAGATCTAAAAGCAGTGATCTATTATGACACTGATATCACAACTATAAATATTGAGATTAATAATATTACCAGTAGTCGACTGCTTCGTACTTCTTTTATTCCTTGTGATATCTTTTTATTCCCACTGAATAATGTTCGATCTGCTTTTGTTTTTATTTATTTCTCTGTTCTTGTTCCCTTTAATTTCTCTTTTATTTTTTAGTTCTGCTCTTTCTTTCTTTTTTTCCCTTTTTCCCCTTGAAGGATTTCAACCTCCTTACATATATTGCATAACTAAATGGTTGCATCTCTCAAGCATCGAAAGACATGCCTCTCCTATAACTTTGTCTCTCTCTCCATAAGAAGTCGTAATCCTCCAACAATAATATTATGGCTTAGTTAATCCTCAATTGATGATAGTTATATTATTATTGGTTTACTTTATCCCTCCTACAATCATCGGTCGTCATGACTCTTAATAACTCGTGATGGTGTATCCTTGAATCATGTCGATTCTCTAAGTCATATTTATAATTATCATTGAGTTGGTTAAAATCTTCCTGATTTATCAGTTAATATAATTATGGCTTAATAAATACAGTCATCCTTCCTTAGACGATGCAAAAACAATATACCTCCTGTTTAGTTAATACCTATTTAGTTAATATATGTTGTGTCCCGTATATCTTATGATTAGCTTGCTTACTAAACAATGCTCAATCACTTTGCGCCTCCTCATAATAAACTTAATTATTTTACCTTCCTCTATTTATTGATTATTATTGTTAAAGCTATTACCCTTTAATGTTTGCATCAATAATAGAGTGACATCGTTAATAGAATGGTCTATTTCTTTTGATCGAGATCTCGATGGGAAGGTACTCGATGCTAATAGTTTGCCATGACTTATTAATAAGTCGCCAACCATTGATAGCCTAGTTGATCGATCTCCAGGTGGCCTGCATGTTATCGTTACTATGATCTATGTCTCAATCAACTATATTGCTTCATCGCTAGTATTCAAACCACCGTTACTTCTTCATTTTTGGCTTTAGACATCCAGCTCAGGTATATGTGAATGATTAATCTTCACTATGACTGTCTTCCTTCATGATTTTCGTATGACATATCGCTCATTGTATTGTTTATATTCCTTAATAGTTGTTAAGAAAATATACCTTGTGGACTTATAAGTTTCAATCTTTAATTATAATTTATATGATCGTATATCAACTTAGCCGCTTTATTTATATTTGACTATTATTTAATTAATTTATATTATATTTATATTCTCATTATTATATTTTATATATTTTTATTATTAATTATATCATTATTTCAACAATATTATATTTATATAATAATATTTTAATTTATTTTGGATTATATTATTCTTTTATTTATTAAATTCCATTATTATTAAAATATATATATATTGATTATAATATTATATCGATCGATTGATTTAATTAATATGATTTAACATTAATAATTTATATTATAATGATTAATTGAATAATAATATTTTCTAATAATATATTGATAATATTGATTATTCCATATATGTATGTTGATTAGTAGTACATTACTAATTGATTACAATTGTCATGTTTAAGGCTAAATTATATATTGATTAATTATGTTTATGATATATGGCTACAATGACTTTGAACAAAGTATATTTCCTTCTATTTCTATTTGCCATGGTTTTGGTCTCATAATATTTCTTGAAGGGAATAAGCTGTTGGATTGCTGGTTCTAACCTTGCATACATTTGGGCCAATTCTTCCACACTATTTGTGGTTGGTTCCTCCTCTTCAAAATTGGATTCTTTTCTTGGAAGGAAAGGCGGAATGGTAGGCCTGAGTGCAGAGCTTTGAGTCGAATGTTCATTTTCCGAATGATTGGAATGGTTATCTTTTCCTGTATTAGGGATGTGTCTTTCATTATGATGGCTATTGTTCATATTTTGAATGGCCTAGAGAATTAATTGGTTAGTTCTCTCAAATCTCTCATTAGTTTGTTCCATGAAGCTTCTTAGTTCACTTGCCAACTGCTTGGCCATAGCTTTTGTGCCTTTCTTCCGTTTATATGTTTGCATGAACTATCCTCCACAGGATGGCAGGATTATGCTCTGATACCACTGTAATGTCCCCTATTGAGATATCCTAAACTAAGGGACAACTAACCTGAATCTTTTATTCTTATTATGGATTACAATCCTATTTCCACTATAAACTTGTCAACGGATAATATAAATCAATGATAAGTTAGATAACTAATATCAATGTCGCATACTATCTCTGATTTAGTCAATTGGATGCTCCCTTAATGAATTGGTTTTAATAGGTAGAATTATAGTTGTATCAGTTATGGTAGAATAATCTGCAAAATGATTTCCCTTATAGTTGCTTATTATAACTATGCTCCCATGCTAGGTGACAATAATGCTAAGTGTTCACAAGAGCCTATCTTAAGGATGAATGGAATTAGTTATAATCTGATATGAATGGACAAGATATTAATATTATGTTTGTTAATATGAATAGCGATCTGATATGGGATGACTGTTGGGATTATATCAACCTCTGAAATTCTATATTGAATTGCTTATGTACTCTTGCCACAATAATAGTGTTGTCTCTGGTCAATAAAATAAGTTATTGCAATCCGATTTTCCAATTAGACAAGTGCCCAATGTGAGCAGAGCCAAATAAGATCAGATCAGAATTAATAATACAATCTATCTTCTGCGGACAGGATTTCATGCTTTTTCTTAACAGCCAACTACAAAATTTTGAAGTTTTGTTTTATGGCTAGGGTTTCCTTCAAAACTCTCAGATTCTTTGCTGTTTTGAAAATCTACTTGCAAATTCTTGGTGGGTTTTTGCAGATCTCAACTGGGTTTCCTTCATTTTTTTGGGTGGATCATTTTCTGTGCCTCAATTTTCGAGCTAGCGGATTCAAAATCTGACAAAAATTCCTTCAAGGTTTCTCATGCTCTCTTTTAGGTGTCTTCTCATTTTTTTTGGGTCTTCTGTCAATCTACCTCAAGGATCAAGTCTTTTCAGATATTCACATTTTTTTGCATTGAACGTGTCATCGCATCTCTCACCAATCTTTTGTTGGAAGGTAGTTAGTGATTCAACAAAAAGCACTACAACACCTAGAAGCAGAGAATAATGACGATCTTCGTATACCATCGCCTTGAGGTGCTTGTTTTGGGTACCAAGACTCGTCCTATCAGCCCGAGTCTGCCTTTTACGCCTTCTGAAGATTCACTTGCAAACTTTTGTTTTGAAGTTAGATTGACTATTAAGGGAGGGTATTAGAGTTAAATCTATCTATTTTTGTTTCTCTCTCTTCCGTATATTTATTTCTATTTCTAATGGTCACTCCTCTTCTATGTTTCCATATTCTCTCTTTGTTCAATATGGAAACTTCCTCTTTCTTTTTTCTCTCTTCAGAATGTTTCTATTTCTCTCTTTGTTCGTTATAGAAACATTCTTGTGTATACTTATATATATAGAGTTCATAATCACAAATGATTGTCATGTCAAGTAAACCCAAGCCAAATGACCTATAGGTAGATAGTCATCTAATATGGATGATGATGGTGATATTTTTGATATTTTTAATGTGACGCACATAATATTTGATCAATGATGGCTGATTGTTGACACTTGACACTATTAATTTTTAATTTTACATGTTAATGTATATCA
Organism: Chamaecyparis obtusa; assembly: GCA_027943335.1. NCBI lineage: Eukaryota > Viridiplantae > Streptophyta > Pinopsida > Cupressales > Cupressaceae > Chamaecyparis > Chamaecyparis obtusa. The sequence continues at coordinate 150,522 of BSBK01001005.1, forward strand.
TGACATTTGAGTTTGATTGTTATTTGACTATTAATATGGTAGTGTATTTTGTTAGTTATTTGACTATAGCATAGTGGTGTATTGTAAGCTTAATTAACGCTACATATATGTATATAATTCTGATTTTTATATGTTTTTACATCGATGAACCCAAATCTAACCCAACCCCCCAAAAAATTGACCAAACCATCAAACCCAAACCCAAGCTGGTAACTTAGACTAAAACCATAGTGCCGTAAGAGAATGTTTTTCACATCCATATGTGCACCATCAATCATATTTTAATCACTTCATTTTGACTAGAACCTAACAGCCTCTTTAGAATACTTAAAATGTAAGTACAGCACTAACAAGATATAAAGATAAATTTCTAATATCTAGATACATTCTGCATCTCTAGAACAATATAAAAATAACAAATACTCCCAAACAGCAATAGAAGTATTTGGAAAACCTAATCAATTTAACTTAAATATACAAAAAATTTAAACAAATTACAGTACAAAATCAAAAAATGTTAATATGCAAGTAGCTCTAGAATTGAACCTTAAATTGATTTGAATGAAGAATATTTAGGCAATGCAATGCTAGATTTGATTCATTTGAACTTTCCACGATAAAATATCAGAAGAGACAACAAAAAAAAGGGATCTAAGTTCAAATTTTGAGACCTGTTCCGCATAGTAAGGAGTGAGTGCTTCCATCGTGCTACTGCTCAGATCCATTGCCAGATCATAACAGCGTAAATTGTTGTTAACCTTTAACACAAAAAATGCATGTCATAATCAAAATTAAAAGCTATTGCTCATACATATTATAGCTATTAAAATAGTTTTTACCCAATGCATACTGAGAAATCCAATCTTGAATAAACACATACTATTGCGCATAGTGGTTCCAACCCAATCTCTGCAACTGGCTCCTCAAGCCTTTGATGCTCCGCTGCTTGAAAATCTACCATTACCTAAAGAATCCAAATACATCAGTCCGGAATTTTCTAACAAGATTCAAAATAATACAGATATTCAGACAGATTAAGCCTACATATGCAACTTCAAAGCATACTAATAGCAACTCATTACTAGCACAGAACCATATAAATCTGGGTTTGATTTGCAGTCACTGATAGCTGCTACTTACATTACTTCTGTATTTGTTGTGATGAACTTGATACTGGTCTTCAGTCCATTCCTTGTAAAGATGTATTTGATTGATTGCAATTTGCAATTTAGTGAATTGTTGATCTTTTAATGTTTCCTTTCTTATTGTTAAAGAATTCATTTTTATTGCTTGGATCCAACATCAATTGTTAGAAATAACATAGAAGAATTTATCTATGTTTCCTTTCCTATTGTTGAAGGTTCCAATTTGTACTGCTGATTGGATCCAACATCAGTCCTTAGAAATGACATAAAAAAGAACTTATCCGACAAGCTTCTCTAAGAATGCCCTTAAATTTTAAGCTCTTGCATCAGAATGTTTTGTATATCATGCTCAGGCTAGTGAAGTATATTTAGTCAGCTTGGATTCATTACAGATCATTATATGTGTATGGCAATATAGAATACAGATATGTTGTTTGAAAAGTCCCAACCCTGAAATGGATGTATGAGTGGAAAGAAGAATATGAATGTGCATAGTCTATGTAGGAAACCATTATTTTATCCGAACACATTATATGCTTCTCTAGCTTCTACAATGGTATTGTAATGTAATGAATCTCAGTCCACCAAAAAACACAAGGTAAAGGCAGTATGGATAACCATACGCTATTTGAAAAGTCTTAGAACCTGAAATTAAGATATAAAAGTGGCAAAAAAACTACAAGTACGCATAGTCTATCTAGAAAACTGTAGATGAATATGATGAGACCATTAAGAGGAAACATCAGGGGATTGAAAAATCCCAAATTCTACAAAGACGTGCAATCTATTGACAACAAATTGGGTACAACAACAAAATATTGAAGATGCTAAACTGTAGTACAAGGATACAATTGCAGTATAATTAAAATATATGATTATCTATGAGTTGAACAACTGTAATGTCCCCATTTTGAGCTAGCATTAGCATTAGTGGATTTAGCCTATCATTGGGTCCTTGTAGGCTAATACTGGTGATTAGAGGACCTTGTTGTGGGTTTTGGCCCCTTTATAGTAAGTCAACTTATGATTCTACTGAGCTCAAAGGATTTAGAGGAGTTATATGATGCTTTCAGATTTTATTTCCAGCTTCCAGTTTGGACTCCAAGATTCTTGGAGGGAGCGACTATTTTTAGTAAGTCACCCCGTCAGGTTCATTCATCATCTTTCATTATCAAGATCACTCTTGTGCTGTCAGATTTTGATTCTGATGCTTCCTCAGTTGTTTTCGCAAGATGGGTGAATTATGATTATTATTTAATTAAATCGGATAAGGTTGCCATTTTTATTGGGAATGTATTCTGGGCATCTTAGTGTTATAGCTCGTTGGAACCGGGTTGAGAAGTTTTAAATCCTAAGCTCATAAAACAGGGACCCTATGTGTCAAAATAGCATTATTTTAATAAAAGGGTCGTTTTCAACATTAAAGTGAAGAGAAATATAATAGTTTATTATATTTCAAATGTGCACATAAAGAAAAGTCTTTTGTAAGTGAAAAGTGTCTAAGAGAAGATATCTTTTATTATAAAAGCAATGCTTTGGGCAAAAAGGAATTCATTCATGGACTTGTTTTTTGTGAAAATTGGAAGTGGAGAAATATGGCTAGGGTTTGAGGGCTGATTCCTCATTTTTGCAATTTGAATCATCACTGATTGATGATGAATTTTGCTTCTGAATTCTGGAAATTTCATTGTTGGCTATGTGAATTCAAATTTGATGCTGAAGTATATCAAATTCGAGGAGATCTGGATAATTACTGATTTAAAGAGAAGGCAGTGCAAGGTATGAAAGTTGCAGATTTTAATTCAAAGGAAGTTGCGTTTGTATTTGGAGGTTGGCGTAATTCTTTTCAACCAGCTTGTGCTTCATCGAGTGGTTGTGTGACTTCCTTAGCAGCCTGTGCACCATCTTTAAGTGGTTGTGTTTCTTCCTGGCAGCCCACGCACATGTTTAGAGGGTTGTGTTTACTCCTTGAAAGCCAATGTGCATTCCTAGGAGGCCGCATTTCAACTCCAGCTGATTATTTTGTCACAAAAAGGTGCTCATTCTGTTAGGAATTTGAATTGTCATTAGTGTTCATCTACAAACACATTGTATCGGTAAGGAGTCACCGATCATTCACAACACCGATCGCCGAGCAACATACCAAATATGCACCGGTAGATGAAGAGAAGATAAGAGTATGCACCGGTAGATGAAAAGAAGTGCACTCACCATTAGACTAATCTAAACAACACGCACCGGTTTCTGAGTGCATGTATAAGGTGAACCGGATACAAGATTGCACCGGTCTCAGTCTAAGACAAGCAAAAGATCCGCACTGGATTAAGAGGATCAGTTTCAGTTAGAAGCTGGACTATATGGGAGTTATCTTTTTAACAAGAGTTAGCTTTATCCTTTGCGGATGTCTTACATGGTGAACTCCAGATCATTACTCGCGTTTTGTTGCTGATTGCATGATTCATTGCGGAGTTTGCAGCCTGGCAGTTCTGTGAGTTAAGGGTTTCATTGCGATGAACTCTTTTAATATGTATATACAGGTCATAAGACAAAAAGGTTGTTGTTGTCAAAAAGGAGTGCAAAAGGAAAGATATTCTTCAAAAGAGTGCTAAAGGCACAGAGGTGAAGAAATTTGGAGAGATCAATAGCCAAGCAAACTGAAGAAGAGATCAACAGATATGATCTAATCAAACAGTGAGTGTCATACTAGATCATTGCTTTTACAAGGTATGAAATCTTATTAAAATCCCTCTATCAGGGTGAACCTAATCGGTTCTTTGTAAAAATCCCCTAGCAGGGTAACATCTTTGTTGATGTTCAAAGTCTTGTAACCAAGCAACTTTTAACAAGGTTCAGATCTTAACCGATCTCTGTAAAAATCCCTTAACCGGGTAGCACTATGATCAGTGCTTTGTAAGCTCCTAATAGGGCGCCTTCATTCTACAGTAGTGAAGTTGTGAGCTTTGTCTCACCGTGGTTTTTTCCTTTTAACCGAGGGTTTCCATGTATAAACACTTGTGTTGATCTGAGTGGTTTTGCTTATGCTAGTAAACAATTGTTAACTTTCTGTTTTTTAATTCCAAGATCTGTTTGCAAGTTTTTAGATAGTGGAGATTAGTTTTACTGATTCACCCCCCCCCCCCCCTCTCAGTAACCGGTAAAATATTAACAATTGGTATCAAAGCCAAGTTCTCTCTGCTTCAAAGCCTAACAGCTGGAGAGAAAGATCATGGAGGTTTACCGGAATCAAAAGCAGCTAGAGGAAGCCAATGACATCATCACCTCTCTAGAAAAAAGATTGAGATCACTTGCGAAAAGAAAGGAGCTAGCGCTACAGCTAAATGAGAGCAATGAAACCATCGATGAACTCTCTGGGCAGAGTGGATCTGACGAAGCTGAGGAGGCAGTATCTGAACTCATGGAAAAGAATTAGATCCTGACCGATGAGATCTCTAATCTTAAAAGAGACCAAGAAGACAATGCCCTGAGGATGACTGAACTAATCGAGAAAAAGAGAAAAGCTGAAGACGAAAGAAATTCAGCAATCAAGTCTTTGTCAACCTCTGAGAAAGCAAGGGACCGGGCAGTGGAGGCCGTAGGGGCAAATGAACTTATCATTCTACAACTTCAAGAAGACATGCAAAGTGTCACCCAAGAAAATGCCCACATGCAGAAAGGTTGGCATGACAAGAATGAAGCATGCAATAGATTGTCTCAAGAATTGCATCAACTAAGGGAGCAGATGAACGAACTTGAAGAAACAAATGAAATACTGAGAAGATACAATGAAAGTTCAATTAAGCTTGATGAGAAACTCAAAGCTCAAAGAAGACACAAAGATTAGACCGGTCTTGGATTCACCAGTGAAAATGTCAAAAAGAATGGTGAGCCCTCTAGGGCAAAAGCAATCAAGAAGGATAAGATGAAATCGCTGATGCAAAAAGGTAAAGATTTCCCAAACACGTCTTGCAAACACTATGGGAAATTGGGTCATAAGACTAATAACTGCAGGAATGCACCAGTAAGGACCAACAATAGCTACTGCAAGAACTGCTGTAAAAAGGGTCACAAGACCAGTGAGTGCTGGTCCAATCCCACATCTATGTCTGGCAGCAACAAGGGAAGCCTCAGAGGGTACTGCTATGCATGCAATAAATTTGGACACAAAGCACAAAAATGCAGATCCAAGACAATGGCATTTAGATCCCCAAAACCGGTACTCACCAAGAAAACTGTGTGAACTGTGGATTACACAATTACAATGGCTCTCGCAACAAGTCAACTGACACGAAAAGAATGAACTCATGGAAAGCAACTGCAGTAATTTGCTATCACTACAACAAAGTGGGACACAAAGCCAAAGAGTGCAGAAACTGGTCATCTGGCAAGGAGAAGGAACCAGTTAAATCTGAAGAGAAGATCAACAAGGAAGAAAAAACTAAAAAAATAGTCAAACAGATTTGGTTCATAAAAGAATCAAAGATCTCCCCTAAAGAGAAGACAGAGGAAAGATCACCATCTGCTGATGGCGATATTTCTTCAGCAAACTAAACCATGAGGATTTAGAGGGAACTGGTAGATCCACTACTGTTCCCGGTATGACTGGTGAGAGTCAGATTCACTCGGTCTACAAGATTAACCGGTAAGGCAAGTTTACAATCAACCGGTTGGCAAAACGGAAAGAAAAAGTAGCTAAAGCATTTATTACTATAGCCGTTTAACAAATAGTTACCGTTTGGTAATTACCGTTATAACCTAACCCTATAAAAGAAAGGAAAATTACTCATAAGTTTTCACTTTGCTTACTTTGCAATTTACGAATTCTTGTGCTAAGTATTATTTTCACGCTTTGATCACTAAGAAATCACTATCTACAAATCGATCCAAGTAACTTTCTGCAAATTACCGGTTAGCAAGAATGGCTTCATCTTCCGCTATCGTGAAGTTGATCAAAGGAGATCAAGTGAACAGACCAGCATACAACATCTTGCCTGTTCAGAACAGAGAAAACGACATGGCCGGTGCTCTCTCTTCCATACCAAAAGGAGTCCTCATGACTGAGGATGTTACAGCGTTCATTCACGCCAAACAGGAAGAACTCGGAGAAACCTTTATTCAAGGAGAGTATGTGTCGTTATGTGAAGGGAAACTTCTCGACAAATACGCCAATCTGGTATCTTCCGGTCTAATAAATGGTGTGTGCTACCCTCCAATCTTCCGGGAGGACCAAGTTAGACTAGTACTGAGCCGTCTTCACGAACCAGGGTTCTAGCTCAACAGAGGTGCATGTCACGAGATCACCAAAGAGGATCTCCACAGAGTGACCGGGTACAGTGACAAAGGGGAAGCAATAACCTTGCGCACCATCTCCAATACTATCATCAACAAGCTAACCAAGTCGAAGTCCGACGGTCGACTCATGACTATAAACAACATTGAAGATTAAGGAGTACGTTTCGCGTCCGCTGTTATCAGATATAAAGTCTGTCAGTCAAGCAACTTAAACAGCGTACCAGGTGGTGCAATTCATGCTGCGCATCGCATCATGCACGAAAATGTCCAATACAACATTTGTGCAATGCTTCAGAACCAAATTTTTGAAAATATGAAGAAGCTTGGAGTTGTGAAGAAGAAATCTATGAAGTATGGAACCCTTCTGATGTGCCTATACTTTTTCTACTTGGATTTCTTCCCAGTTTTCGGAAAAGTGAATTGGAGAACTGATAAACTGATCATGCATCAAATCACTGAAATGGCAAATAGACAGGGAGACCGGTTAAGCAATGCTATGACTAAACATTTCGAAGCCTTTCAACTAGAGATGCACGAGAGGGAAAGAGTTTCGTCAGCAATTGTTGAACATTACAAGGATGAGGTATGTTTTCTAGTCACCATCGACAACTGCATTATTAAAGCAGTTGAACCAAGAGATGTATATGCTCCTGAGCTGGGTTACGAGATCTCAGCCAAAGTTGCTAAGGCATATGCTGATGCATTAAATGATGCAAATTTGGATCTTGGTGCCAATCGGTTCGGCACGTACACTAAAATTTTTCAGAATCTGTCAAAAAAGGCACCGATCAAAATTGTCTACAAAAGGACGCCCTCACCAAGGAAGAAACCAGCGACAGAACAGCCCAAAGGCCGAAGGAAGAAAGAAGAACCGGCACCTAGCATCCAAGAGGAAGAACAAGAAGAAACACACCCCAAAGACACAGTTCCTCTAATTAGGGAAGATCGGAAAAATATCAAAGGAGAACCCACCTAGATGGGCCAAGCCCACAATTGACGAAATTGTGAAAGGACTGAAGAAGGTTGGAAATTTAGGCTCTGTAAGAGGAAGATATGAATTGAGCAGTGATGAAGACAAAGACAAAATTGAGGAAGCAATAGCATTCTGCCTCCACAAATTCAATCTTCATCCCGGTGGACTACACACTACCCTACCGGAACAACTTCTACAGAATATTGAGGCCCGGTGGAAAGCCTCAAAAGAAAGAGAAAAGGAGAAGAGCATACGGGCTCTTTTGGAGGTTCAGAATCACCTTACTCTAGAAGAGGCAACAGAACAAGTTGAACTTCATCAGAAAACTTTTGCAACTATAAAAAGGATAGGCCTCATGCTTATTGGAGAAATTGAGAAGGTACATAATGAAGAAGTTGCACTATGGACCAAACTTCTTCAGACCCAGCAACAAGCAGAACAAGAAGCAACACAAAGAACAGTTAAACCGGCACCTGACATCGGTAAAGGGAAAGGAGTACTTGGCGAAGAAGCACCGGTACTAGTGGATTTAACCAAGGGATAGGCAACAAATCCAATGGTTCTCATCTCACCAAGCAAAGGTAACTTTCAACCTAGGCATGTTGATGATTTAATAACTAAGGTTATGGACTTTGGAGAAGTGGACAATGCAGCCAAATGGTATAGTGTACTAAATGAAGAGGACAAACAAAAGCTGATTGTCAGGATTGTAGAGACCTTCATGGACTATCATAGGACTCCAAGGGACTACAGGTCCAAGTTCCCACCGGAACTAAACAATAGGCTACAATCAAAATGGAAAATCGGTCTAGGCATGAACACCAGAATCACTAGGGACACACTACTTAAGGTCCGGCCTGGATTTAGTGAAGAAAGAATAAAGTTTCTACTAGAAGAAGCATCCATGAACCTAAAAACATTAGAGAGAGTCGCAGAGATATTGAATGGATATGAGAATAAAGTCTACAAAGACACTCTAGACTGCTGGAACAATTATGACTTCAAGGCATTGGAGAAATATGGTCCTCAGGATCAAAACAGACCAGTGCAAACACCAAAGGAGGGACACATAAATGGTGAAGAATCTTCTGCCAAAAAGGAAAAAGTTCAAACAGAGGAGTTTTTAACTAATGAACAAACAAATGTTGAACAAGAAGCAGAAATTGATATACCCATAGGAGAACTCCATACAGCTGAGGAGCAACAGCAAAGAGAAGACCCACTGGGAGAACAACAACAAATTGTTGAAGGTAGTAAGTCACCAGAAGAAGTCCAACCAGAAAGCAGAGCTCATCAAGTAATGGAAGACAATAAGGGGCAAGAAGAAGAGATCCCTGTCCACACAGATCAACTAAGACCGGAGCAAGAGCAAGACCAGAAAGAACACAGAGACATTCCAAGCTCCTCTTCAAAAAGGAAACTATCATTTGCCGAGGGAAAGGAAGCAAAAAGAAGCAGGATTACAAATACAGTGGTAGACATCAGTAAGATGTCAACAAGGCAACTAAAAGAATTGACCAAAAGAAAACAGGATATGGTCCTAACCAATGTAAAGAACATCCTGTACAACTTTGTCCCTGATGCTGACATAGATGACGATGAACCGGTCATAGATCAGCTAGAAGTTTTGGCGCAAGCAATCGCTGAGGATCTAACAGATCCAGAAATAATGGCAGCTGACCACTACGAAAAGAAAAGAGTAGAAATACTCCACAAACAGGTTGATGATATCAAAGTAAATGTGACAACCAACCTGAGAATCCTCCAACAGCAGCTTCAAGAGGCAGGAAGCTTGATGAGTAGAACATCAAACTTCGAAGTATTTTTGCAAGATTTTTCAGAGAAGTCTGCCGAGATAACAGAAGATATCAAAGCATTATCCTCTCAATTTGATATAAAGAACAAAACCGCAACCTACAGCAGAGAAATGTCCAGTCTAACTCTCGCACAGAGGAAAATTGCTCAAGAGAAAAATAAGAGGATTCAAGATATTATTGGATTTCAAATGTTCTTGGCACCAACATTTGACATCATGAATTCAACTGCATCCTCTACAGAAGCTATCATCAGTGAACTAGCGTACAAAACAGTGGAAGACATGGAGAATATCATTATTTCTCTGACTACAACCCAAAAGAATTCAGAATATATAACCGGTCAATGGACCCCATTCATTCATTCAGCAAAACCAATATATAAGGATATCTTTACAAAGCTTCAAATGTGAAGAAAAATGTTACCCTTTGTCTTATAGAGGCAAAAAGGGGAAGAAGAGTAAAAGAAGTGCCAATGCAGAATCTGCAGGATCAACACAGTAAACCGGAGCATTCAGTCAAGGGAAGTTCCAAACAAGGGAAGTGTTGTTCCACCGATACAAGGTATTGTGAAGTTTGTGTACAAGTTTTGCCACCAATGACAAAGGGGAAGATTGTTAGGAATTTGAGTTGTCATTAGTGTTCATCTACAAACACGTTGTATCGGTAAGGAGTCACCGGTCATTCACAACACCAGTCGCCGAGCAACATACCAAAAATGCACCGGTAGATGAAAAGAAGTGCACTCACCGATAGACTATTCTAAACAAAATGCACCGGTTTCTGAGTGCATATATAAGGTGAACCGGATACAAGATTGCACCAGTCTCGGTCTAAGACAAGCTAAAGATCCACACCGGATTAAGAGGATCAGTTTCAGTTAGAAGCCGAACTATATGGGAGTTAGCTTTTTAACAAGAGTTAGCTTTATCCTTTGCAAATGTCTTACATGGTGAACTCCAAATCATTACTCGCGTTTTGTTGCTGATTGCATGATTCATTGCGGAGTTTGCGGCCTAGCGGTTCTGTGAGTTAAGGGTTTCATTGCGATGAACTCTTTTAATATATATACAGGTCATAAGACAAAAAGGCTGTTGTTGTCAAAAAGGAGTGCAAAAGGAAAGATATTCTTCAAAAGAGTGCTAAAGGCACAGAGGTGAAGAAACTTGGAGAGATCAACAGCCAGGCAAACTGAAGAAGAGATCAACAGATATGATCTAATCAAACAGTGAGTGTCATACTAGATCATAGCTTTTACAAGGTATGAAAGCTATTAAAATCCCTCTATCAGGGTGAATCTAATCGGTTTTTTGTAAAAATCCCCTAACAAGGTAACATCTTTGTTAATGTTCAAAGTCCTGTAACCAAGCAACTTTTAACAGGGTTCATATCTTAACCGATCTCTGTAAAAATCCCTTAACCGGGTAGCACTATGATCAGTGCTTTGTAAGCTCCTAACAGGGCGCCTTCATTCTACAGTAGTGAAGTTGTCAACTCTGTCTCACCGTGGTGTTTTCCTTCTAACCGAGGGTTTCCACGTATAAACACTTGTGTTGATCTGAGTGGTTCTGCTTATGCTAGTAAACAATTGTTAACTTTCTGTTTTTTTATTCCAAGATCTATTTGCAAGATTTTAGATAGTGGAGATTAGTTTTACTGATTCACCCCCCCGCCCCCCCCTCTCAGTAACCGGTAAAATATTAACACATTCATTTTGGTTAATTGTTATGATGAATGACAATTGAATTAAAATAAATTTGATGAATGTAATCATTATGGTGAAGTGTTGAAATTTGAAATTAATTATTTTCTATATTACTCAATTCTGGAAAATTTCAATAAGTTAATCATTGTTAAGAGGAAAAACACAAATTTGTCAAGCAAATTCAGAAAAAAATAATATCTTCAGCTAAGAGCCAGGCAGGCTCTTTACAACAGCTTTTTTGGAAGTAATTTTGAAATAAATAAAACCTATGAAGCAGTAAAGAAAAGCACAAAAACCAAGCATCGCAGTAATTACAACAAGAGATACACAACCATGTGTGCCATTACTGGCATGTCATCAGCAATATGAATTGTAGCTTTGTCCTGAAAATCTGAAACAAAGCCTGGTGAGTTTAGTGAAGTATAACCCACATTACATTTCATCTGTGAAGCAGGAGGAAAAGAAACCAAGACCATTATGAAAACTTACTGCAAGGGATTATTTTCTGGAATGATTTAGAAGTCATAATTTTGGTTTCTTTGACATAGAATTCCAACCAGGCATCAAGAGTATCTTTTCAAAATTGTGGCTGAGGGAGAAATACAACCTGTATTGACATAAATCTTCACCAGAAAAAGGTGTGATGTCAATAATGACCACCAAAAAAGCATCACTTTTGTTTGTTAAGCTTGGATCCAGTTTCTCTATCTCATCAGTAGATAGGTCAAAAAGTGTGAGTGAGACTGCATTTCCTGTTTGACTACAATGGTTCCACATTCAGGTTATCTCCCCAAGATTATGGCCATATATGCATGTGGATATCTTCTCCTTACGTCCTATGATATTTGATTGGCTTATAACGTAAATAAGCATTACCAAAATGGCATTTGCACAACTATAACTTACAACATCAAAACTCTACACAGTACATGCAATTTCACTCAGACAGATACTCTTTGGTTGACTGCTATTTATAAAGTTCAGCAATTAGAACAAATTGACATCCCCTTCAAAAAGAAATAAAGAAGACAATCCATGTTCATGCGCATAAACACAGCTACCTATACATCCATACCCCAAAAAAAGACATACTTGCAATTCACATAAGTGATTTCCAATTCAAATGCTTTGTTGACTGATTTATTCAAATTTACGTAATTGCAATTTCAATGCTTTATGTGTTTCTCCATGATCTTATAATTTAGGCTGAACACAATTTCATTTTCATATTTCTTATTTCATTTACACCAAGAAAATTCGAATGCAATGCAAAATTCACATAAAGATGTGCATGAGGCTAATCTATTAGGATACTTTTGTCAGAATATATAATTATTAATTAATTTCTTCCAAAAACCTTTCATGCTCAGAGTTCTAAGCTAAAGTTGAAGTACAATGGCAGCAACCAAAGTTGACATGATCAAATTAACACCAAAGGAAGAAATAAAGATTTAAAGTAAAAATTAACCTCACTAGAATATAATGATATCTGTATTTTAATAATTGATAAGAACAGCAACAGAGTTATAACAGATTAGAAGCAATCCAAAATTATGAATAGAATATTACAGTCCAGAAACCTAAATAAAAAAGAGGCTTGGAGATTTAAATGTCTAGATAAAAGACTTGTACTAAAGGATTAAAGCCAGTTTAGATGGTACTGAATATTCAAGTATTAGACAAGAAGGTTACCACCCTCATGAGAATAAGCTAAAGCACAGCAAGTTTACGAACCAAATCTCAAATATTGCATTGATTTATTATTTAAAATACGAATACATGCATATCAAAATAAGAAAAACTTGGAAGTCTTGAGCTGTATTTATTGCAGTTCATTTACTGATATACAAAAAACACTATTATAAAGTGCATATCTGACCTGAATAACAGAAAGAGCAATACGATATAACATCACATCTGTGCTGATTGACTGCACAATCTGCACTTGCTCGCCAAGAATTCTAAATAGATCTACTGCTGCTGGAGTGTATAGCCTCCCATCTTCTGTCTTCTTTGGATCATGGACCTTATCAGCCTCCAATATGTTTGTGTACCATTTCTGCATCACAAAAGCAATAATTAAGCATTGATTTTCTACTCACATAATTGAATAACTTACTACCAAACTGTGGCCTATGTTTAAACTTTGAACTGTCAAAATAATCTTTTAGCAAACAAAATAAACCTATTACATGTTTACCTGCATTGTAGCCTGCATACGCTCAACGTAGGCATTCATAAGAGGATCCATTGCACCACTTTCAGCACACACTTGGGCTAAAGATTCATCCACACCAAGTCCAATAAGTTGCTCCTGATACTCAACAACCCATCCAGTAACCTGAATAAAATTTTCAAAATAAAAAAATCATTTTGTTACCACATCTTAGATGTGTAAGACAACCTAGTAACCAAGATCTCTCACAGATTTGGAAAATGATACTAATTATTTATTTCAACATTCATTTCCGTTATAGCATTTGTACTCAGTTATATGAAAGGGATGATTAGGAAAACAAAATTAAAGTGTCAGTGGAATCTCTTTCCAAGGAATGTGAACCTGCAAAGAAAAATAAGACCAAGCATATATGAAGCCTACTTCTTAACTACACCTTGGATAATTAATATATGATAGAACTTTGCTGCTTTTCTAACCTTCAAAATCTCAATATTTGACAGCTCATTTGCCCTATCACTTAGCAATCTAAGCATTTGAATAAATCGTTCAGTGTAGAGTTGCACCATCAACTGAAATATTTCATATCTGCATCCAATAAAATAAAACAGTATTTGTCATCTACTCTACAAGTGGGATAACAGATGATGGTCCGTAATTAAATTTCAAAAAGTTATCGCTTACATTAAAAAATATTCGATAGAAAAGGTTAATAATAATCATAGCCTTGTAATGAATAGAAGAATAGTCAATCGAAAACATCCATGTTTTCATATAACAGAAGAATCTGATTAGCAAGAAAAGACAAGTTATTTTCACTTTTATTAAACAAAGCAATGTTAAAATTACTTAACTGAATTACATGATTTTATTTGAGTAGGAAAGAGTATTCAACATTTCCATAATGCATGCTTTGGCTAAGTTTAGGCAGTATCTAGTTGGTAGTAAATTTTGCATAAAAATTGATCATAATAGCCTGAAGTATTTCATTGGACAGCGTGATCTCAATGAGAGAAAGAAGAAGTGGGTCAGCAAACTTCAGTCATATGATTTTGATATTTCTTATATCAAGGGTACACAGAATGTGGATGCTGACGCACTTTCACGGAGGCCTCATTTATGTGTGATGACTCAGATATCAAAGGATTGGAAACACTTGATCATTGCCGATTATGCCAGAGATCAATGGGCATCTGGTATTATTGATGGGTGTAATGTCCCCTTTTTGGGGTACATTATATTGTGTCGTGTCGTTAGCCTTTTTCCCTTGGCCCGGAGGGCTAACCGTGGCGTGGCAGTGCTCCAGGAGATAATTGGCGTAGGTGGTTTCAGTTCCAGGCCAATCGGAGCAGTTTCCGCAGGTTTCCAGGGTACTTACTATTTATAGTAAGTAAGCAAGGTTCAGAATTCTCGGCTTTTCAGTAGTGGACTTGGAGCGTCTCACCAAAAGCTTTCCGGTGAGCTATCACACGTCGACATCCGAGCTCGTTTAATGACAGAAGATTCCTCACTTTATTTATTATTTCACTTTATAACTCAACGGTCATTTTATTTAAAAGTGACTTAAAGTGAAATTATAAAGAAACGAAATGGGAATATGAAGAGTCACAGTGGGGAAACTAAAGAGTCATAGCTGTAGCCATAAGAGGAGGTTGAGAGTCTCATTTCAGTATGCTTCATTTTATGGATTTTTATCTCGTCTTGAGAATTCGAGAAGCTTTAGCTATCGAATCAGAAATCTGAGGACGAAAACCTTCAGCATTTCTTGGTGGATTGGCTGGAAACCCGATTGATCTCCGGTGCGGATTCACATCAGAATTCGCCATTGTTTTACCAAGTTCTTATCATCCGATCTTATTGTTATTTCTGTATTTCAGATTGGATACTGTAATTCTTGGTTATTGTATTGCTGTTGTATAATACAAAACCATATTTCTGAGTTATTTCATGAGATTGTATTTGTTGGTTATATAAATATATCTGTCGGTTATTGTTATTGGTTCAACGATTATTTGCATGTTATATTGGTTTTCAAATCTGCATGAGTTTTATTGGCAAAAATCAGTAAATGGCCGGTTAGGGTCATTTCAGTGGTATCAGAGCTAACAATTCTGTCAGCCTATGAGGTTTTTTCTTCAGAACCAAATTTGCAAAAATATAACTTCAGAAGGGTTTTACGAAGTGAGCGTCATTTCGAATAGTTCTTTGCATATTGAAAAACTCCAGTTTTATAGAGCTAGCAGACAGCCAGCCTGCTCATTCAGCAAAAAAATAAAAATAAAGATATTAAGCCACCTAGCAAGTATCCAGGCAGGGAGCTCGCGTCTTGGGTTTGAACAATTGTATATTGGAATTTTGTGTGGCTCTATCTGATCAAAAGCTTATATATTTAAATGATTGCGGAAGCTTGGTCATGAAACATTACCAAGCCAGAGTATTCAAGAAATTTATTATATTTGGGAGCTAGTCGTGATTAATTCCTATGTTCCCTGCTACCAGCGCGGGGCCTCCCTTGAGCACTATCGATAATACGGAAGGAAGCATACCTGTGAGGGAAGTCAGGTAATCACGCCTGCAGCGTGACATCCCAGTGAACGGGACTGGGGAGTTTCGACATAGTAACACAGGGAAGTTTTGTGATTAGAAAGGCACGAGTTGGAAGGTGCATAGCAAGCACCACAAGCAACAGTCAAAGCCAAATTTGAGTTGCTAGGTCTCTCAACTGGCATCACATACAAATGCCCTTGTATTATTTGTGTAGCGTCAGGATATTGTGGTAAACTTTGTTATTGCCGTGTAAAGGTTTGGAAGCTTGAGTCTCAGCCGGCAAACAAGAAAACGTCACCTTGCATCTCGTCTTGGTATTTGTTCACAGGAATAACATGAATTAAGTATTTGAAAATTCTGAACGCACAGCATCAACGTGTCTTGAAAGACCATGCTCAGACTACTCCAGAATATTCTTTCAAGCAGGAAGGGAACCAGCGAATTCCATTTTGTTTGGCGTGGAGGAATTACTACAGGTGCATTGGCTTTATCGGTTCATTTTTACTGAAATCTGTGACGCAGTGCATGAGTGGATTATTGCATTTCTGACCCAGTGTTCATCCTTCCTTGACATCATGTGAAATCTGTATTGAGTTTGGAACTTGGTGAGGGGTAAAGATTGACAGCAAGAAACATATATATTTTTATATATTGCTACACCTCTCTTCTTGAATGCAGGGGTAAGAATACTCAGGCACAAGAATTTTCCATTCCACAGTGCAGCCCTAGTCTGTTGGGAATCGAAGCTATTTGCAAGCAAATGTATTTTGAAAGTAAATAGGAAATTCAGTCTGTGAATTCTGAGATTGAATGTACGTATTTGTTTACTGGTGAGTTTATATAAATATCTCAAACTCCCAAATGCACACCACAACAAACATAGAACCTACACTGTGACACAACTATATAGGGGGAACTACTTGTTGCACGCAAGAAACATTTCCGTGAGTTGAAAAAAATAGTACCTCCAGCACGTATTGTAACACCTTCAGTACCCCGAACTTAATAAGCATACAGACAAGGCTGGGTTTGGTCATTTCAGCTGAAGGCACATACTTGCAGACTTGTACGTCTACATAACGAGACATTATCAGTGACTACATCATTCTCCTTCAACAGGTGTACTCGGGGAGAAATATAACAATTAATGTTAGACTATCCAGTTTGTGTGAAATTTTGATGAGGAAGTGAGCGAGAAACTATTTGAGCACCTTCAGTCAGAATAGGTCGGAAGTTTTATGACAGCATCTCAGCTATAGAGGTTGTTCGTACTAAACCTTATTCGGGCTATTGCAAACCTCGGTGAAAATTAAATCATGGAGACCTTGGAAAGTCCGATATTCTCTAAGGAGTTCAATGGCATGTTCTACGGTGTCCATCTTAGAGATATCCGAAAAGAAATGGAAATCGGGAATGAATTATGTTGCCTTGGATGGCAATTGGAGGAGCAAAAAATTACAAGCAGCATGCTTGCCAAATTAAATGAAATAAATTCATATCTATCCAGGATAGATCAAGTTGATTGCAGGTTTTTTAATTGGGCCATGCAGCCCACAATGGTTGCCTTAGTGCAACACAGATTTATGAGTCATCCACTTCAAGATGTTAGGCTCGCAGTCGCCTTATGTCTCAATGAGATCACTCGAATTACAGCTCCTATCATTCCTTACACCGAACACATTTGGAGACAGGTGTTACAGCTGATGGTTGACAGTTTAGATGGACTAAGAGATGACAGAGGTTCTACCTTCGGGAAACATTTAAAAATCTTAGAGTTAATGGCGAGCACCAAAGTTTTTAGTCACATGCTGAATCTTGGTTATGATGAAATGATTCAGCAATTATTTTGGTGTCTCTTAGACGATTACAGGGAGCGTCATCCAGATGAGGTGAAGACATGCATTACGACTATCTTATCCTCGATCTTAGAAGGGACTATGACATATGCAAACAATTGCAATCTGAATTGTTGGCATTATGGAGAGGAGAAATAAGGTACGCATCCATGGTACATGAACTCTTAGCTGAATTAATCAAGCTTCAAGTTGAAAGATTCATGAGTTCATTATCTGAAAATGAATGAGCATCATTAGGCTTACAGGTTGCAGGATCTCCGGTGATAGGCCAGGACTTAGTGAGTGCAGGGCAGATTTGTTTCTTATGCCAGAAGGGCTAGTTAGAAGGGCATGTTTGCAAGATTGAACAAGGGGAAGATAGATGGCAGCCTAATGACAGAAACATTACAGTTGAGACTACCCCACTTTCGGGAGATAGTGGTCAGTATTCAGAACTCTACTTTGGTGACTTGATGGCGGAGTTTGATAACTCCATGGTTATAGGTTGTGGTAACCAATTGGAGACCTTCAGCAATTCCGGTAATGAGGAATCATGTGACTTCTTTAGCAGCACTTCACTTTTGCATCACACTGATATGGATGACCAATTTGGCAGTACATCTCGGGATAACACTGATGAGAAGTGTGTCTTAAAGAGTCAGCTAAACGTTAGTGATGATGCCATTATTGCAGCACTAGTTCACCAAGATAGCACTCACCAGATCATCGATGATCTGTACAGGACAGCTCAGAGAGATCAAGGGCAAGACGACAGAAGGATTGGATCCTTTACAGCAAATTTACAGGGAGTCAGGACAGCTTTTGAGGATTAGAAATCAAAGTATTTGAGGCTACTCACAGACCAAGACCACCTATTACAGGTTGCCGGGACATATGCTGAGCAGTTGACAAATAAGGAGGTTGAGATCGATAAGCTCAGTAGGGAGCTTAGTGCTACTCGGGGCACTTTGGAGCATACCCGCATTGCTCTCCACGAGGCAAGAAATCAGATTGTGGTCTCTAGCCAGTACAGGGAACAGGATGACAGGGATAGGTCTGAATTCTATCAGGAGGTGATTCAGGAGCTTGACAGCATACAATAGACCTATGACTTGGACAATTGTCCAAGAAGATCTTTGGGTCACAGAGAGTTTCGTGACGACTTAGACCACTTCCAAATGAGGGATAACTCCTTGTTTGAGATGGGCGCAGAGTTGACTTTTGACAATCCCCTCTTTGAGATAGATGAGGGAGATACTTCCTATTCCCAGGATGGGGATGAGGTTAGTTGCAGGGTCTGGGACCCAGGTGCAGTTATCAGAGGCGAGCCTTGGTCACTAGGTTGGAGTAGCGGGATGAGCTCAGTTGATGAGCAGTGTGGTTTGTGTACCCGCAGTCCAAGAGAGGTAGCTATGTCTTGTGGCATGATGAGTGATATGTCTTTTCTTACACTACCACTCAATGATTATGTTGATCAGGTAGGACTTATTCAGTACGGGGTTATCGAGTTTGGCATGCTGGTTATGCTGGTTGGTGTGAATTTTTCACACAATGGTATACATTGTATGACTCTGGGTATTGAGAGACAGTCATGGAGTCCCTATGCTGATTTGGGGTTCCCAGTAGAGCTATTCAGTGCATCGCAAGTGGAAGCCTTATCCGGGGGTTTTGACAATTTGCCTCTTCAGCGCAGTTTCTGGTTCAAGCTACAAATCAGAGGGGCATACTCGAGGTCGGTTTTCTTTTTTGGAGCCGATCGGTATGAGATTTGGTTTTCTCCAGCATATGGTCGTAGAGGCGCGAGAGGGCCCAGTTGGAGTCAGGTTCTCAGTTGGGTTGAGACCCTTCTTACAGATGATAGCAACACAGAGCAGATTGGTTCGACAGATCCTGCAGTGATTTGGGATCCTAACAATATATGGGCTGCTGTGTGGTTATTGTATGAGTGGCTTCATAGATCGGAGCATAATGACTGGGTCAGTTTCACACGACTGGTTGGTGGAGCCGCTTCCCTGAGGTTGGTTTGGGATCCTAGTATTTGATCTCAGCACGCAGATACCGATTGCTTGAGGGCAAGCAATCTCCGGAAAGGGATGATTGTAATGTCCCCTTTTAGGGGTACATTATATTGTGTCATGTCATTAGCCTTTTTACCTTGGTTCGGAGGGCTAACCGTGGCGTGGTAATGCTCCAGGAGATAATTGGCGTAGGTGGTTTCAGTTCCAGGCCAATTGGAGCAGTTTCTGCAGGTTTCCAAGGTACTTACTATTTTTAGTAAGTCAGCAGGGTTCAGAATTCTCGATTTTTCAATAGTGGACTTGGAGCGTCTCACCAAGAGCTTTCCGGTGAGCTATCACACGTCAGCATCCGAGCTTGTTTGGGCCTCTGTTTTAATGACGGAAGATTCCTCACTTTATTTATTATTTCACTTTATAACTCAACGGTCATTTTATTTAAAAGTGACTTAAAGTGAAATTATAAAGAGACGAAATGGGAATATGAAGAGTCACAGTGGGGAAACTGAAGAGTCACAACCGCAGCCATAAGAGGAGGTTGAGAGTCTCATTTTGATATGCTTCAGTTTATGGATTTTTATCTCTCCTTGAGAATTCGAGAAGCTTCAGCTATCGAATCAGAAATCTGAGGACAGAAATCTTCAGCATTTCTTGGTGGATTGGATGGAAACCCGATTCATCTTCACATCAGAATTCGCCATTGTTTTACCAGGTTCTTATCATCCAATCTTACTATTATTTCTGTATTTCAAATTGGATATTGTAATTCTTGGTTATTGTATTGCTGTTGTATAATACAAAACCATATTTCTGAGTTATTTCATGAGATTGTATTTGCTGGTTATATGAATATATCTGTTGGTTATTGTTATTGGTTCAACGGTTATTTGCATGTTATATTTGTTTTCAAATCTGCATGAGTTTTATTTGCAAAAATCAGTAAATGGCCGGTTAGGGTCATTTCAATGGGACAATTCAGGATAGCAAGTATACTCTTGTGAATGAGTTGATCATTTACAAGGAGAGAGTATATTTGATTCCAGGGTCGAGTGTTAGACAGGTGGTGTTGAGAGCTTTCCATGGTTCTTCTTTAGCTGGACACCCGAGGTTTTTCAATACCTATAGGCATGTGTGGGAGCGATTCACATGGAAAGGCCTAAAGTATGATGTGTAGCAATATGTTAGAGAGTGTTTTGTTTACTAGCAGAACAAGTAGGAGCACACATATCCAGCTGGGTTATTCAGCCACTTCCCATTCTTGAGCGGAAGTCGGAATGCATTTCTATGGACTTCATTGTGGGCTTCCCTAAAGCCCAGGGTAGAGATTGCATCTATGTGGTAGTTGATCATCTCATGAAATATACTCATTTCTTTCCGATCACTACTACATTTTCAGTGACACAGGTTGCAAATTTATTTTTTCGGGAGGTCTTCAAATTGCATGGTTTACGTCGAAATATTGTAAGTGATCGAGATAGTCAATTTATGAGTCACTTCTGGCAGAAGTTATTCAGGTATGTGGTACAAAGTTGACTCCTAGTACCAGTTACCACCCACAGACTGAGATTGTTAATAAATGGTTGGAGGGCTATCTTTGGAATTATGTGTCTACTCAGCAGAGAGCTTGGGTGAAGTGGATATACTTATGTGAGTATTGCTACAAGTCCACTCACCATATGTCTATTCGGATGACACCCTTCGGAGCCCTGTATGGGTATGATCCTCCTAGTTTCTTGGATTTCTTACTCAGTGATAGTAGAGTTCCCAGTGTAGGTGACTTGTTGCAAGACAGTCAGGATATTATGGGAACACTACAGGATAATATTCAGAGGGCTCAAAATCAGCAGAAGTGGTATGTTGATCAACGGAGAGTTGCTCGCTCCTTACAGGTTGGGGATATGGTATATTTGATGTTGCAGCCCTACAAGAAGTCATCCATTCGGAAGAGCGGAGCTAAGAAGCTCAAACCTTGGTATTATGGCCCTTTCTGTCTTGTCAGACGAGTAGGTGAGGTTGCTTATGAGCATGATTTACCAAAGGACAGCAAAGTGCATTATGTATTTCATTTATCGCGTCTCAAGAAGGCATTGGGCCATCATGTTGTCCTGGTGCAAGGCAAGCTCTTTGATTACCTAGAGTCTCTAGTTAAGTTTTTGGCTTGTAGTGGCCTTAGCCAAGCCACTAGTGCAATAAGAAGATTAGTTAGTCTCTCAAGTGTTTTGGTTAGTTGTTAGCTTTCTCTTGGTTTCCCTAAGTCCTAGGTGAGCCTTTTTGAGTCAGGTTGAGTCAAATTTGGCCAACTTCGCCAAAGTTGCCAAACATTGGAAAATGTTGTAAAAGGTTGTAAATGGCCCTTTTTATGCTTGTAGGGGTTGAGAATGGTCTTAAGGACACTAGATTAGTCAATAATTAGTCACAGAAGGGTGTGATCAAGTGGTCTGATAAACCATCACAAGCTGCTGTGACAACTTTGAAAGTTGTCATGACAACTTTTTGTCATGACAACATTTGTTCATAACCAAGGATATGGCTCTAGAAGACCAAAAGCCCGACCCAAGGGTCCTAACACTTAGGATGAGATATATAATGTTCAAAAACCCTAAAATAGAGTAGGGGAAAGTGTGCAGTACAGAAACCAAGCACTGGCACGAGTTTTGTTGTGTAATCTTTGTGAAGAATTAATGAGTTTGTGTGTAACAAAGCTTGAATATGGATTGAAGGACTGACTGTAACTGTTGCATGTGTTAGAGTAGGATGTTATTTGGTTCTTAGGATTGCTAGTTGATCATTTTGACAGGTTTTAGTATTAGCTTTTAATTATTTTGTTCTCTGGCCTATCTCGGGTTGGTCCAGACAAAGGTTTTCAAAATGGAGTGCTAGGTCACTCTCCCACCGTACAATTTGTGCAGCCCTTTGGGATCTGTGACTAGACTCCTTGTACTATATGGTGTTGAAAGGATGGGCCCTAAAAAGCAAGGGAAGCAATTTTAATGTGATGCCCTAGGCGAGCCAAGAGTGCATGGCTAGGGATCACAGTGTATTGCAGAGCTGTTAGGAGCGATTAAAAGCATTCATTGCGTCAATCAGAGCTTGGAGAGAGGAGACCAGATGTGTTAGCAAGCATCTCCAATGATGGGAAGTCTTGATGGAAGATCTAAGCATGAGGAATATCAAACCCTCACTGGTTCAGTCAATGAGCAAGCAAACCCTTGATTGTAGCCCTATTTCTAGGAAACCCCTGTACAGACAGGTTGAAGCAAGGAGACCAGTAGAATCTAAGAACCCTTCCAAATGGGTATTCAAATCTGCAATTAGTTGTGGACCTTGTTTGGGAAGTTTTGGAGTTAGAAGCCAAAAGGAGTCCAATTAGGCCTACTAGCCTAGTAGCCCTTTTTGGGACAGTCAGCAAGAAGATCTTGATAGCGATAGGGTTGCCTTTGTAAGAAGTGGGTTTAAACATGGTGTTGGACCAAATTCTAAGTGATTTGACTCTCCTCTCTATTATTTATATATTTGATTAATTGCTCAACTAATTATTTAATAATAAGATTGATGACTGATAAATATATTTTAATATTACATACGTGGGATATTACAGTATTACTGATTTATTATATATCCAAGAATAAAATTTAATGGGAGCGGATATCACAGTCCTACCCTCCCCAAAATTGTTTGTCCTCAAGCAATTCAATATTTCCTCATTATTTTGAGAGCGACATTTAGTTAACTTAAGACAAGTTTTCTCTCATTTCCCAAAGAGATAATCTTTTGTTGTGAGTAGTTGTGTAACCCTAATATTAATCAGTATATCTTGAGTTCACTCTAGGTATTCTTATTATTCCCAATCAATTAAAAATAGAATCACATCCATTTGAAAATATATAAATATATGCAGACACAAAGTATACACGAGGCATACACACTAATGCATGAATACACGGAGCGTACACATTGATGCAAGAAGACACGAAGCATACACAAAGTATACACAATATACACATTAATTAAATTAAATTAAATTCTTAAATCCCGTATTTCATATTAAGTGATTTAATTTCATATGCTATCTATATTTCCTGTTGCTAAGCTTGATCTGATATTACTTTGTTCTAAGGAGAGAGGAGGTCTAAATACAATCCAAGGCAATTAGAGACCCCTTGATAGATTCCCTCAAAGTTTACAGATCCAAGCCCTCCCTTGGGAGTTTTGGCCCTCAAGGATTAGAGGGTCGTTGATCCCCACTCTATCTTGGGAACTATCCCTTTGGGATTTAGACCACCATTCCTTGAATTGCTTCAGCCTTCTTCTTAATTACTAAGGCAATATGAAGATCCTGGCCATACTTTTAGTATATTTACTTATATATTTGAATATGTGTTCATCACTTATTTAATTATGTTTTTAGGCTTCAACATTACCTGATATAGTAAGATCTGTATATCACAAACTGATCCCTTTTATTGACAAAGAAATGATTCATTGATTTGAATTTACCCTACAGGGTGGCAGGATCATAGCTCTGATACCATTTGTAATGTCCCCTGTTAAGTGAGGACTCAGTCATTACTAGTTTTAACTTAATTTAATATTCTTTCTTGGCTAAGCTAAATTGTCAATAAATCAACAACAATAATAATACAAGAAAACTAGTACTTTATTAATGACTTAAGAAATTGACTCTCTGATCCATATTATAGGATTGATCTTATAATTACTTTAGTTCTCGAGAAGGGAGAAGACATTGGAGGCAAACCAAAGCGCTTAGAGACCATTGATAGGCTCCCTCAAAGTTTACAGATCCAAACCCTCCCTTGGGACTTTTTCCCTCAAGGATTAGAGGGTCGCTGATCCCTACCCTATCTTGGGAGCTATCCTATTGGATTTAGACTGCCCCTCTTTGGCAACCTCAGCCCTTCCCCTCTCATATACCAAAGTAGCAATAAGAGTTGAGTCTAAAATATGTTAGAATCTCATTAAGATAATTCAGATTTTATACTTCTTAATATATGCTCACATGTATCTATATATATATCTATATATATAATTCTGATTTTTATTTATTATTAACATACTTAAATATAATCATAATCTCTTTATATATACTATATATATATAACATAACTTATCTATATAGATCTTCTATCTTGTTTCACTATTATATATATATGTATATTACTTATATTAATATATATTAGACTGCATATTAATCTTCCTGACCTCAACAACATTCATATTTAATATTCTCAGACTTATTCATACATAGTATATACAGCATGCTATGATGTCCACACGCTGCTTGCCAACTGGGTATTATATCTTATTCAGCATAATATCTTATTCAGCGGTAATGAGTAATAGTTGTATTTATAATCTGCTATTCTTACGTAGAATAGCAGATATGATATATTTTAAAAATAAGAAATGTCCGATATCGATTCCCTTATATCTCCCCCCTTCTAGCAATGTTTATCAATCTACTTTAATATCATGTGGCAAGGATTGGAAGAGGTGTGTCTCTTCATAGCAACCTCTTCATCCCACCACTTGGTTAATCACTAGTCTTAACTAATCGCTGTTCTAACTATCAGTGATTTTTGTAAACAATATATGGATCAGTCTTATTATGCCATCGTGCCATTGACTAGTCCTTGACACCGATTATCTTGTTTTAGCATTGTTGTACGTGGTTGTGTTTATCGGTCGGCATTCTCTGACGTACCAGCCTGGACTTCTGCTGCCCATTGACTGTCCTCTTCATTTATGCATTTGTTAATTAATTTATTTTATTACTTAATAATTATTCATTTATACTTGTTTATTAATAAAAATAAACTTATTTACTTATTAATTATTAATTGTAAATTATTAAAAATAATTTACTTATTAATTAGTACTTATTTATTCAATGTATATTATTTATATATTTGATTAATTGCTCAATTAATTATTTAATAATAAGATTGATGACTGATAAATATATTTTAATATTACATACATGGGATATTACAGTATTACTGATTTATTATATATCCAAGAATAAAATTTAATGGGAGGGGATAGCACACATCTTGTCCCCAGTCACCCAAAACTAGCCTTGATAATGGCACTCAAAGCCTCTTACACCCTCACAAGTTGTCTCATAATGATTGCGTTATGCAAATTGAGTTTTAGCAACCTCATATGGTGTAAAAATATTACGATAACTTTTTATTAAAAAAAGATAACTAAAATTTTGCAACATTAAAGTTTTAAAAGAAATAAAAATTAAATTTTAATTTTAATTTATTATAATTTCATAAACACGAGGTCCAGTCTCCCCCAGCTCACGCGATATCGGAGGGCATGTAGTGCCACAGTCACTAGTAACATTTAAAAGTTTATCCAGCACATTGCAATTTATAGGGAGCGGAGATAGGGGGTTACCCAATTCCTACTATCTAAAAAATATAAATAGAAAATATTTTTTTATAAAAAAAATCATAAACATACTTTTGAGAACTCCAACATCGAGGACCTAAAAAAAGCTTGAGATATAACAATTTGTCAAACATCCCAATCTCCTCAACTTTGGCATAGATCAAGGTTTAGCAAAACTGCAAGATTTTTATCAAGATCCATAGTAGAAAAACTAACGTAGAGAAGAATCTCAAAATACCTTAGGGCTGCATCTCTTAGTCCCTTAAATTGCTTGGTCTCGTGGAAATCATTAAAAAATTCATTTCATTTCACGTCATCAAGTGAACCAACAGAAAATAATGTCCAAAAAATGTGCCCATATGTTGCCTCAACTAATAAACATATTGTGCTACAAATTTTAGCATTATTCATTAAGACTTTAAAAAAAAAGATCCACCATCTCGATCACCTCTGAAGGATTCTGGCAATGAAATTTGCATCTTTCACTTGTCCCTAACAATCAATTGCCTTCAAACACATTGCCACTTTAGTGCACACCACATAGGTTTGTTACTGCAATCTTTTTGTGTATCATAAACAATGGAAGGAGTCGTTTTGGCCCATGAAACCCTTATTACTGACAAATAGTTTTTCTTCTACCGAAAAAGGTGGCGCATACCTACGATCTATGTAACATATAGGTTTTCTACTGATTATTGTCACAAAAAAACCCTGTGTCACTTACCAAAGAGATCTTTGCAATCCTTCAACACTCGAAAACAACAGTGTCCCCAAGAAATGACAAAAAAACGTTTTGGAAGTTGGGAGTAACATTTAATTTGGAAATGTGTTTTTAGATTGCGTTCTTGGCTTACATGAGCATTTTGGACCTTTTTTTATATTTAAAATATTCTTTCTAAAATCATTTTAAAACATTTTTTAACAGAAAAAGGGCCACCTCCCATGCGGACCAAGCCCTACTTGGTCAAGGCACTACTTGTGCACCCTGACTACACATATTGCATACCAAGGTACCCAAGAAATGCAATGGGTGAACCTCTTAAGTAACAAGTCCCAAACACAGCTCCAAACCCATTCTGTTTGTAATCAATGATACACTGTTTTATAGATGCCAACAAAAACCCTAATGTAAAACACAATTTTCATTATGTTTTAAATAAAAAATACCATGTTTGTATAGATCAAATTGATGGAAAACTAAAAATAGATTTTAGGTTTTAATTTTGTCCCCTTAAATTCAAATTTCTGAGATAAAATCTAGCAAACTCTGTGATTTTGGTGCTGATGAGTTTCTAGTTTTTTACATTGATCTGGCCTGAGTTGGATTAGTTGACAACAAGAAGTGTAGAAAGGGATATATCATTAGTCTTGAAATAGGTGCAAATACTTGGTTAAGCAAAAAACAAAAGATGGTAACTTCATCTCAACAAAAGCAGATACAAGACTGTTGTTTTAGCCGCATGTTATGCATTTTAAGGAAGCACTTGATTGATTTACAGTTACATCAAAAGCATCCTATATGAATATTTTGTGGGCCAACAAACCAATTATTCATATATGTACCAAGCACATAAAACATAATTTCTATTTTATTTGATTGCTAAACAAGGAAAAGAGTGTCACAGTAATACATTATCCATCTAAACCAAGTGGCCAAAATGTCTTAAACCCACTAGTTAATTAAATTGAGATCTAAAACTGCCATGTTTTCATATTTAACAAATAAGGAAAAATGTTTGAATAATTCATATAATTGTAATAAATATACTTCACATGAACTTGATTTGTAAATTTACAATGGCGTAGAAAATAATACACAAAATCGAAACATAAAAGTATGCTTCAAAAAATTTAGTAACAAAGGTGCATTTGATGGTTATCTCCAGTGTAGCATTGATGTTGGGGTACATCGGGAGGAGTTTTCAAGACGGCGAGACAAAGCGCATCAATTTTGGGATGGCGAGGTATGGCAGGGGGACGCCAACAAGGGGCGGGGGGCAGGGGGTGTCATGTTTACTATACATATAGAACTTAAAATGCTAGTTATGAAATGATGTTTCAGTATAACATACCAAATTAAAATACTTAAAACATAGCAAAATTGCAACACAAACCAGAACCATTCAACATTCAACATAGTAACCTAGTACATACCCAATAGTAACATTCAAAAATCAAAATTCAAAAAAGAAATTCAAGTACCCATCCCAGCGGTGACGTGGTTGCAAAATGGTAGAGGTGGGAATACTCGGGTACTCCAAGTACCCGCTGCGGGGACATCTCGGGGACAGGTACTTCAAGGTTTTGTCCCCAGGTTTCACTGGTTATCTCTCTCTCTCATTGAGTTGGCAATTGATTAGTCATCTCTCTCTCTCTCTCTCTCTCTCTCTCTATATATATATATATATATATATTACACATAATTTTCTGGTTAAATAAGGACAGCACAGCAAGCCTGTCTCTCTCTGTTTTCTTCTTTTTTTCTGTTATCTCCATATGATTCAAACATTTGTCTAATTCTTCCAACTTGTGTATATAAGAATAAATATATATGTATAAAGTAGAGTTTAATATGTTCTAAGTAGTGCTTTCATTAAAAGCATGCATAAAACAAAAAAACAATATGAGAAGCAGCCAAATGCAAAATAGAGCTATGTGAACTTAGGAAAGGGTTACTCAAAATAATAACAAAATAAAATAAATCCAGACTTACCTTGGAGGAAAACAAGGTGCAACAAAGTCATATATATCAGCTAGCTCCTCTGCAATCTGAAAGATGATATCTTCATGGGATTAATGATCACTAGCGATTGTAGCAATACTTTCCAAAAGTCAACTTGATTTATAACAAAATTCCCAATTCCTGAATGTTACTCCAATAATATCTGAAAGCCAACATTTAAGTTCATTTTAAACTTGAACCTAACAAAATCATTATTGGGAAACTTTTAAAATAAAAAGATCAACTCATGTTTTAAAATTTCTTCAAGCTTTGATCATGCCTATTCACATAGATGTTATAAGAGTCACTCAAGAACTCAAAAGCAAAAACCACAATAACCTTCCACAAGAGAGTATGCAAGACATGAGCTTGCTTGATATTAAAATCTATAAGATATGTTACAAAGTGTACAAGAGCCTTGCTTATATAAACAAAGTGAGTGAAAGGATTAAACAAGATGTTCACAAGTGCCATAATCCTACAACATGAGACAACTTTACATAACAACCTAGGAAACAAGAATTAAATGCCAAAATATAAAATCTAAATGACAAACAAGACTTCTAGAAAGATTCCCTAAGACCATAGTTCCTAGATTTGGACTCAGCACAGACTCGGCAAGGCTGACCTGACTCGGGACTCAGCAAAAACTCGGCAAGACTTGGCAAAAACTAGGTTTATGGGGAGTCTTGCCTAGGCCTAGTTTCTGAAGGGTCCTAGGCCCCTAGGACTTGGCCAGGGTCACTCAACTCAAAACTCGCCAGGACTCATAGAGTCCTGGAGAGTCCAAGAACTATGCCTAAGACATAAGTTAACATGTGAATAGTACCCCACTAAGGAAAAAATTGGTACAAAACCTTATTGACACCAACACCCCCTCCCCCACCCCCCTCTTAAGTGAAACTTAGCAGGGAACAAACAAATGCATATGATGCAAGTAAGATGAATGATGGGTCCTAGCTACAAGTCTATTAGGGCTTATCTTTTCTTTTGGCATTTAATCCTTGTTTCTAGGTTGTTATGTTAAGTTGCTTCATGTTATAGGATTAAGACACATGTTAACATCGTGTTTAATACTATCACTCACCTTGCCTATATAAGCAAGGCTCTTGTACATTTTGTGACAAATCCCATAGATCTTAATATCAAGCAAGCTCATTTCTTGCATACTCTATTCTGGAAATTTGTTTTTGTTTTCGCAAATGATCCTAGGGCATTGACCTAATCTTCAGCTCCTACAGATGTTAGAAGTTAACACTATCAAAATATAATGATCCTAGGGCGTTGACCTAAACTTCAGCTCCTACAGATGTTAGAAGTTAACACTATCAAAATATAAAGCTCAATGCAATGAACTAAAAGGCTGAGGGGGAATGTTCGAGCAGTCTCACTTATATGAGAATTCATACTCTTAACCACAAACCCTCAAAGCTAATGAGAAAATAGTAAAATGTGATCCAAAAGAAAATATATTCGAATCTCTTCACAACTTAGTACTTACTAGCTTACAACTAGTCCTACCACCAAGATCAACTGGGAAAATATTATTCTGTAACAGCACCTAATACTAAAAAAGACATGGTTTGCATGGCTTCTTGTAAATGGGTAAGGGAAAAACCTTGCTTTTAAAATTATCAAAGTGGTTTCTCATCTAGCATTAGTTGTTCATTTTGTGTGTGCTTGCAAATCACTTGAAGTATAGATTGATCATTTATTTTGCTAATGACAAGGAAATGATGAGTGAGAAACAAGATTAAATTGATTATGTTTTGTCCTTGTTGAACAAAATATAATAAACTTAACAAAATTTCAGGCTTCATCACCTGCTTGGCAATAAATCAGATAAAGTGATATTATTTCCATCTTAGATGTAGGAGCCACATGCTAAAAACTATATGCATCATTGTAAAATTGATACTAGAAAGCATTTCATGGCAGTTGGTCATGAATTTGATTATTGCAATACCTTGGGCAGTCCTCACTCAATTCAAGGTTCCATTTGACACTAATTTCTCTGCACTAAGCTCACTGTGATTTTTTTTTCCTTAAAAATGAACATAAATAAAAAAGCATACCATGTCTTTCGATAAATCCAAAAAATAAAAAAGCATACCATGTGTGCCTCTTCCAGTGCAGCTTTCAAGTCCTCAAAAACAAGCTGCGTGGAAATGAACATTTTATTTTAATTTAGAGGAGTAGACTCTGCAAAGATTAGAGAGACGGAAAAATGTAACATTTAAACTTCTTAAAATAACATGGCCATTTACAATTGCAGCTTGTAGATTGTCTTATTAAAAAAATTATTAGAGCACCTTAGAGAGCAATTTGTCAAAGCGAGTCTCAACAGACTTTCTGATCTCCTCGTAGCATTTATCTTTATAGCCCTTTCCCTGACCTTTTATCTTATCCGGGATTAAGCTTCCCGGAGATGACGATGGAATCAATGGCTTTCTGCAACAATAAAATTAAGCCAGAAAATGGAACTAAGAAACAGCCATTTTTTATATAACTTAAAAGAAATGACATCAGACACCATATACGCTATAAAAAACATGAAAAGAAAGATTTCACATAGAGAGACAAATATCAATAGAAAATAACATTAGTACAACATATAATAAATTTTTTTTAAAATTATTTAGAAAAGCTATTACACAAGTCAACATATAACTGCATGACTCTTTTTTCCAAAAGAGGGCATGCATTGATAAGTAGCTTACACATATTATTGCCCAAAGTATTAGATTTGGTCAGAAAATCAAAAAGAGCTTTACTAATATGGCATCAATTCCAGCTCTTAGTCAAAAAATAGCTAGGAATTATGAACATTGCTTTTTCTTGGTATATATATTCAAGATACAGACATTCTATACTGACTATTAATATTTGGAGTCTGCCTGTCAAATAAAGTAAACAAAAATATTTCAACCTGGGAACAATCAGAACGCTTTTTAATACAAGTACTGTGTGTCCATACTATTAAACACAACTTTCATATTTCCCCTTAATGAGAAAGGGGAGGGAGGCATCCGGTCAGGTTTGAGATCTTTTCTCCTCCTAATGATTGCCAAGCCAGAGTCATAGGTATAGAAGATTAGGGGATAATTGCTCCATGGAGCTTCTCTTATGGTGACCTCCACCAACTATCAGCATCCACAGCATATCTCTTGAAATAACCTTACTCAATCCAGATCTTAGCAAGCCTCCTTTTGGTGTTGTCTGAGGGCTGCAGCTTCTACAACTACAAGTTTCTAATGATTGAGTTGGAGCTTGCTAGCCATACCTCATGCATCTTTTAAGGGCCTCTTGGCTGCCCGTGTGGATAACATCAACAAGTTTCTCAAAATATTTTTCCAGTGAAGGATCGGTAAATCTTTTCTTAGAAGTTCCCTTATGATTTATGAATAGCTTGGTTACTCTTGGTAATAGTGATGAGAGCACCAAAAAGTTGCAGATCAGACATAAGCATTCCAATGTTGTTGTGGCCACTTTCCCCTCCCAAAGAATGGCACAAATAAATCAAGGTCCAAAAGGCACGGGTTACCTTCAGTAAAATTTACAAACTCCAGTTATGAACTTATCCTGGTTTAAGAAACATATGCTAATCACATAGTTGGTTACACTTCCAAAACCAAATTCAGTGTTTAAGGAGCTATCTACAAGCAATAGAACATTATGTTGATATTATGGCCTTTACGGCAAATATCACTTACGCCAAACAAAGATTAAATTGATTGCGGATATATTTCGATAGGTAAATAATGATATTAAATATATTATATATTTAACATCTATTGTTTACATAAAATTCGATTTTGCAATATATTGTTTGGTTGGGCCCAAGAGTCGGCCTTCTTGGAATTATCATCCAGGTCAGCTTCTATTGGGAAATCTCTCTTTGGCTCCTATATATAGGAGACCGATTCTTAAGAGAAAGACACACAAGACATAACGTGCTCTCTTCTCTCAAGAATTACTTAAGAAAGCAGGGTAGCTGCGATTCAATCTAGGGCAACAGCAGCAAATCTCCTTGAGGATAGACACAGCGAATTCTTCCATCATAGATGCAGCGAAATCTTGCATAGAGGAGCAGAAATTTCTCCATTAGAAGGACAGCGAAGGGACAGCAACTTCACCATTAAAAGTACTGAGAATCTCAGTCCTAATTGCAGTGATTCCCTTGCCCTAATTGCAGCATACATAGGAGCGAATTCGGGAGCAGAATTTTGGAGCAAAATCAAGGCATACTTTCATTGGTCTTTATCTGATATTAGGCCAAAGAAAATATCAGATTAAAGGCATCAGGGAAGCAGGATCTAGGCTGATCTAGCTGGATCAGATCTGAGGGTGATATCAAATCCGGGTACTATCTTTCTTTGCTCTTAATCATTTATTTTATCCTGTGATTAGTTTGGAAGTCTTCTATAGTTTGTTCATTCCTAGGAAGAATCTGAAAAATATCAACACATTAGACTCTGATCAGTTACTTGGATGATGGAACTTCTATTATGGTTTTATACATAGATGTACTACTAGCAGAGTACTCTCCGAGTTGCAAAAAAAAGCAGAGTTTTTACGGCTTTTAATGGCACCAAAAACTCGTCGAGTTTTTGGCAAAAACTTGCTCAGTACTTGCTGAGTTTTTGCCAAAAACTCGGTCGCAGTTTTATAACAGCACTTAAAGGCAAAAAACGACCTCATTTATCAATTCTTCACTTGTATTTTGCTGAGAGGGGGAAAATAGTCTTCCAAACACTTGCAAACTGATTTCTATTGATTTGAAGCGGATTTGAGGTGGTTTTTGAAGAGGATGACATCAATGATTTGGAGAGGCGGGCTATGGAGGGGGGCAGATTTGGTTTCACACTGAATGACATTGAGTTGAATGAGTAGTCATTGCTAAAACCAGGAGAAGCTAGAGGCAAAGCTACATCCAAGATGGAGGATGAGCTTCAGACTGAGTCAGACATATCGAGCGAGGAGGCACAATCATGCCCACTTCAGACTTCTAGGACTAGACCCTCTAGTTCTACCTCTCCCTTAGTTTTTACTAGAGCTGGGAAGAGGAAGATGTAATTGTAATGATGTATTTACTTTTAGTTTTACATAAATAATTTACTATTTTGTTTCGAGCCATCAGCATTCCTCATGAGAATGCGATTTTGTACTGACTTTGTGTTTAAATATATCTAGACTAAGCTTGTTTCTTTTGTGGTCTCATTTATTGACTCATTGGATGCATCTTCTCATTGAGTTTTGCACAAAAAAAGCATTTTTTATTAAATTTAAGCAATTTTTTAAGTTCCCGAGTTTTTTGCCGAAGACTAGCCGAGTTTTTCCCAAATGTTTTTTTTAGGCCTGTTGTCCTGCATTTTGTCACCACAAAATGTAGGTGACAGTACGAAACTTTTGAGCTCAGTTTCATGTTTCTCTATGTTGATTCACTATTTAATTAGCCAATATTGATCAATCAATTGATCTCAATTTGATTAGCGAATCCTTATACTGAAGGTTTTTGTCAAGTCTTTTCCGTTTATTTAGTTTGTCTTCCTATACTTGAGTTTTGAATCCTTCGGCATCCTTTGATGTGTTTTCGAGTGTGTTTTAGTTGTTTTTAGTCTTTTTGTTTCATTCAATCTCTTGCTTTCGGTTTTCCCTTCGATTTGATCTATTGTAGGGCTTAATCAGACTTATCAATCAAAAGTTATGGTCATTTAAGTGCCCAGAAAGTGGACTCTCCAAGCTCAACTGCATATTTAAAACATAGATGTTATTTTCTATAGTTGAGTTGCACTTTGTGAAAAATATAACATAAAATCAATTTATGTTATGTTTTTAAGTTACTTTATCACTTAAATTTATAATTTAAGTGATTAAAGTGCACTTTATGATATATTTTTATGTTGAGTTGCTTTTTAATTTTTCACTTAAGTGACTTTATTACTTTATTGTTCTATTTAAATGTTGAGATTTACTTTATGTTTTATATAAAATATAAGTTAATATTACTTTATAAAATAGTATTTGCACATTATATATTTATATATTTTGAGTTAATAGTTATTTTGGACCCTTTAAGTGATATTACACTCAACATTTTAAATAGGCATGTGCTTAATTATTCACTTAAGTTGTGTATAGCAACATGTAATGAGCCTAAGTTGGCTCTCTCTAAATATCCAAATCAATATACTAAATTTGATACAATTTGCAAATTGCCATACTCAAACGGTTGGATCATTCAAACACTATTATGACAATTTCATTACTTCCAATAATAACTCACGAATAATAAATTCTGAAAGTCTATCTTATCAACTTAAATATATTCTTTGCATATTGAATATCCCTCTGAATATTAATACCAATAACTATTGTTCATTCTACTCTAAGAAATACAATGACAGCAAATACAATAAATAAATCCAAAGCACCTGAATAATCAGCAAAGCACTTCTCCAGTTTATCAGGTCACCCTAAGAGTATGCACGTGACTGGTTTAGACAGTGCACGTATGTCCAGAATTGTATACAGTCCCAGAATTACAATTGCAGGTCTGCTGCGTCAACTATGTGACCAAGTTTAGAGTCGCTGTTCTACCCTGCTCCTCACGTGTCAATGTCCAGCATGAGTGATTCAATCTCAGATTATGTGCCGTTCCCAAATGATGACTCTTGCAGGTTTGTTGATGGTTAGAATACCTCCAAATCTGCTACAGCATACTAAAGAAGTTGGCGACCAGTATATGCAGTGAAAACGTGGCCTCAAACTCCCACGTGAATTCCAAATTACATAAAGCGCCCAGTCTGAAATCGCATGGCAAGAATTTCTAACGCCTGCGCTATTTGCAGCTTCACGTCACCAATTAAGGGTTCTAGGAACCGCAAGGAAAAGGAGATGACAGCAGATTTCAATCTCCCAAATATTTCGATACTCCCTTAATACAATTCTCTTCACAAATCCGATGATAATAACCAGCTATCCGAATTGCAAGAGAACTTCAGCTATAATGAATTCTTCACACAAATTATCAGCATTCAACCTCCAGAATTGAAACTTCAATAAATTCAATATACCTCAGCATTGAATTGGGATTCAGAATTAAACAATTGTGAAATTCACCATTACAGGCAATGGTTCAAATCACCAGAATGAGGAATCCGTCCTCAAAACCCTAGCCAGGGCAATTCTTCAAAAACTCCAATAAAATGATTGCATAATGAATGAATGAAAGTTCTTTTTCGTGCAAAATATATAGCTTTTTCGAAAAAGCACTTTTTTTAATATTTCCCTTAATTGGCTTTATTAAATACTCCCCACTTTATAATATAATATTATAAAGTCGTTAGTTATTAAATTAAATCAATATAATTTAATTTAATAACGCCTTTAAAATTAAAGCCACAAAACCGTCTACCTACAATCATCAAACTTCTGACAAAGCATCAGGACCAACTACCCAGCCAAAAATATATACTGCCCTGCCAGAAATAGCCAATGCTAAAAATAGACTTACTATAAATAGTAAGTCTCTCAAACTGAAGATTCTCTGAAACTGAATCCTGAGATGTCTGACGTTTCATACAGACACCTTGCCAATCCTGGCCATACCTGAAACCCCACTTACTAAAAATAGTAAGTTGGCCAAAATGACCCGAACAAAGAGCAAAACTGATAATCTGAATCTCTAGAATGGAATCCCAACGCTGGGTCCACAATCTGACCCCCTCTGAACACCCGATTAGCTTGCGAGGGTCGCCAAACCAAGCTAATCCCGAAGTCTGAAAAACGGGGACATTACACAACAACATGTCAACAATCTCCTACATTACATGTAATTGCATCTAGAGAGTCCACTTTGCAAGTAAAGTAAAAAAAATAAAACGTGTAATTGCATCTGGGGAGTCCACTTTGCATGTAAAGTAAAAAATAAAACATGTATTTACATCTCAAGAGTCCACTTTACATGAAAAAGGGTAAAAATTGTTTTAAAAATATGTCTTTGCATATATGTAAATGCCTCTCTAGAGTGTGTTTTACACATGGGTTATTTTCAAGTGTTTTCAAAGTGTTTTTATGCCAAAAACATGTCATGTGCTTGTCTCCCAAGAGTCTATTTTGGCTGGGAATTGCATTAAAGAGGTTTTTATGCCAAAAATAAAACATGTCATTGCACCTTCAGGGTCCGTTTTTGCTTGGAGTTTGTTTCTTAGTCAAAAACAAGCCAAAATGTCACATGCGCATGCACTTCCAGAGTGTGTTTGGGCTGGAAGTTACATAAAAACATGTCTACATGCCAAAACTTGATATGTTATTGCACTTCTAGAGTGCGTTTTGGCTGGGAATGTCCTTTCAAGTCAAAAACATGAAAAATAACATATGTATTTGCATCCCAAGGGTCCGTTTTTGCTTTGCAAGTCCAATGCAAGTAAAAAAATACATGTGTTTGCACTTGGAGAGTGCGTTTTGCACTAAGGGCATCATTTTATACAAAAAATGTGACATGTATATGCATGAGAAGGCTGCGTTTTTGTTTGGGAAGGTTTTTAAAGCCATTAGCATTCAAAAATAACTTATGTTATTGCACTTCTAGAGTGCGTTTTGGCTGGAGGTCTTCACTCAAGCTCAAAACATTCACAAATGTGACATGTAAATACATGTGTAGGCTGCGTTTTGCTCAAGGATTCATTTCAAGACATTTATATGCAAAATAACTCATGTATTTGCATCCCAAGAGTCCGTTTTACTTCCAAATGCATGTGTTTTTTATCCAAGAGCAAATTTAATGCATTCTCAGCCCAAAACGATTTGTGCAAGGGCATCATTTGAATGCATTTCCATTAAAAACGCCCAGCAAGATTGATTGGAAGGGTTTGTAAACTTGTTTTTTATCAAATGCAAAGTTTGTTGTTGCATGTTTAGAGCATTCTTGGTAACTTGGAAATGGTCAAAGATTTTTGAGTTGTTGGATGCAAATACATCTCTAGAGTCCGTTTTTGGAGAAGACAAAGTTATTTCAACTTCTCTTTCTTCCATTTTTGGATCATTGAGCTCCAAGTATATGTATTTCATTTTGCTTTTGTTTTTCTCTTATTTTCCTACAATGTTGCATTTTATGGCTCATTTGTTTCCATTTGTTCAAATGCAGCCCATGTATTATGCATTTTTGTGTTTAAATAAGTTAAAATCATCACTTTGTCAATGCATAAAATCATCGTACACTCAAAAACGAAATTGCATGTGGAGATTAGTTTCAAGTTTTTGACATGTTTGACTCAATAGCAAGAGGTATGTTTTGTGTTTTTTTTTCTTGTTTGCTTGCTTGTTTGTTGTTTGTTTTTTAAGAAAGTTGAAATCATTTCCTCAAAGAATGCAAGTGTATCTATTCATGTCAATTCATCCTTCACTTTCCAACACATGTAATTGCATTCCTCAAATCCATTACATGTAAAAACATGTCATTTTCAAATACATGTAATCACCTCTCAAAAGTCCGTTTTTGGTAAAAGGTCACTCTTTTTAATACCAAAATTACCATTTACACATTTCCATGTCTTTCTAACTTGCATTCTTGTCAATACATATCAAAGCCCCACATGCAATCCACCTTCACAAGTCCGTTTTTACCCCTTTTTGCCCACATACATGTGCCATTCATTTCATTTCCAGCCAACATATGTATTCTATGAGTATCTAATCAATACTCCAAACACCTTGTTGTTCATAGATCTATCATTGCAAACCAAAGCCTAATCCTCTCATGGATCCAATCTCTTCAGATGACGTATTTACCCTTTGAAATTTCCATCTTGCAGCACAGGATATGTCAGCACCAACAAAAGCTAAAGGAAAAATGAAATATTAGTATGATAAAGAGCTGGCTCATGCCACAACCTCGCTTGTTTCATCAACTCTTGATCAAATCTCAAATACAAAGATTGGGTATGTTGACACGACCAATTTCTTGCAAAGGCTCAACAAAGTCCAGGGAATGGAAAACCTTTTAGCAAAGCTACAAGGGGATCTGGAGAGCTGTTAAGCAGTAGAATTGGATATCACCAATAATCTCAGGTAGTTAGGATGCGAAGTTCTTACCCAAGATGATAACCTCTTCACTGAAGAAGAAATGACCACAGGGTATACTGACAGAGTTAATGCTGATTTCGATTCTGAAGAATTTGGAGATCAGACAATGGACAAATTTGCTGCATATAAATTTGTGGCAAAAGACTTGAGGAATTCTCTTGCAGATGATTACAAGGTTGTGAAATCAACAGGTACAGGTGCAATCAGAATTGAAGCCATTTCAGAGACTATGAAGAATTGAGATCTTTCTCTTATTTATGATTGTACTGCCAAATATAAGGCCTTCCTTGATAATTTCAAGGATTGATTCTCCTTTCCTCATTTTTCTATTTTAGTGCTTTGTAGATTGGAGAGGATGCATTGCATGCAATGCAATTACATGTAAATCGATTACATGTCCTTATGACATTTAATCCAGTAATTCTTCTCGCCTAGTTTTGCCGGGTCAAAGTGGTTGAGTTGCTCCCACTTTTTTCTCATTTCTTTTCCTATAAAAGGAATGAGCCTCTCATTGTAAAAACTCATCTTTATTTTATGCAAGAGAGCTCTGCCAAACTTGTGCAAGCATAACTGTGATTGCATAGTACTATTTTGGAGAAAAATAAATAGAAAGAAACAATTGGAGCTGAAGCTATGACTGAGTGCACTTGTGGTGAATCAAATTGGAAGTTGTGACTACAATTTGGTTTTACCGTCTTTTTGTTTATGTGATTCTTGTGTTTTGTTAAGAGCAAATTGAAAATCAGAAACAATCAAAGCCAAAGCTATGACTGGGAGCAACTGTGGTAATATAAAACTAGAAGCTGTGACTGTAGGTTATATTACCATCTTATTTTCATGCACTGTTAGAATAGTTAGAAAATCTCTACTTCTAGAAATCTGTGTGCCCCAATGGTAGAGGTGTTTCTTATAAAATAGATAAATAGGTCATAGAGCCAAGCCGGTACGCTTTTCAATCAGCCTGTCAGTTGGTGTTGGTTTATCGGTATCACTGTTTCCAACTTTTAGATAGAAGTGAAAAGCACACGATTATACTGAGAGGGGGGGGTGAATCAGTATAATAACCTTTTAAAACTTAAATGCTTTTATTCAAAGATAACTTCAATTACTCAAATAAACAATTATGCACATGAACACAATATTTACGTGGAAACCCAATATGGGAGAAAACCACAAAATAATTTGCTTTTATATAAACTTATTCTTTTTACAATGTTTTGTAGGCACCAACCTACTAGACGCTCCAACCCCTATGTTTATGAGCACCGACTCACTGGAAGCTCCAACTCCCACACTTTCGCAGGCACCAACCTACTAGAAGCACCAACTCCCCCTTTCTGGATTCTGAGCACCAACTCACTGTATACAAACTTTCCTTCCACCTTGACATTGTTGCTTTCTTCAACTGATGATGGATACAATCTGGTCTATTTAAGTCAGCCAATAACTATACCTTTCCTTTTATCTTCAAAAATATATCTTTATAAATGTATATACATAATATATATCAGATTAAAATCTGAATATATATAAACATTTAATTCTTTCTTCTTATCATTTTCTCACTGCTCTTCTTCTTTTATTTCAACTTGCTGACTTGCTTACTTTTCAAAATAATAGATTGAATATATATATATTCATATTTCAAAAGTTGCAACCTTTCACAAACGGGTGCCTCTTTAAAAATATTATTATTGTTAATTAATTTCAAATTACCTTTTAATAGAAGCGGCCCTTTATTACCAAATCAAATGATATTTGTTAATTATAAAATATCGCAAGTATCTTTTGTCGCATATCAAAACTTTTAAAGCTTTGACGGCATAATATTTCCAATCCTTCGATTTTAATCTTTGACATATACTCTTCGATGTATATTATATAACGCTGTATATACTTGACTACATCATTAATATAATCTTTCAATATGTAACGTCTTCAATCTTTGACCATCGATAATACTATCAATCGCGTTTTGTATTTGTATGTCTGTCTCTGCTCTTGTTGTATTCATATCCATATATTGTTCGATATATATCTTGCCGCCAACTTTCGACATTGACATTAACCTGCCGTTCTCTTCATGCTGTATTGCAAAATATAATATGTTGAATACATATTTCATGTAAGTTCTCTGTTCTGTACCGTTTAAGTATATATGTATGCTGAAAACGTATTTCATGTAAGTTCTCTGTTCTGTACCATTTAAGTATGATGTTCAGTATCATGTATATGTTGTAAGCTGTTCATAATGCTGAGTACGTATATTATGCTATTGATAATGAAAACATCTTTTATATATGTGTACCATCTCCTGTAGCTTCATACGTTTATACTATTTAGTTATCATTTCTGTGCCTATTTGTATATTACATATGCTTCTGATTTTAACATCAATGACAATCTTCCATCAATCTCCCCCTTTGTCATTGATGGCAACTTCTCAAATATATGATATTGATTGTGCAAGACTCCCCCTTAGTTTGTTGTTCACTTCAACTTCAATCTCTCCCCCTTTGTCATCAATGGCAAAGGGTCTCCCCTTGAACACATGCTTCTCATGAAACCTTTAATGAATGGATGAGAGTGACACTACTCCCAATTTCTCCATTAGGTACTCAAAAGTTTCCTTTGGAAGTGGTTTTGTGAAGATATCCGCTATTTGTTCCTTCGTATTAATGTATTCCAACTTGACTTGCTTCTCAAGTACTTGTTCTCTCAGGAAGTGGTATTTGATTTAAATATGCTTTGTTTTGGAATGCATGACTGGATTCTTTGATATGCACATTGCACTTGTGTTGTCACAAAAGATGGGAATAGGATTCTCAAAATTAATCTTGATATCTCCTAGAGTTTGCTTCATCCAAAGCACTTGTGTACAGCTTGCAACTGCCGCAACATACTCAGATTCTGCGGTAGATAAAGTTACTGATCCTTGTTTCTTGCTTAACCATGATACTAGACTGTTACCAAGGAAGAATGCTCCTCCACTTGTACTTCTTCTATCATCAATATTGCCTCCCAAATCTGCATCTGTATAGGCTATGAGTGAAAAGTCTTTTCCTCTTGGATACCATAAACCAAGATCCATAGTACCTTTTAGGTACTTAATTATTCTTTTAACTGCTAGAACACGAGTTTCTTTTGGCATTGCTTGGAATCAAGCTACAACTACAACTGCTTGCAAGATGTCAGGTCTTGTGGTGGTTAGGTACAACAACCTTCCAATCATAGATCTATATTGAGTTTGATTTACATCGGGGGATTCATCCTTTTTGCTAAGCTTGCATCCTGTAATCATGGGAGTGCTGACTGGATTACAATCTTCCATCCCAAACTCTTTTAATATTTCTTTGATATACTTGCTTTGAGAAATGAATATTCCTTTACTTGATTGTTCAATTTGCAATCCAAGAAAGAAAGATAATTCTCCAAGCATGGACATCTCAAATTCTTGTTGCATATTCATGAAAAATTCTTTACACATTTTGTCACTACCTCCTCCAAATATTATGTCATCCACATATACTACTACTACCAAAAGTTTGTCATTTTCAGATTTAATGTATAGATTACTATCTACCATTCCTCTTTTGAAACCTTGATCTAGAAGATACTTGTCCAATCTTGAGTACCAAGCTCTTGGAGCTTGTTTTAGCCCATAAAGTGTTTTTCTTAGTCTACACACATGATCTTCCTTTTCTGAATATGTAAATTCTTCAGGTAATTCAACATACACTTCCTCTTCTAAGTCTCCATTTAGGAAAGCTGATTTTACATCCATTTGGTAAACCTTGAATGCTTTA
Organism: Chamaecyparis obtusa; assembly: GCA_027943335.1. NCBI lineage: Eukaryota > Viridiplantae > Streptophyta > Pinopsida > Cupressales > Cupressaceae > Chamaecyparis > Chamaecyparis obtusa. Next base: position 193,055 of record BSBK01001005.1, read on the forward strand.
TGACTTGCAAATGCTAAGAACATCCACTATCAACATACCACCAATCTTTCTTATTTTGAGCATGTAAAGCTATTTGAACAAATAGCGATTTTTCTTTCTTTTTCCAAACCTTCTTTTTAAGGGGATCTTTCTTTGCTTGATTTGTAGGAAAGATTGTTCGACATTTGTGGGTTGCATGTCCAAAATTGTTACACTTTGAACATAGAATATCAAAATTAACCAATGGAGCAAAAGGATTTTGAGTTCTGAAATTTTGAGTGTTCTTCTCTTTGCTTCTGCAGTTTAGAGCTTTATGACCAAATTTGTTACAAGAGTAGCAATATCCGTTGAATAGGTAAGAAAAATGTTGTCTATAATATGGCCTTTTCCATTCATTCATATTTTGTTTTGGTATTCTACATTCTAGTGCTTTGTGACCAAAACAATTGCAAGAGTAGCAATATCCATGAAAGTTATGACGAGGTTTATGAACACCATTCTCTTCATTCTTCTTGTAGTTCCTTTCTTTAAGCTTGTCTTCTTTTGATGGTTCATTTAGGACTGTCTTCCTTCTTTTATGAAGCCTTTGAATGCATTGTTAATGTTTGAGTTTCCTTCAAAACCAGCCCCTGTTTTGCTGGAAGAAGGCTTTTGACTATCAATGATATCATTTAGGATTTCCGAACTCTTATTGATGGTGTATTCCTTCAACTTCCTTTTTAATTTTTCAATTTCTAGTTTTAAATCAGTTTCAGTTTGTTTAGTTTCTTCTAATTGGATCTTTAGATCTTCAATTGTTTGTTCTGATTGCTTTGCTGCTTCTAAATTCTCCATAGCTTCTTCTTTGAGTTTCACTAATTTTCTTTTCAATCTTTCATTTTGTTTGTATGCATAATGAAGTTCTTCTTTGAGATCAACATTCTCATCCTCATTACATGATTCGTCTTCCTCTTCTTCATAACTATCACTTGTGTCTGCTTCAGCCATAAATAGAATTTCATCCTCCTCATCACTTGGGCATTTCTCGCTGCTTTCATCTGAAGAGCTGTCCTTTTTGGAATAAAACCTCTTTTTATTTTTGTTTTGATATTTTTTCTTTTTATTAAACTTATTGTTATTCTTCCATTTTTTCTTTGTGTGTGCTTGCTTTTCATCTTCACTAGAGTCATCATCATTTTGAGGACATTTTGAGGCATAGTGTCCTATCTTACCACAATTAAAGCATTTGAAAGGGAATTTCCCCTTATATTTTCCACTTCCCCTTTTTAATTTCCTTAAGAAATGAGCTTCAGCTTCATCAATTTCACTGCTTGAACTATCACTTGAGATTTGTTTTTTTCTCTTACTCTTTTTAGAAACTTTAAAAGATATTTCCTTCTTAGGTTCCTTGCCTCCAATCCTCATTTCATAAGCGGTAAGAATCCCATGTAACTCATCTTTTGTAAGTTTATCCAAATCTTTCCTCTCTTCGATTGCTAACACTTTAGAATCAAATCTAATGGGTAGGGATCTCAAGATCTTTTCAACCACAAACTATTCTTCTACACTTCACCAAGGGCTTTTATTGAATTGACTACTTCATCAACACGAGAGAGAAATGAAGCTATGTCTTCATCTTCCTTCATTTTCAGGCTTTCGAATGTGCTTCGGTCGGTTTGAAGTTTGGCCTTCTTTACATTGTCGGTCCCTTCATATATATTTTTCAACTTGTCCCATATCTCCTTTGCAGATTTACAATGCATAACTTTTGTGAACTCCGAGTCGGCTAGATTACATAAAATAGCATGTTTCGCTTTGGCATTATTTTCACTTCTCCTCTTTCCGGCTGCATTTGTTGGTGGGGTCGCTGGTGGTGTATAACCATCTAGTATTGATTGCAAAACATCAAATCCAATAGCATTTAAGTATGTTTCCATCTTTATACTACAAAATGCATAGTTTGTCCCATCAAAAGTTGGTGTCTTGTTTTGAAAACTTTCAGCCATTTGTGCTCTTTAGATCTACCTTCAAGCGGTTAGGCTATATAGAAGGAACCGGCTTTGATACCAATTGAAGAGCACACGATTATACTGAGAGGGGGGGGTGAATCAGTATAATAACCTTTTAAAACTTAAATGCTTTTATTCAAAGATAACTTCAATTACTCAAATAAACAATTATGCACATGAACACAATATTTACGTGGAAACCCAATATGGGAGAAAACCACAAAATAATTTGTTTTTATATAAACTTATTCTTTTTACAATGTTTTGTAGGCACCAACCTACTAGAGGCTCCAACCCCTATGTTTATGAGCACCGACTCACTAGAAGCTCCAACTCCCACACTTTCGCAGGCACCAACCTACTGGAAGCACCAACTCCCCCTTTCTAGATTCTGAGCACCAATTCATTGTATACAAACTTTCCTTCCACCTTGACACTGTTGCTTTCTTCAACTGATGATGGATACAATCTGGTCTCTTTAAGTCAGCCAATAACTATACTTTTCCTTTTATCTTCAAAAATACATCTTTATAAATGTATATACATAATATATATCAGATTAAAATCTGAATATATATAAACATTTAATTCTTTCTTCTTATCATTTTCTCACTGCTCTTCTTTTATTTCAACTTGCTAACTTGCTTACTTTTCAAAATAATAGATTGAATATATATATATTCATATTTCAAAAGTTGCAACCTTTCACAAACGGGTGCCTCTTTAAAAATATTATTATTGTTAATTAATTTCAAATTACCTTTTAATAGAAGCGGCCCTTTATTACCAAATCAAATGATATTTGTTAATTATAAAATATCGCAAGTATCTTTTGTCGCATATCAAAACTTTTAAAGCTTTGACGGCATAATATTTCCAATCCTTCGATTTTAATCTTTGACATATACTCTTCGATGTATATTATATACCGCTGTATATACTTGACTGCATCATTAATATAATCTTTCAATATGTAACATCTTCAATCTTTGACCATCGATAATACTATCAATCGCGTTTTGTATTCATATGTCTGTCTCTGCTCTTGTCGTTTTTTTGTTTTTTTTGTTTTTTTTGTTTTTTTTGTTTTTTTTGTTTTTTTTATCAATAAAAGGCCGAAGCCCTGAAGAGTTTTTTATTAATATAAATAAATATTTTACAGTGTGACCCCACTCGCTGCAGGCGCTGGTAGGAAAGAGCGGGGTTGAGAAAAGCTCCAGCCTAGCCCGGGACCATAGGTCCTGTCCTTATACAAAATTAACATGGGCATACCCACAACTCGTATCATGACGAGATTTATTAAATACAAAATTTCCATAGGCATACCCACGGCTCCATATTCATCAAGATATGTGCTTTCATACATGGGCGTACCCATGTCCCGTATATTCTCGATAAATGTTCTTTAAGAAACATGACCTAATAGTTATACATCGAATAATGAATATACATGGGTTGAATCAATAATGTTGATAAAATGAAATCGCTGACCCTCTTGCTTTGTCAAGAAAGGTTCTTGAGTATCCTAATGATGAGTCCTTCCTGGATATCAAACAACAAGTCTCCTCCTCCAAAAATTAGCCAATATCACAATAACAAAGTGATGCATATTAATTTAAAGAGACTATTAGCCCATATAAGGAAAATGAGTTAAAAATGATAAAGAAATGATTACCTCATCAAGATATCTGAATTAGCAATGGATTGTTTATCCATTCTAATTAACAATCCACTATCTGCCAATGTTAGTAGAGAATAGAATTTAAATAATAGCAATCCTATTTTGCAGAGCTCCATACTTATTCTGAAAGCCGGCTTGCCATAATGGGCCAAAATTAACATTATTACCTTACATTTTTATGTGCTACCAAATTAGAACTCAGTGATAATCTGCACCTCAGCTAGAACGAAAAAACATTCAACTAGATTAAATCTAACTCTGTTCTAATAAGTAAGGAAATATACAGATCAGAAAACACATAAATCTGTATAAACATATGTATATGTTAAAAGGAAGGATGAATGAATGAATACATGATAAAAGTCTAAACATATATCAGTATATATATTTCAGCAATATATATAGAAATATGTGTCTGATATAAAGAAATCTGGAAAGACAGGGTTAGAAGATAGATATATAAGTTTCTATATTTAAGTTACTATATAGATACATATATATCCAAGCAGAGATGCCTTCAACCCGACTATCAAACTAGACGTGGCCACCAAGTCACACATAGGACCTAAATATTGCAGGTTTAAGAGAAAAAAAAGCCTACATCGAGCAAAATGAGTACATGTATGAGTACATATTCAAATTGAGTATACTAAAGAGAGGTTTGCTTCACTGAAGGGAGTTGAAGTCTGTCAAAACTTCTAGTGCATGCCAGGAAGAAGGTCACATGTGGAAAGATCACATGTGCGCTGGTTGGTGCGTATTGCAATGATTAGGAAACCGCTTAGGCTAGAAGGAGGCCTACCTCAACATCATCTCCTAGCAAAGATAAAGGAATTGCCAAGAAGTCATTGCCACTAATGCTATCCAGTGGCAGGTGGCAAACAAGTATCATTCTTTAATGATTATGAGTGAACATGTACAGGATTGATCGAGCATATTGCCGAAGCTAACATATGCATAAATGATAAGGCTAGGATCATTTAAGGCAAAAATGTTAAAGGATGGACCTATACCTCTTTTGAGAGCTTATATAGCTACCAATATGAGATATGCTAATACAAGAGCGCTTCTGAAGAACGGCAAGGACAGGGCTACCAACTAGGTGGCAGTAATAAATAAAGACAGTTAAACTCATAATGATATATATATATATATATAGCCAAATGTGTGTTTCAAATGTGAGTATAAAATAGGATATAAGTGAGGATATATAAGTCACTCTATGTATATATATAAATATATATAAAGACGTATATCTATATACCCAAATGATATCTCAAAGAATACAAATACCTATACTATACATTAATAGACCTCTCAAACATATATTAATGTATTTGAAAGCTAGAATCAGAACTAAAAATGAAACTAATAAGCAATTATTCCATAATGTGGTTGCCGTTGGCACCTAGATTTGCTAAGGAGTCAGCTTCAGCATTACCCTCTCGGTAAGTGTGCTTGATAATTACCTCGGAAAAGGTTTCTATGATAAGATTGATTTCCTCAATTTTAGAATTGATAATCCAATTAGGAGTCTTCTTTGTGCGGATAGCATTAACAATAATTTGGGAGTCTCCTTCAATCACAACTTTTGACAAGTTTAGATTTTTACAGATTTTGAGGCCTTCCAGAGCGGCAAGGCATTCCGCCATGTTATTCGTAGTAAGCTTGATGGGGTGGGCATACTTGGAAATTGATTCTCCCTTCCAGTTCCTAATAATCCCACCAATGCCTGCCTCTCCGGGGTTACCCCTAGATGCTCCATCAAAATTCAGTTTTACCCAACCTTCTTCGGGGGGAACCCAGGAGCAATTAGCTCTGTCAACTTTTGTCTTTGCGCCTCCTCTGCCAAAAAGATTTGGAATGATTAAAGAGGGCCATTTAAGTCTAATCTTGTTATCCTAGGATCTAAATGAATCCTCATAGCAAATGATATTACGGAGTTTGTTGTTGATGTTTTCCGTAATTGAGGCCTCAATTTTGTTAATTATGTTTTTCCAATCTAATTTCTGGTTAGTAAAAATTCTGCGATTACGTTCCTTCCAAATCTCCCATGCTAATATACATGGGGAAATGGTCCAGATATCCTTATAAAGATTATCTTTGTAAAGAGTAGGCCAAGCTTTTAGGAGGCTTAGTAGGTCGGACGGAAGGGCTGTCTTCCAATCTAGACATTGCTGAAGCCAAATCCAACAATTCTGATTGTAGGGACAGTTAAGCAAGAGATGATTCACATCCTCCTGACTTTCACATAAGGGGCACCTTGTAGGACCCTCGAAGCCTATCTTACGAATCCTATCCGATGTTAAAATTCTGTCCTGCAGAGCAGCCCACAGGAACATCCCAGCCTTGGGAAGACAGGCTTTGTTCCAGCATAAATTAAAGGGAATGTCTAAATTGTCCATTTTCTCCTCTCAGATAATGGTTTTATAGCCATCTTTAACTGTGTATTCTCCATTATTAGAGCCAGCCCATACAAGGGAGTCAGGCCTATTTTTAATAGTGATATTTTTGTCTTTCAAGATACTAAATAACTTTTGACTTTCTGGATTAAACAGTAATCCTCTTGAGGTTAAATCTGTATCATAATCGTTGTTAAGGCTAATATAATCTTTAAGATAAGTACCGATGGTGGCTTTACACATTTCAATGAAATTTGGTGAGAAGCCTGCTGTGTTAAGCACCGGGAAACCTGCCCAGGAATCTTCCCAAAATAAAGCTTGATTCCCAAGTGAGGAATTTGTTGATTATGCCTATAGAGTCTTTGATAAAGTTCCAAATTCGCGAACACTTGACGTGTGAATGGGCTCTAAAAATATTTATAGGGTCAGCCCCGGGAACATACTTGTGCAGTAGAATAGAAGCCCATTTCGAGTTGGATTCCTTGAAGAGTCTCCAAACTAACTTAGCGCCTAGCGCTCGGTTTTGCCAAGTAAGGTTTTTAAACCCCAGACCCCCCATAGAAATAGGTTTGCATAAGTTGTCCCATTTGATTAGGGCCAATTTCTTATCCTCGGCAGAGCCTTGCCAATAGAAGTCACGCATCATCTTATCTAGGTCCTGCTTGATGTTAGTGGGAAGGGGAAGGATGGACATATGATAAGAAGGAATAGCTGACAAAACTAATTTAATCATAATGGATCTACCAGGCTTAGTGAGCCATTTACCTTTCCAAGAGCTTTTCTTATCCTGAACCTTCGATAGTACTTGTTTCCAAAGTTTGGAAGAGTGTTGACCCTTATCCAATTCTATACCTAGATATTTACACGAAAAAGTACCCCGTTGATAACCAAGGGTATCACAGATATCCTTTTCCAAATCAGGTGCCGTATTGATAAAGAAGATTTCCGATTTAAGAGGGTTAACTTGTTGGCCTGAGGCCTTCATATATGTGTTTAGAACTACTTTGTAGGCCTTAGCCTCATTACAGTTGGCGGAACCAGGAAGAATGGTATCGTCTACAAATTGTTGGTGAGTAACGAAAGGGATATTGTCTGCGGCTTTTAAACCTGAAATCTTGCCTTCTAACTGTTTCTTGGAGATGGTTCTACCCAGTGCTTCTGCCATGATGACATAAAGGAAGGGCAACAGCAGGTCACCTTGCCTGATACCTTGGGAAATCCCAAAAAAACCTTCTGGGGTACCATTGACAAGGACCGAGATCTTGGGGGTAGATATACATATAAATACGAGGTTGATCCAATGTTTGGAGAAGCCGAAGGCTTCCAAGCATTTGCACAGAAATCTCCAGTCCACCTTATCATACGCCTTTTGGATATCTATTTTTATAAACATGCTTGGTTCTTTGGAGATTTGTGCAGTGTGTACAAGTTCTTGGGCGATGATAATGCCATCTAGGATCGACCTTTTGGCTACAAAGCCCGTTTGTTCCTCTGAGATTAAAATCGGGAGTAGAGTTTTAAGTCTATTTGCCATACATTTTTATAATATTTTATAGATAGTGTTACATAGTGAGATAGGACGAAAGTCTCCTAGGTCAATACAGTCATTTTTTTTCGGTATGAGAGAGAAAAAAGTATTGTTAATTTCCGATAGAATAGCTCCAGAATTCCTGGTTGCTTCCACCGCTTGCCATATGTCAATTCCCATGAAGTGCCAGCATTTTTGAAAAAAACCGGCTTGAAATCCATCCAGGCCTGGGGCTTTGTCAGGCTGCATTTGAAATAAGGTAGTCTTGACTTCTTCCAAAGTAAATTTGCTATTCATCATGGTATTATCTTCATCCGAAATTAACTTTGGTATAGCCTTAATCATTTTAGACTGCTCTTGAAGGTTAACTACTTCGAAGTTATTAAGAAGAGAGTTGTAATAGTTAGTGATACGGTCTACGATGACTTTAGGGTCTTCTGATAGTTGCCCTCTTTCATCCTTAATCTTGGTTATCCTGTTAATATTTTTCCTTATATTGGTTGATTTATGAAAAAATTTAGTGTTATTATCTCCTTCCTTCAGCCAGATTTCCCTGGATTTCTGTTTCCAATATATTTCTTCTTTAAGTAAAATTGCATTATATTTAGCCATAAGTTCCTTCTCTTTAAGATAGCTTGTTTCATCCATACCCTGGTTTATGACTAAGTTATTAAGACTTTCTATCTCCTGTTCTATAAGAAGTTTTTCTTCGAAGATATTGTTGTATTTGTTCTTGTTCCATTCCAAGACTTTATTTTTAATAATTTTGAGTTTGGTAACTAGGCTATACATTTTGGATCCTTCCACTATTGTCTGGTTCCACCATTGTTCTAAGAGATTAATGAGATCCGGATCCTGAAACCACATAAATTCAAATTTGAACGGATTTCTATTGGGTTTACTGTCCTCGGTGATTGTTAGTCTAATTGGGAAGTGGTCAGATCCCACTTCTGGGAGAATCTCCGCTGACAAAAGTTGGTTAAAATTATCCGTATTACCTGAAACTAGAAATCTATCAAGTTTTTCCGCAATGTGGCTAAAGCCCGACCTTCTATTGTTCCAGGTGTAAGTTCCGTTGATGGTCTCAATGTTAATTAAATTATTGTCTGACACCCATTGGGTAAAATCCTTTTGTGATTGTGATATGAATTTAGAACCACCATATTTTTCATTTGTATTCAGTATAGCATTAAAATCTCCACCTAAGATGAAAGTCTCACCTCTGTTTAGGTGAAGGAGAGCTTGAACTTCCTGCCAAACTCTTCTTTTGTCTGTATTATGTATTGGACCGTAGATGTTGATTAAGGTGAATCTCAGATTTGATTTGAGGCTGCATATCCTCAAAGCCATCCAGTTGCTACTGCTGCTCACGGCTAAGGAGGAAATTTTCCGGGGGTCCCATAATGCTGCTAGGCCTCCTGATGCACCTATTGCTGGTACAAAATCTGATTTCCATAAGCCGAGTTTGTTACTTAATTTCTTACTATCTTCATTATTTAACTTAGTTTCTTGTAAGATTATAATATCAGAATCAAAGTTTTTGAGATATCTCTTAATTAGTCTTTGCTTGTTAGGGGCGTTTAGGCCCCTAACATTCCAAGTAGTCACTCTCATTGCTCCTTGGGAAGGCTCTTCCCCTTCCCGCTGTTCAGAATGTCAGATATTTTCATTTGATTTTCCGCATTACCTGCTAAGGATCTAAGCTCTATGCACAATTTCCTTCCTCTTTTCTTCTTGACCTTGTCAATTTTGGGGGAAGAGAGGCCAACCAAATTTGTAGCAATTCCCAGTTGTCTGTCCTCATTTGTGATACCAAAAAGACCATCCAGGATATCTACATTATCTCCAGCAGGAGAGGATGGGTCAGGAAAGTTTGTTATTGCTTCCTCATCATATTCTTTTTCTAGTTCAATACCAGCTTCTTTGACCTCTAAGGCTTCATGTTCAACAGATTTAGTCACATTCTCAGAGTTATTGGAAAGGTCTACCTTTTGAACCTCTATTACTTCTTGCTGCATCTCTATTGTGTCATCATTATCTTCTCTAGAGTTTCTAAGGGACAGAATTTCTTGAATCAAGACTTCCTTCTGATATTCCAACTCTTCTTCATCACCAATTTCACTTATAAATAGATCCAAGAGTTCATCTGTTAGCGTTTTTCCTATGTAGTCTGTTATAATTTTGACTTCTTTAGAGCACTTTTCATCCTCCGAAGGAGATGCTTGTACTGAGTTCATAGGCGGTGTGGTAATCTGAGAACATATCAGGTCTTCCTTAGTACATAAAGTCTCCTTAGTTGGCGAGTTCAAATCATTAGACAGAGCTATGGGTTCAAGGGGTAGCACATTCTCTGTTATTTCTAGAATATTTCCTTCTTTCTCAGGTGTAAGGATACCTCCTGACTGTGCTAATTTCTGAGGATTGTCATTGCTGTTTATCAGTGGATTGCTAAGTTGGAGGGCAAATTTCATATTCATAGGGGGAGATGACTCCATAGATATTAATTGATTGTTAGTGATTCTTTTTTCAAATGAAGGCTCGCAAGGGGGATCCGAGATAGGCTGGGGAAGAACAGTTTTTGTGAAGCAATCATCTATATCAGTAAAAGTGAATCCCCCTCTATCTGAAAGAAAATAAATGTTTGCATCCTGGCTTTTATCTAGAAGATTAGTTATACTCTTAAGTTCCGATAAAGCAACCATATAATTATGCTTTGATTCCAGAAAGTTGTCATTAATGATTGGATTAATGATAATTGAGTTGGCATTGAATTTTAGATGCATATGAGGAATGAACTTTCTATGAATGCTCATTTTGACAATAATTGTTTTCTCTGTTGCATTAGTTATATTATCACTAATTCTAATAAATTTGCCTAAATTGTTGCCAATAGTCTTTATAGTTTCTGTGCTTGTGAGTTCAATTGGTAAATTTTTGAGTACTATAGCTTTTTCTACCTCGAAATCCTCAAGATATAGTGGGTTGAATAGGGGTCTCCATTTAGTAACAAAAAAAGATTCATGTCTATATTTCAGATCCAAGTTATCTAATATCTTCTTTTTAGTTTCTAAATTTTTGCAATCTAAGAGAAGGAAAGAATCGACAAGGTTAGAGATACCTACCTCTCTGGGGAGCATTTTAGCCAGTGCTTCTGTGATATCCAAGTTGCTCGCTCCCACTCCTTTCCATCTGACAATTAAACCTGCATCCTCATAGTATTTCTGCAATCTTGCTATATGGCTATCCTCTAGGGATACTTTGTTAAAGTCATTGTCAAAAAAAATATTTTTATTGTGCATGTGATATGATTATAGTTTCTCCTGTGTGGCGGAGTATAAACAGGGGAGGAAACCTTCGATTGCAGAGTATTAGCTTTGAAAGAAATATGGTTGGGAACAGACTTTAAAGACTTACCATTCTCCCGCCGATGAGGAGTGTAGTGCTTACCACTGATTGCAGGAGACTTCAAATTGGCTTGCGCAATATTCTCCCCTGCCCTAGCCGGCCCTTTATTGCTGGTAAGGGTTTTGGAGAAGGAAGGTGGGGTGTGGAATTGAGCTACATTTTCGCGCACTATCCGTTTAACCCTAAGATTTCCCTTGCTTCCCAAAGCCCCAAGTCGCCTATGAGGGGGGGAATACTGGCTTTTGATTAGGGCATTCTCCTTTTTCTTTAGTAAATCAAAAGAATTTCTCAGAGGAATCTCAATCCTTTCCACCTTTTGTGATCTTGCCTTTTTATATCTTTTAACCTCTTGCCATTCGTAGTCTTTCGACCTGGCCTTCCTGGGATCCTCTTGGGACACAAAAAATCCACCTCTTCCCAAGGTAGAATGGGGGTCATTAGCGCGTTTGACTGGATCAAATTTGGATTTTGGGGTCCTTTCGATCCCAGGAAGGCTCGTTTTGTGCAAAGCATATTTTGTTTTAGCAAACCTAGTGATTTGCCCATCCAAATTGTTGACAATGAAGACTTTAGGTAGCTGAAAGCTGTCGTGTTCCGAAAATTTGCTTCTTGTGGAAGCCCTAGTTTCCACGGGAAGCTTATTTATCCGGAGATCCTTAGCTTTGTTAACCTGAGTATCAATAGCTAACTTACCATCTTCCAAACTTCTTCGTTTTTGTTCTGCAATAAAGGGTTTCAAATGATCATAATCTGGTTGGGCTCTTACAATCCTTTGTCTGCAATCAATATTTTTATGCCCGTAAAGCCAGCATTTAGAGCAATATCCAGAGAATCCAGTATCGCTGGTGTCCTCTGCTTCCTTCTGCTTCGTGTGAAACCCTAGATCAGAGCTTTTAAATGATTTATCTGCTTTGGTATTATGTTTCTTTCATGCGTTCGCAGGCTTTTTTTCGCTCGCCATTTTCTTTTTCATTTCTATTTCAAAAGCATATTCCCTGGCAATGAACTCAGTAGGTTCGTTTTCCTCCTGGAATTTTAAGCGCTTCCTTACACAACTAGTGGTAAAAGGCAGATACAAAAATCTGAAGCACACTTCTGCAACCTGTGTTTCCCTGTCTAGAGTTCCCTGTGGCGGGAAAATGATCAATTAATCCAATTCCGAATCAATTGTACTGTCATGAGCCAACTCTTGTTGTATTCATATCCATATATTGTTCGATATATATCTTGCCGCCAACTTTCGACATTGACATTAACCTGCCGTTCTCTTCATGCTGTATTTCAAAATATAATATGCTGAATACGTATTTCATGTAAGTTCTCTGTTCTGTACCGTTTAAGTATGCTGTTCAGTATCATGTCTATACATATAAGTTCTCTGTTCTGTACCGTTTAAGTATATATGTATGCTGAATACGTATTTCATGTAAGTTCTCTGTTCTGTACCGTTTAAGTATGCTGTTCAATATCATGTATATGCTGTAAGCTGTTCATAATGCTGAGTATGTATATTATGCTATTGATAATGAAAACATCTTTTATATATGTGTACCATCTCCTGTAGCTTCATACGTTTATACTGTTTAGTTATCATTTCTGTGCCTGTTTGTATATTACATATGCTTCTGATTTTGACATCAATGACAATCTTCCATCAAGAAGTGTAGTTTAGAGATTAAAGCTTTGCCCATTACTCGTTCTTTGGTTAAGTGGATTCCTTCTTGAAAGATAAGAAGAAGGAATATTTGTAACATCCTATTTGATAATCTCTTAACTTCTTGCTTACCTTGAGTTGATCCAAGGAACGGTGAGAAGGGAGAGCATTCCCTTTAAGGTAGGAGAGACATTGTCTCATACATTGTCGTTGGTATCCCTATTTTGTAACTGGATTTTTCCCCAAAACTGTCAGTTGCAAAATATCCCTCTTGCAACCTATTATTCCACATATCAGCATTTATCTATTGAAATTTGAAATTTAGTTGAAACAATTTGTGCATTTTAAGTTTGTTTGATTTCTTCTTTTTCTGTGTGTAGATATGTGATGCTTGACTCTTTGGCTTAGCATTGTCACACTGGTGTATTTTCCACCATAAGAAAGAAAAGCAGGTTGTGGAAACATTGGATAGACAATTCCATAATTCACTCAGGGAACATGGGATAGACGTTTGTACTTATGTCATGGATGTATGTTTATGTATGTGATCAAATTAGCTTCTGTTTAATGATGTTATATTGTCTTTAAGCTTTATTCAATAATGGGTGCATGAAACAAGTTTAAAATCATTAAAAATCTCCAAATTTCAAGGTTTTTTCATTTTGTCGAGCCGTAGCCGAGTCACGAGTTGAGTAAAGCTTGCCGAGTTTGGTATATTCATGTGTTGGTTTACCATTCTATTGCTCTGACTATATATATTTGCACAATATGTTTGATTTACTTTTGAGTGCACAGGATACATTTTAAAACCAATGGTGAGAAAACATGGAACTATTAACATGGATTTGTCTGTCTGTTTTAACCATCTTATTAACTTTGCTTGCATTATACCCCTGCAACCAAGCAATCCGCGTTATCTGATTATACAGCAGATCGTATAATCAGAATTATACAGCAGATCATATTAAATATACAGCAGATCGTATTATACAGCAGATCGTATTAAATATATAATTAGATCATTCCCAATCAGTTGGCAAAAAATAAAATAAATTGTTAAAGGAGTAAACAAATTAATCCAAATTAGGGAAAGGTGGGGTTATGAAGAGGCATCACCAAACAAACAGAGAGACACCATTATGTCCAGCAGTTGTGTCCTCAAGGAGAAATTATAACCCTCCACCATTCAAAGGAGATGCGCTCGTCTGGGCGCTGAATGCGGAAGCAGATGCTTCTGGAGGCGGAGGCGGAGGCAGATGCAGATCGAAGCCCACAGGGAGCTTAGCATCTCCCTGTGGATGCTCGACAATGCACATCCCTGTGCATTGGCGAGCATCCACAGGGAGATGCTACGCTCCCTATGGGCTTCCGTGTGTGTCCGGGCACATACGGAAGCATTAGCGCACAGGGGCCATGAAAAACTAAGAAAAAACATTATAGGATATTTGTCTATGATTGCATGTATGTATGTATGTATGTAGGATTCTACTATTGACTTGATGAGCATCAAAACTTCACGATTATGCTCATTAAACTTGTCCTAGTCTTTACTTAGAACAGTTGGTCGACTTTCAATATCAACGATGATCTTATTGAAGAATTTGCGCTCAAAGATTGTAAGGACGCATTGTTTTGGAGTATTGTAATTCTTGCTGGTGAAGTTTTGATTACCTTCCAACATGACGTTGGGTAATGATGCCATCCCTCCAATAATATGAAATCACAAAAGAAAATCATGCTATCACAACAATAACCCTAGGTGTTCACAATTTTGTCCAAAAATTGCCAAAGAATGGGAAAACCTAGCATGATCAGATCTGAAAATCACCTAGAAACCTTAGGTACCACCAAAAAACTTTTGAAAACCACAATTTTGTCTAACACATCATCAAAAATATCCGCAAAAATCAGCTTAGACCCTAGCCGTCAAACTTGCAAACCTTGGGCATCACAATTTTGTTGGAAAATCACCTAAATATCAATCTTGTTGAATAGGTATGTATGGCGCCAATAAACTCTAAACTTTTATAAAAACCATTCAAAAACTCCAAAACCCCACCACAGTTTCTGCAAGTCAAATAAAAAACTACTCTTGTTGCAGCTAGAAAACACAGTTCAGTTGCAGCTAAAAAAGTGGTGCAATATTTCTACTAAAAACTCACATGACCCACGATTTCTTGAAACAATAGTTCAATAATAAATAGATACTGGCAGGATTATTTTTAGATGAGAGTTGCATGATTCTCATATCAAAAAAAGCACACAATTTTAGAAAAGCCTGGTCACAATGCCCCTTTTTGTTTTAAAAAAGGACCATGAATTTTGTTTGAAAAAATCTGCCAAAAAATGCAAAAGAACACCCACGAATTCTACTAACAAAAGACCACAAATTTGTTAAATTGCAAAGAAACAATTCCACGAATCTGTGCAGCTTCCTTTGGCACAATTCTTCTGTTTATCATGCATGTAATTCGTCACTAAAATGGTCTGTAGAATTCGTGCTCTCACAAATCTTGAGATGTCACTTGAACTCTAATACCATATTACATAAAGTAAAAACACTGAATGATTACCAAGTTAGTTGATATTTAGTAGGGAGAAAATCCCCTTAAAAAAGACATACAAAGATCTATCTAATAGGGATAAGATCGACAATTAAGAAAGCAGAGGATAGGAACTTAACTAAAAGAATATCCCTAAAGTCTATCATAAAGAATTAAATGACTGTTATAAACTAATATTACAATATTAATTTAATAGCTTCTATCGATTCCAGTGGCAAAAGAAAATAGAAAGGGTCCATAAAGTCTAAAATTGCTTTCTACCCATTTCTTGCATATCCTACTGTTTTGGACTTGCTACAAAAGGATTTTCATGGTTAGTGAAGTTATCACAGGTCTTCAAAAGTTTCATCATGGTTCAGAACAAAAGATTTATTATCAAAAATTACTCTTTTTAGCATGTTTTCTTTTTGAAAGAATAACAGAGATTCATGCATTCTACTTTTAGCGGCTATTACTTTTAGGAAAAAAAAATAGGATCCATTGAGTTTCAAAGTGGAAAGCTATTTTGAAATCACAAAAGGTGTCCATGTGTCGATTTTTCATTTTTAGCCATGGCTATTCAAAGCAGTTTTTGTTTCTAGAAGTTCTATTACTAGATAGGCAGTTTTTTATTTCTTTGGGATTGATTTTTGCTTTAAAATAATTTATCTCCTACTTCTACAAAGCTTTAAGCATTCTGGTTTAAAACATTGATTTTTTGGAAATAAATAATTATTACTCTGAATTCAATTAAGACTAGCTCCTCTCCACGTGACCACTCTAGTCAATGTCAAATGCATCCAAGTGAAGTCAATAATAGGCAAGCTCACCCACAAACCAAAGCAACCTCATGAAATGTGACTCTTCAACTTCCTTGGAGTTTCATGAACCTTTAGACAAGTGTCCAATAAGGCCCTCCAAGATTCTTTCTGATGTGGACACGAAATTGGGAACGAAAGCTGTTTGAAATTCTAATTTTAAAAGATAGAGTGTTCGTCCACATTTAGAAAACCACAATTAATATAACGAATCAAAAAATTGAAGAAATAGAACATGTTTTGGCAACGGTGAGTGCCTTAACCCCAGGATGCTCTTGCAGTAGTTACCCTCATTAAGACCCCAGTTCAGGTTGCCCCTGGGAATGTCTAGGTTTCCTTTTATCTTGGTAGCATTAAATCCTAGAGGAATATGTTTGCAAAAGTGTATATGAATCAGTGCAGGTAAAAGTTCAAAGCATGATGTTTATATACTGAAACATATCTCCTGGAAAGATGACAGTCATATAGGAGAAACATAAGGAAATCACATAATTCAATATCCCAAATCTTCTAAAATTAATGTGAAGCTCACTTCTAATCTTCAACTTTCAAGGTAGCAAAGTTAGCAATATGAAGAGGAGATCAAATTGCTATGTTTTTCAAATGGATTGTATAGTCAGATTATAATACAGTAAATTTCACTGTGCAAAAACACTGATTATCGCCTTACAGAAGCCAAATATGCAAGGGTAAAACAAGAATAGCAATATAGGCATAACCATTTGACTGTGTCAAACATATTCCTAATTGCAGTCTCTTCTTAACACAACTTAGTGCATTGGATGGGAGCAATATAAATCAGTCAGTATTGGAGTTAAAGAAAGACCAACGTTTGAAATTGCACAATTAATGTGTTGTTCAGTAGAATAAAATAGGAAATGAGTGAGAAAATCTTACTTAGTGGATCTACGAGCATTACTTATTGCAGCCATCACCCCGCCTCCCTCAGCTTCAGCTGCTTCCTCTGCCAGTTGTTGATCAAGAATCTCCTGCATCTCAATCACTCTAAAACAGGTACATTCATTATGTTGATGAAAAAACAAGTGCACATTGTAATGAATACGTAAAGATCTATTAATGAATACATAAAGATCCACTAAATTATTTATATTTGTTTTTCCCCACTTTTGAAGTGTTCCTCCAAGAAGATTTTGGTTTTGCCTATTATTACAAATTGAAATCCATTTCTCAGAGCTACAATTGAAATATATTATCGATTTCAATTGTTCTAACAGTTAACCACATCATTTATTTTATTTCAATAAAACAACTTCCCTTATCAATTGATTTGGTCTTTTGTCATGCATTTTATCTTTAAAAATTGCATATATGTTGCACCTAAAGAAAGAGACAACAATAACAGAAGATATACCAATAAAGTAAGAGTCGCAAAAAATGTTCCATACTTTACAAATTTGGCTTTTAATTATATTGGAGACAATATTTCCAGAGTCCATGATGGTGCAAGAGCATGCTTCTGGTTTAAACTGTCTAACAATTTTCACATCACAGATCAATGATTTGGATCACACTCTGTGATACATCACCAGGGTGATGATAGCAATGAGTACAGATTGCTGAGAACTCTCCTTAAAAAGGAAGAGGGAAGGTGAAAACATGAACACCAAGAGCTAGCTAGAGAGAAGATAGAAACAAAAAGAGCCTAAACAATATAAATGAAATAAATACCAGGTAAAACACAGTTGATTAGTCTATACAGAATAAAGTATCTTATTGAAAAAATTAAAATGGTAGTAATTCAACTAATAATTTGACTGTCAAACAAGACATGGAAAGGAATGAAACAAAAAACTAGAGAGAGAACAAAATGACAAGAAGGTATTCAAAAATGGATACAAGAGGACAAAAATGCAAGATTTTTTTCTTAACATTAGAGTAGAAAAAGAGGTAATACCGTAATACAGAGTAAATTAGGCTGGACAGATTAGAGAAACAAAATTATGGAATACTAAAACTAAATAGAAATAAAAGATCCAAAGAAAATTTTAATCACATCCTTTACATTTAAAAGTCAAAAAACAAGAAGAAATTTGTGTATGACATGTTTTTCAGATTTCCCAAAAGAGTCAATCGGTCTAGTCTGATGCATGAACAGAAGTTGCTGCTCTGAATGTAAAAATGATATTACTAGCAAAAGTGTATCTAATCTAATTATGCTTGGCTGGTCAAAATGACATGAAACATTATTACAACTCCCTATCGAGGTATCTTTTCACACACCATATCAACTGTCAATTGTCAACCTACATGACAAATATTGATTCTGCTAGCCTTAGCACACAGAAACTATTATAAACCAGTGTTATAAGTGATAGCAAGGTTCCCTGTTATAAATTGCGCTGAAAATACAAGATTTTGTACGAGGCACTCCCACACTGCATCATGTGCAGGTATGTGGCACACACTCCACATATAGGTTCCCCCAAACTGCTCAAGAATATTAATTTTCGGGATCAAAAGGATTGAGAGAACAAGATTTGCCAACTTTTCAGCATTGGAGAGGTTGATTCAGATGAGCATTTCATCTTCCACTGCCCTTTATGCTACAAGATCAGAGAGAGGCTCTACTGCCTTTTTAGGGGGGTGCAATCTCTCTCCACTTCTTACAATTTTACGGATCTGAGGTGTCTGGCACTTTATCTTCACAAGGCTGTGAGGCTCTATGACCACTCTATTCAGTGGCAGCATCCTACGAGCCAGAAGTCTTGTTGGCTTATCACCTCATTCTACCTCAGGCTCTATTCAGCGTGTGGTACCAAGCGCTACCTTGGTCATGCTTCTAGCCATACCAGATATGTGAAGCCCCAAAATGGCTCTTGTCAGCCATGGCCTCCATCCTCTTCCAAGAGTCTTCAATAGCGACCCGAGCCCCCTGCTAGTTCTATGGCTTACCCTTCTATTCTAGGGTTCTTCACTGTTGCATCGGGCTGGTTGGGGGAGCTTAGGGTTTAGGGTCTCCGTGTTGGATTCTCCTTTGCAGCTAGTAATGTCTCGTTCATAGGAGATCATAAAGAATATTTCTTTAAGTGCACAATATAAAGGTGTTTTCCACAAACTTAATCCAGCTCACTCAAGTCACAACACATGCCAAAGATTTGCAAAAGGAATGGCAACTAATCAGGTCTTTCCATGCATGGATGGGCCTGAACCAAGAAATGCTAGGATCAATAGTTTTATCAGGCATCTTAGTTACAAGGTTCAAGTGAAACCATAGTTAGAAAAAGATTTGGACTTGTTGTAGACTCAGACAGACTCGCAAGTCCAATGGCAAGCAAAGTCGACTCGCCATGGACTCCAGAGTTGAGTCCAAGCGAGTCCAGACTACAAGACTCAAGATTTTTTCTCATGGACTTGGGTCAATCCATCATCAGGACTCCCAAGTCCTTCTGATGGACTCTCACCACAGCATGCAAACACCCAATAGGTTTATAACCTCATTTTTTTCACTTTTTGACTCATTTGTTGTTTGTTCTTGATCAAAACAAGGTTTTAAAGTTTGGAGAAGTTGAGGAAACAACATCAAAGCAACGAAAGAGATCTAGGTAAAGGGTTTTTCTTCTCTTTTTTTTATTTCCATTTATTATAAATCAAGAAAATCTTGAAAACCAGGGGGAAATGCTAGATATTTTTTCCCATTTCCCTTTAATACTATTTTTATCAAATGGTTCACTATCAATTTTTTGTTGATTTTCCATTAAACCCTTTTGATTTTTTGATTTTTCTGTGTGTTATAACAGAAATGTCAACTTCAACTAGAAAGGCAGACCCAAAATCAAGAAGAAAAAAATGAGGCATGGAAGTATGGAATAAAGGGAAATAAAAAGCGAGGTGACTTGCACGGAATGTGGAAAATGGATGATAGGTGGAGTGAATAGATTAAAATACCACCTTGCCAAAATACCTAGACAAAATGTGGAAAGTTGCCCCAAAACAACTCTGGAGATTATTAGACACATGAAGGCCCCTCTTGCTGAATATGAAATGCAAAATGAAGAAAGGGAAAAAAACAAAAGAAGCCATGATAGTTGCAATGAATCCAAATGTGTCCAATTTAGCTTCCCTTGGTCGCACTCGTAGAAGTGCAAGCTTCTATCAACTAAATTCATCTATTGTTGATAATGAGGTTGGGGTTACTAAGACTCAGAATCCTCTTACATCAGACTCCATTTTTTTTGTTCCACGTAATGTTCCAAGACCACAACCTTCACTTGAAGGTATGGGATGGAATAAAGAAAAACATAAGCAAGCAATGATAGCAGCAAGAAATTTTTGGTACTACAACAATTTGTCTTTCTGTGCGGCAAACAGCCCATATTGGGAAGGTTTGGTTACTGCATTTACAGTTGCAAGCAAGGGGATTAATGTTGTAAAAACAAAGATCGTATATAGAAAGAATCTGAATGCTTACGATTGCTTGATATTGCCGTTGTGATTGATATCAACCATAGAATAAGCATCCTTTATAAATACACTAATAGGTAGTCATATATACGTAGAGGTGTGACTCTTACAATAGAATCACAACTCTACATATATGTAACTATTAATTAGTTTTCTGATTAATTAGTTAAGCAGCACTGATTCATTTAGATGGTTATGTATATTAAATACAATTATACACACACACACGTGTGTGTGTGTCTGTGTGTGTGTATACACACACATATGTGTGTGTGTGTATATACACACACATGTGTGTGTGTGTGTATATATATACACACACATATATGTGTGTGTATATATATATACACACATATATGTTTATAGTATACATTCCATCAATCAGATCGATGCTATTCTCTAACACTCCCTCTTAGCAAGAGAGGATTGATCAATGTGTTATCACAATCCCCGACTTATTCGGAACTGGATTTAGTGATAACTAACACATAACTTCATATCAATATATCCGACACAGCTTGGGACATCATCATGATGTACTCATCCTGATAGAAGAGTTATCGCAATCCTCGACCAATTCAGAACTAGATTTAGCGATAACAGTCAAGATATCCGGCACATTCCGGGACAACAACTTAATGTAGTCTAATCTTGATTCACTTGTTATAATCCCCGACCAATTCAGAACTGGATTTAACAACTCGAAAAAAAAAATTCAGTGTCAGGACTAGTGACTATAATACATAGTCATACCTGACACTAGGTTAAGCTATATTTTTAAGTCGTCACCTAGCAATAGTAACCCAACACATATGAAAGATCGTCACCTTTCATAATATAACACAAAATGAATGGGCCCATAAAGTCACACATATGACATCCACCTTGAATCTTCTCAGAGGGTGGATCCGCTATGGCTCATCCCAAAGAGTGGAAACCAAGACTTTCACCTTAGACTTGTCTATCAAGAACAAGAATCATTTAAGATACAAAATGATGGATCACTAAAGCTGAAACCTTCTTTTCAGCTAAGGCTTTACTTCTCAAAATACCAAGGTTATCTGAAAGTACACAATCTTCTTTCTAGCAAGGGGTTTGGTAAGAATATCAGCCATAGGTTCTCCATTGAATTGTATTTGTTTGTACTGTCTCATAGTCTTGGTGAATTCCGAGCTTATAAAGTATACACCATCTTGACATGGTACACTCCCTCTGAATTTGTATGACCAAGATCCTGGGGTGTCAACTTAATTTGATCTTCTAGCTTCTCCCTCTGACATATAGCCTTCTCACATGGTAATAATCATAATTCTCTGCTACAATTTCTTGATTACTAGAGAACCAACAAAACATGGTCTACTCCCTCTGAATCAAGATCCTCAAATGTTCACTGATGCAGATCCTTTAGCTTCTCCCTCTGTCACGAAGGCATACCCTGTTGATATACTCAACTCAATGTCACTGCAGGATGTCACTTCATACCTCCCTTCCTGAGAGAACCAATACGAATAATTTGAATAGTCATAAGGTTACATCGGCTAGCATAAGATGCATTTTGATCTTTTCCAAGGCCACAACATTAACACCCCCTCTTGGACTTGAGGGAAGATAATAAAGACCTCTAGTATGATGTCTGTCTCAATGAGTTGTAGCCTCATGATGTAAGGAATGCCTTAATCAGGGATTCTATCCACATGCATCTCATCAGCAATTATATCCATGGGTTCCCACTTGAATATTGAACTCGCTCTCAATCAATATGATCAAGTTTGTCCACGATGACTGAGTCATCTGTTTCCTTAGAAGCTAAATTTCACCAACTTCTTGACCTTTCTGAAGATGTCAGAGATAGATTACGAATAGTTCATAAAGCTAAACTATCCCGAACATAAAAATGATTGAAGCATACAAAATTTATTATTTAATGAATTACAACCTGCAAATTCATATGGATTAATAAAACATGAGATACTTATCTTTTCAAATATTTTCAAGTATTTCCTTTCATAAGGTGAGCCCATTAATACAATACTCGTACTCATCATCCTTCTTCATAACATATCGGTTTCATTCTGATCCTTATGTTAATTTTCTTCTTTACAAAACACATCTCATTATGATAACTATTAATTAGATGTTGATTTCATACATTAACGAATACTTGGCATCAATGTTGTCTTCATTAGCAATTGCAGCCTTCTTCATAACTATCTGACAAGTCTTCTATTATGGATTTGACTAATAAGTCATAAGTCAAGTCACTAATTAACTTGTTAATAATTAATCGATGGTATTGATGTTATTTCTTATTATTCCTTTGTTATTGTTCTGTCTCCATATGGTCACTATTCTTAACCAGATTGAATTGTATCTCAAAACATACTTAAATTGCTTTATGTTGAGTTGAGATCGCATCCTAGATCATGGTTGAGTTATTCCTATGATGATAACTAAGTGACCTGTGCTCTTGGTTTGAGACCAATCGAGCTATTCATCAATGCCTCCCGTCATTAACTGATCGCACCCCCTTCCATATTATAATTACAGAACTTAATCATGTCTTCTTAAGTATTAGATCACCAATTAATTGCTATCTTCATATTACCAATTAGACTGCCATCTTAATCCATTCCAAAATCGGTATCTGGCAATCGCTGATTAACTTATATTATTTTTTCTTTGATCGATATCGCATGCTTACTTGAGCAATGTTTACATATCGATCTAATCCTTAATTGGTGCACAGACAATATTCCTTCAGTTCATGGAAGTCGATGCCATCATCAACGGAAGTCGATAGACTCATTCCACACGATAATCCAAGACCAGCAGGGTCGGCTCCATCAAAGACCATGATTAGTTACCAATACTTCTCAACCTGAAATCATCGGATGCTGACAATTATCATGATGAATCGGTTGCTGTCTTTGACCACAGTTTGTCTTATCAATGCAGCGACTTTCTTGAAACCTTATCACTGTGATAGCACTCATCATGATTAGTTCCTCTTATTAGTAATTGCAGTTTCTAACCTCAGTTGCTATCTTCAACACCACCTGCTAGCCTCTACCTGATCGCTTATCTTTCGCAGCCATTATGATGCAAAACGATAGTGGTTTTTAGCTTGTGAACTATGATTCTCTGATATATAATGAGGTCGCTGCTCTCAATAATACCGAAAGTCTTCCAATTAAATTGCTCCATATTAAAACAAGAAATTGCACTATCGCTGGATACATTAATTTCTAATATAGTCGCTGCTGTTCTCTCTAAAATATATTTTCTTCCTTCTTCGATGTCCACGGTGATATGGAGATCAACGCTGTATGTATAAACCCTCGTTGAATGAATTTACAAATGGGTAAAGATTCCTGTTCTTTTCCAGATTTTATTTTCTTTCCTGCATCCTGAATTTGATAGCATAATAATAAATTTCTCTTTCCTTGACTTTGCTATCCTTGCAAATTAGCTCTTTGATGCCGCGGTGGATGTCGAGCCGAGTTCCCGGCTTAGCAGGATCTTCTGCAACTCCAACTCTGATCCTTTCAGGAATCCATTATAAGAATCCCACATAACTATCTTCTCCTTATCTCTAGTCATAATTTCTTGCGAATTCCCGGCATCCATATAATTGGTTTGCTGCAATCTATGACTAGAGTGAATCTCCTTTCATTTCAATCTTTTGCAAACCATGTATTTTAGCTAGCTTAGTTTCCTGTTTGTTATTTGTGTAGTGTCCCGGATACTTGATGTAGCCCACTCTTGGTTCTTCCCATTTCAAGGTTCTTCACCGATCCTGTCCAGGTTGTTTAGCATAGTCAGGAGGTGCCACCTTTTCTTAATACTTTAGTCTGTAATTTTATTTTCTTGAAATATCCTTTTGTTGCACTATAACCAGATCATTTATGGCTTTAGGGTCTTTCCCATTTACCAATTACTTGCAATAATTCTGGTTTTTATTATATTAAGTGCATAATAGTTTCAGACATGTCTATGAATTGTTTAGTAAGTTTGCTTATTTGTACCATAAGCCAGCTACTTTGCAACATGTGGCATAATTGGTTGATTCTTCACGGGCTTGGCACATTAAACACATTTGGATATGCGGAAATTCTCCTTTCGCTAGTTTTTTTTTTATTGTGTCAGAATTCTGTTTTTAATGGCAAGCCATCAAAATTCACTGATTTTGATAGAGTTTTCAACCACACAAGCTTGCTCCAGAAATGTATCTTATCTTTACTTTTAACGATTCCTCATCAAAGTAGAATATTTGTTTTGTCCTCTGAAAACTTTAGATTCGGCTCTTGCCCATATCATCTTATCCTACCTAGGGCAAGCGGTTGGTCGGAAAGCAGGTTATTAAGATTTTTCAGAGTTGAAATGATTTTTTTTTCTGACCTCTTACAAAGGTCTACTTAATATAAAACATGGAAGTCAATTGGATTTTGCAACTGTTATAGTCTTTTCAGCAGTTTATATTGTATTACTTGCTGAAGGAATAAATGAGAAGTTTCCAGTGTTGCAATTGCTTAGGTTTTTCCTGTTCCTTTAAAAGTTGTTCTTTGGCAGCACACCCTTTGACTCACTGTATGAATTGTTGTACTTTATCTTTGATTCTTTTCTATAGAGGCTCTGATACCATGTTGTAAAAACAAAGATCGTATATAGAAAGAATCTGAATGCTTACTATTGCTTGATATTGCCGCTGTGATTGATATCAACCATAGAATAAGCATCCTTTATAAATACACTAATAGGTAGTCATATATACGTAGAGGTGTGACTCTTACAATAGAGTCACAACTCTACATATATGTAACTATTAATTAGTTTGCTGATTAATTAGTTAAGCAGCACCGATTCATTTAGATGGTTATGTATATTAAATACAATTATACACACACACACACGTGTGTGTGTGTGTGTGTGTGTATATACACACACATATATGTTTATAGTATACATTCCATCAATCAGATCGATACTATTCTCTAACAATTAAAGCCCCAACAGCTAAAGACTTCAGTGGGTCATTCCTAGAGAAAGTCATGAAAAATACACAAGTTTTGTTTGATGATCAGAAAAAAATTTGGAGAAAAGGATGCGGCATCTTATCCGATGGATGGGCAGATGGAAGAAATAGGACTCTCCTCAACTTCTTGGTGGCTTTTAATGGTGCAACGGTATTCCTCAAGTCTAGAGATGCCTCAAATGAAATAAAAAATGTTGAAACTTTGTGTAATTTGTCCAATGGAATGATCCAGGAAGTTGGAGTAAAGAATGTTGTCCAAACTATGATAGACAACGCAACTGCATATGTAGTTGCAGGTACAATGCTTATGGAAAGGCTCCCACAATTACATGGATTCCTTGTACTACACATTGCTTGGACTTGTTAGATGGGTGAAAAGGGTGGTTGAAGATGCTAAAAGTGTCACCAAATTCATCTACAACCATACTTGGATCCTCTCTTTGATGAGAAAACACACAAATGGCAAGGAGCTTGTGCAACCATGAGTGACATGATTTGCTAGCCATTTCCTCACATTGCAAAGCATTCTTGGTGTCATTCTTCATCTTAAGAAAATGTTTTTCTGATGTTTGGCTAGAATCTGCATACTCCAAAAAACCAGAGGCGGAGAAGATAGTAAGTATTGTTTTTGATGATGGGTTCAGCAAAAGTGGAGATTAGCTGATCGAGGTAAGTAACAAACACAAATATAAACTTTATACAAGATAGTTACTTGCTATTTTTTTAAGGGTTAATTTTGTAATAATTTAAAAGGTGTTTTCATTTTTTTAAGTCACAGAACCTTTGGTAAGGCTTCGTTGTATGGTGGATGGAGAGGGCCTGCCAATGGGTTTCACTTATGAGGCCATGGATTGAGCCAAAGAGGCCATTTCACATTACTATGGCAGAAATTCAAAAAAATATGAAATCCTTTGACGCATTATTGAGTGTAGGCGGACAAACCAATTCCACCAACCAATACATGCCTTGGTGTACTTCTTGAACCCAAGATTCTACTCTAATTCATTCAGGGCTGATGAGGAGGTCATGGCAGGTGTTATTACATGCATTGATAAGATAGCTCCTGACCGTGACTTGAGAGACAAGGTTCTTGATGAGTTGGAGGTGAGATTTGACATTTGCTATATCTTATTTATGAATTTGGAAATGTTCATTGTTGAGTTTGACAATTCTTATTTATGATGTTCATTGTTCAAGATCTACAAGGGTGCAGAGGGGAGACTCTTCTCTTCACAAAAAGCAATTGACAAGAGAGAAAAACAACCACCAGGTAAAGCATATTGTTCAATGCTAGAAGAAAAAATTAGAAACTTGATAATGATTCTTACAAACTTACATTTTTTACTCAATTCTAAATTTCTAATATTTATAAATGTTTTTTTGTAGATTTAAGGTGGGAGAATTATGGTGTTGGCACACCTAATCTTCAAAAGAATAACAATTCATATTTTGTCGCAGACATTTAGTGCTTCTAGGTGTGAACGGAAATGGAGTTTATTTGAGAACATTCACACGAAGAAGAGAAATAGGTTGACCCAAAAGAGACTCAATGATCTTGTCTTCGTTCTGTACAACCTTCGCCTTCGCACTAGAAAGGTTGAGGGTGTTTCACATGAGTTCATTGATTTGGACGAAATTGATCCGTATGGTGATTGGACCATCAATGAACAAGATGTTGGTGATGATGTCCTCCTTACTAAATGTAATGTCCCCATTTTAGCTCTCCATGGTTTATGATTGGTTTAGCCTATCATTGGCCCTCGTAGGCTAAGGTTGATGTTTAGAGGGTCCCAATTGGCAGGGCAAGAGGCTTTTTCCCATTCAGAGTACAGAAGTGTTCAAAATTGCTCTTCATTTGGTTATGTTTAGCACACTTACTATTTATAGTAAGTGACTATTTTGGTAAAGTCGGGGTTACTATTTATGGAAAGGAACCTAAGCAGGCCATGATTGCAATCCACAGTTGGTTTGATCAAATAATGAGGGATTTACTATTTATAGTAAGTCAAGGGTTGATACAGAGGAACCCTTACTATGTTTAGTAAGGTAGTTGGGTGCACAGTGGACACAATGGTTGACTTTCAAGTTCAGATGGAATTGAAAAATAATAATTATTCGTGGAGTTATATGATTTTAATTACTAATAACATGCTTATTAATAATTATTTATTAAGTTAAAAAGTCACTTTATATTGAATGGGGCCATGACCCTTCATTTAACTGACTTAAAGTGCGATTAATGGATTATATTTTGGAGGCCAAAATATTAAAATATTTTGTAAAGTCAATGTGCACACAAGTTATATTATTTTAAATGCTATTAAAGTGCATTTATAATCCATGAATATGAGCGCCCATGTTTGAAGACTTATCATAAAGTTTTATCAAAAACCTAAAAGTGGATTTGAAAGTGGATTTAAATGCTATTAAGGAGATTGGGGTTATAAAAGCATATCAAAAATCAAATCAAGCTCATTACTGAATGATTATTTGTCATTGCTATTTGGGAATTGAGCTACAGAACAAGAGTTTTCAATTGTATCAAGGCATTGGAGATTGTAGAATCTTCAATGTTTATGCAATTTTGAGGCTATGAGATACCAGCTGATATTATTGCTTGAGAGAGCTTCATTTAGGGTTCTATTTAGGCCGAAAAGGTGAGAAATATCAAGGATTTGTGCATATATTTTAAGGTTTATTAAGTGGAGACCTGTAGGTCATATCAGGAAAGCTTGCCCTCTGTTGAAGACCAAGAACAAATCTATTAATAATGTGGACAAACATAAATCTGCTTCCAAAAACTTGAGAAATAACAATGAGGGTGCTACCCCAATTTGTGGGCCCAAGACTCCTGACTTCATCCCTCCCCCCCTCTCAACCCTATTGCCTCCACTAACCCTTCCATGCTTCCCCCTTGTCTCGCCTAGTACCTTTGATCCCCCCTCCCTAATCCAAGACCTCGACACCCTGGCTAATGCAGTAAAAAAAGCTAGCCTCTCTAACAAAGATTTGACCCCTAACCTCTCTGTCACCCTTCTTGATGTGGCTAAAGACCATGAGTCTCAGAGAGCCTCTAAGCATACAATCCTTAATGTGCAACAACCGATTATTGCAAAGTTCCAAAAACAATTGAGACAAGGAAAAGAACTAAAAACCAATTAAAATCATGTTCATTCATAAAATCAAGTGATTCTTCTAATCAGAGCAATAAGAGAACCCCGGTGATCTCCCCTAGTAGGGATGAGATCAGATTGGTGGCTAGCCAGGCCCCCAATCCTGATGCCTCTCCCAATGTTAATACTAGAGCTCCTCATACAGATTATTCTCCCTCTTAGGGATTGACTGGCATTCTCTCAAGTAGTGTTGAGACTCATGTCTCCACTCTTCCCCCTACTGCCACCCGCTGTCAAAAGCTTGAGGAGAGCCTGGTCCTCGATGTTCAGGACTCTGAGCTCCTCCCCCTAGTGGAAGGTCACAAGGGTCCCTCAAATGCCTCCAAGTCTGATTGCCATGAATCATGTTGGGCCATTGTACCATATAAGGGTGACTCCATAGTGAGACCTTTGAACACTTCTCGATAGTAAAAGAGGTGAAGAAGATCAAAATTAAGGCTCGACGTAAGAGGAGTCAAAATCATTATGGGGCATATCACTTCCCTTGGACCTGACCAAAGCTCTGGTTTTAAAAGGAAAAGGGGAAGGCCTAAAGTATATATCTCTAGTGTGCTAGGAAGGAAAAGGGAAAAGAAAGAACCCAACAAGCAATTCCCTAAATGCTATAAGTCTTTCAGGTCATCCATGGACACCTCCACTTGATATATCATGGAGCTAAATTGTATCTCCTGGAATGTTAGGGAGAGATTAACCTAAAATGTATTTGGAGAGATGCTGACTACTTTACAACTAACCATGAAAAGGGTAAAGGTGGTGCAGCCATTATGGTCAGCTATAAATGGAGGAAAAACATCTCCAGTTGGGGGTGCTTCCCTTATAACAAAGTTGTATGGGTGATATGCAAAGACAGGGATTAGACATTTGGTATTTGTTCAGTTTATGCCCCCAAGAACCATAAAGAAAGAATTGATCTATGGAGATGGATGGGGCAGCTAGAAGATATTCCTTGGCTTCTCAGGGGGGACTTTAATATGGTCGAATACCCCTCTGATAAGCTTGGGGGAAATAAATTTGAATGGAAGGGGGACAAGAGATTCTTTCGGCACAAGATGCTTAATAAAGCAAAATTGTATGACCCTTTAGCTGGAACCAAGAATGACTTCAAGGGTATTTGGTATATCTGGTGCAACTTTCAGAAGGGAAATAAAAGGATCTATAGCAGGCTTGACAAATATTACTCAAAAAAGGTCTTTCAGTTCAACAACGACAAGGGACCAGCCCCATTTCAAAATTTTGTCGTACCGGTGAACCGGTTCCTCAAAACCGTATCTAAACCCGAACCCAAACTAGCAACTTAGATTGTAACTAATACTTGCAAATTGTACATCACACTTAGTCTTAAAAGTATCCCACAAGTATACATTGCAAGAGCATAAGCAAAGAAAAAGAGGCTAAGTGCTCAGTGGAGGAATCCCCATAGCTTCCTTACACCAACAAAATATATTTGTACTCACCAGCCTAGTGAGTGAATCTACAACAATCACCAAAATGTCAACCTTCTATATCATGATCTTACTACCGTCTACCATATACCAAACAAAGTGATATTGTACATCAATATGCTTCAACAAGAATGAAAAATAGGATTCTTAGCCAAATTGAGGGTACTATAACCATCACAACCAGTACAATCTCTATAACCACACCATTGTTGGCATTAAGAGATGATAACCGGTAAGCTTGCTACCGGTACATGGCAATTAAGTATTGTCATTGATTGGCAAAAGAGGGAAGAGGAAAGAGGTGCTTTGACCTCTCTTTCTAAGGTCTAAAGATCTAAGGAGAACACCAATGGTGGATCTGTATGTAAAGAGACTGGTTTGGCAACCGGTGACACTATGCAAGAAAGAAGAGACTATATCTGCTCATCAAGAGAAACCGGTCACTAAGCAAAATGCATCGGCAACCAAGGACTACACAACTGAGGAAAAGGTGCAGCAGGTAAGCAGAGGAAGGAAAGGTGACAGGTCAAAGCTCGTACCTATTCACAACACAAGGATCCTAACCGATCATGTTAAGACTTCGTTATGGTAAGATAAACCGGGGAGGTCATTGTTAACTTTCTATTAAACAACTTCTTGACCGGGATTTACTGCACTAAATCCAGAAGACTTTGAGTTAACATGATGATCAGTGCAAGGTGCGTTTGAAGGTTTTAAAGCTGGAGTTTGTGGCTTTAAAACATGAAGTTATCTCATGCGAAGGGAAGATGCTTGGCATGCATCTATTATTTTCTTCATAAAGCCGATAAGGCAAGGGCATGCATCGGACGTTTCCTCAGTGAACTAATACTCCACTGGGTGATGAATCCAAAGGAGATCTGTAATTAGGTCACGCATGAGAAGTGCAACTAGGGCAAGAACACTATATTTTGCTGCCTGTCAAGAATATGGTTTGCCCTCATTCTGGCAAAGCAAAGAGTGAACCTATACGCTGAAAAGCTAAGGTGAAAAGAAAAGAGAAAGAAGAGTGTGTAGAGAAGCACAACGGTAAAGGAGAACATACCAGCAGCAACCGGTGACGTTTCTCAGTTGAGTAGAACAGAGATCTGATCAGGCTATGCAAAGCCATTTGTAAAAGGACAAATCCTTCTAATGTTTTCTGACAATTAAAATAGCTAAATCCCAGTATTTTGGGTGGACTCTAACAGGTCCCTTGTATTAAATCCCTTAACCGAGTGACATCTTCTCAGGTTTTCTAAGTCCTCTAACCAGGCAAGCACTAACCGGCCTTATTGTATCAAATCCCTTAACCGGGTCGCATCTAACAGTGCATTGTAATCCTTCAACAAGGAAGGCTCCTCATGTTGGCATTAAGTGATGATAACCTGCTACCGGTACTAGTGTTGTCATTAATTGGCAAAAGAATATAGAGACTTGTCATCTCTATAAAGTCTAAAGATCCAAGGAGGTCTGTATAAAAGGAGGATGGTTTGGTAGAAGTTGTGGCTGTTAGAAAATACCACCGGTCACCATATAAAGCCTCAGAAACCGGGTAGTGTATACAGTATAGCAAAGAAGGACTGAGGACCTGGCTACAACAGGTGTAGTCAAACACAGAGAAAAAAACAGCAAACCAATATCAATATACAATCGAGGACGGTACAACTAGTGAGCCAACAAAAGGGACTACTACCTGTTCACTGCATAAGAATCTCAACTGATCTATTAATGACTCCAGTGTAAACCGAGGAAGTCATAGTCAAACTACCTGTTCTAACTGACTCGACCAAGATTTTCTGCGAAAATTCCGGAGGTCTTTGAGTTAAACTGGCGATCAGTTTGACGCGTGTCTAGAGGATTTTAAGCCGAAATCAGTGGCTTTAAAACAAAGCGTTATCTCCTATGAAGGAAAGTTGTTTGACATGTAACTATTGCTTTCTTCATAAGGCAGATAAAGCAAGGGCATGCATCGGATGTTTCCTCCGTGAACTGATACTCCACTGAGTAATGAATCCGATAAGGATCTGTAATTAGGTCATGCATAACGAGTGCAATTAGGGCTAAGACTCTATATATTCTTCTGATTGAGGAGAAGAAAAGTTGCCTTCATTCTGCCAGATAAAAGAGTGAACCTGAAAAGCTCAAAAGAAGCTAGGGTAGATCAGAAAGAGAAGAAGAGAAAGAAGCATGTGCAGAGAAGCACAACAGTAGAGGAGAACACACCTGTGGTGACCGGTGACGATTCTCAACTAAGCACAAACAGAGATCTTATCAGGCTATGCAAAGCCAATTGTAAAAGGTCATTCTTCTATTGTTTTCTAACAACTACAATAGTTAAATCTCAGTATTTGGGTGGACTCTAACAGGTCCCTTGTATCAAATCCCTTAACCGGGTGGCATCTTGTAAGGTGTTCAAAGTCTTTTAACCAAGCAGGCACTAACCAGCCTTATTGTAACAAATCCCTTAACCGGGTCACACCTAGCAGTGTGTTATTATCCTTTAATCAGGAAAGCTCCTTACAAGGCGTACTCCAGAAGAGTACAAAATTTGTGAGGTCTCCTCACACCGTGGTTTTTACCCTAACCGGGTTTCCACGTGATAAATTTGGTGTCACTATGTGATTGTTTGCTTACTATTATTATATGTTTAAATTTTATTATATGTTTAAAGTCAAGAAGTTTTAGAAGTGTTGATTCACCCCTCCCCTCTCAGCACCGGTTGGGACTATCAATTGGTACAGAGCCAAGTCTTGTTTTCTTTACCACTTAATAGTATAAAGAAATAGTCAAGATGATGAGAAAGAAAGGACCAAAGTTTTCAAACGAAAACTTTACTCTGTGGTACAGCCGAATGAAGCTGTACATGAAGACCACCGGAGATCAGTATTGGAATCATGTTACAACTGATTACACTGAACCCGCTGGCACGCTGACACCCGATCAACTAAAGATCAAAACCGAGCACACGGCTGCTATGGACATGATAGCTCGCACGCTACTTGATCATCTTTATGCTGAGATAGAACATCTTGATTCTGCCTTCAAGATGTGGGGCAAGTTGCAAACGGTTTATGGAGGAGATCCAAATGTTCAAAGAGCCAAGGTCGAAAGCTTCAGAGATATGATGACATGAGGATGAATAAAGGAGAAGACATCGAGCAATATAGCAATCGGATCATAGAGGTGATCAACTCCATCAGAAGCGCTGGAGGAAAGCTCAGTGAAGAGGAGGTGGTTAGCAAAATATTGAGAACTCTCAGACCTCAGTATGCCATCAAGATCTTTGCCATTTAAGAGCTCAAATCGGTGACCAAAGATCAAGTCACCCTAGACTCCCTAATTGGTAAGCTGGCTGCTTTTGAATTAAGTAATTTTGATAATAGCTTACCCATCCAGGAAGCAGCTTTTAAGTCCTCTATCAATATCTCTTCCACCAAAAAGGGAAGAGGAACCAGTAATTGCTCTACCGGTAAGATTGGCAACCTTGTTCAGAATATGCTCTCAGAGGAGATGGAGCAAGATGAGTTTGAAGCACTCATCGCTAGGAGACTCCCCAGAGGGAAAGGGAAGTACAAGGGAAAGCTCCCCTTGAAATGCTTCTCTTGCAACAAAATAGGACATATTGCTGCAAGGTGTCCTAATAATGAACATAAAGATAAAAGGGACCGGGTCAAGAGCAAAACAAAGAAGGAATGCTATCTTGCTGAGGAAGGAGTCACAGATGATGAATCTGTAGACTCAGATGATCCAGAAATTGCATTTGTGGCAATAAAGGAGAGCCCTGTGATAAGTGAAATTGCGCTTATCTCATGGTCACATCAACACGATGATTGGATCATCGATAGTGGATGCACTCACCACATGACCAGTGACAAGAACAAGTTTATCAGCTTGGAGTTCAACGACAGCGGATCAGTTACCTTCGGAAATAATGCTCCCTGTGCCATTAAAGGTAAAGGCTTTATTGCACTCTGCAATGATGTTGTATGTCAAGATGTGTACTAGGTTGAACGACTCAAGTACAACTTAATGAGTGTTGCACAATTGAATAACAAAGGATTTCTGCTGAAATTCGAACAAGGTTCCTGTATAGTGAAGAATCAATCCGGAACCCAGGTTGCAACCGGTAGACAGAGCAAAGGTAATTTGTTCTACCTAGACTCAATGGAAGGAGCTTGTCTCATAGCCTCGGTCAAAGGAGAATCAAGCAAAATTTGTCTTATGACCAAAGAAGACAATAGCCGGTTATGGCACAAGAGGCTCTGCAACATAAACTTTGACAGTATTGTCAAATTGAGCAAAAAGAAAATGGTAAGAGGACTTCCTGAGATTACAAAGCCCATCAAGGGTGTTTGTAAAGATTGTCAGTTAGGAAAACTGACCAGAACATCTTTCAACACTAAGTCCTTCCCTGCTGAGAATGTTCTAGACATGGTACACACTGATCTATGTGGACCAATGAGAACAAAGAGCTACCATGGAGATCGGTACTTTATGATCTTTGTAGACGCCTTCTCCAGGATGATGTGGACACTCTTTCTTAAGGAGAAATTACAAGCTTTCCACATGTTCAAAATCTATAAAGCTAGAGTGAAAAAAGAGACCAGTAAAAGCTTGAAGTGTCTGAGATCAAACAGAGGAGGTGAATATACCTCTCAAGAGTTCACTCACTACTATGAGGAACATGGAATAAAAAGACAGCTATCTGCACCAAAGACTCCACAACAAAATGGAGTAGCAAAAAGAAGGAACAGGACTCTGATCGATTGTGCCAGAACCCTGTTGATCCAAAAGGATCTCCCTCATCACTTCTGGAGAGAAGCTGTCAGTACTGCTGTCTACACACCCAACCAAGTTCAAATCAAAAAGGGAACCGGTAAGACTCCTTATGAACTATGGTTTAAGCATACTCCCAGTGTTGGCTACTTCAAAATCTTTGGTAATAAATGTTACATCAAAAGAGATATGTATTCTGGGAAGTTTGATCCAAAGAGTGATGAAGGAACATTTTTGGGTTACTCTACCAAAAGTAAGGCCTATCGGTGTCAACAAGAGAACAAGCAAGATAATTGAAAGCATCAATGTAAAAGTTAATGAATCTTCAGAACCGGATAAGAAGACCAGTCATGATGATCATGACAGTCTTGAAGGTCTAAATGAAAGAAATGCCTTCGAGTTCAATGAAGCAGCTACTGAAGACGAAGAAGAACACCATGTGAACAAACACCCAGTTTAGGAAACTACACCTGGAGCACAGGATGGTGAACAAGAAAATGTTCAAAATCATGGTGAAGAAATTGCTCAACCGGAAGAGCCTGATCAGTAATAGCGCCCGATTCTCCCAAGGTATGTCACATATCACTCTATTGATAACATTATTGGTGACAAACATGCTAAACCAAGAAAAAGGCCAAATAGAATATCTGTTTACTTTCTTGTATAGAGCCCAAAACAACAAGGGAAGCTCTAGAAGATAAAAACTAGGTCAAGGCCATGGAGGAAGAAATTGAGCAAATTGAGAAAAATGACACATGGGAACTTGTGCCAAGACCAAAGGACAAGAATGTCATAGGGACCAAGTGGGTCTATAGGAACAAGTTGAATGAGGATGGGAAAGTAACAAGAAATAAGGCAAGATTCGTATGCAAAGGATATGCCCAGGAAGCTGGACTGGACTATGGAGAAACCTTTGCACCGGTAGCAAGACTGGAAGGAGTGAGAATTCTACTCGTGTATGCTGCTCACAAAGGATTCAAAGTATACCAGATGGATGTTAAGTCTGCATTCCTGAATGAAATATTGGAGGAAGAAGTCTACATTGAACAACCGGAAGGCTTCACATCTGCACATCAGGATGCAATGGTTTGTAAACTGAAGAAAGCTCTTTATGGGCTTAAGCAAGCTCCAAGGGCTTGGTATGAAAGGTTGCATTCATACCTTCTAACCATAGGATTCACAAGAACCGGGGACAACAGCAATATGTATCTCAAGATCAGAAAAGATGGAAATCTAATTGCTGAGATCTTTGTGGACGACATCATCTTTGGTGGAGATGACAAGATGAGCAAAGCCTTTGCTGAAGAAATGAAGAAAGAATTTGAGATGTCTATGATAGGCGCCATAAAATTCTTCATTGGACTACAAGTCCATCAGCTAAAAGAAGGTATCTTTATATCTCAGTCCAAGTATATAAAAGAAATTCTTAAGACTTTTCGACTTGAAGATTCTAAACCGGTTGGAACCCGAATGATAACTAACCTCAAGTTATCAAAGGAGGATGATGCAAAAGAAGTGAATGAAGCAATGTTTCGGTCCATGATAGGAAAACAACAATATTTTGTTCACAGTAGACCGGACATTGCACATGCAGTTGGCATAGTGGTGAGATTCTCTGCAAATCCCAAAGAGACACATCTGATAGCAGTAAAGAGAATCTTTAGATATCTAAGGGGCACTGAGGAATATGGATTATGGTTTCCACACAAGGGGGGATTCGAAGTAAAAGTATACACTGATGCAGATTGGGCTGGAAACATTGATGACAGAAAGAGCACAAGTGGTGGTGCATTCTTCCTTGGTGAAAGAATCATTTCTTGGACAAGCAAGAAACAGAATTGTATTTCCCAATCTACTGCAGAGGCCGAATATGTTGTTGCAGCAATCAATTGCACACAGGTGATCTGGATCAAACAACTGTTGGAAGGAATTAAATAACAGATACCTAAACCGATAGCTATCTATTGTTATAGCACCAATGCAATTAATATATCCAAGAACCCTGTTATGCACTCCTAGACAAAGCACATTGCCATCAAGTATCATTACTTGAGAGAGCTGGTACAAGACAAGGAGGTAAGACTGGAGTATGTTCCCACAAAGGAACAAATTGCTGATATCTTCACAAAGCCATTACCAAAGAGTACTTTTGAGTATCTCTGAGGTAAACTAGGGGTGATGCCCCTTCATGATCTTCAGTAAACCTGCAAAGGTGATCATCGGTTCATTATGCTTCAACAGAGGGGAACACCTCATCTTTTCTGGACTAATAAAAAAGGAATGTTGCTCCTAGGGGGAGCAAATTAGCAAAAGGTAGTCTCTCTGACTAGCCTTTGGTATTATTGTCAAAAAGGGGGAGACTTTGGCAATAACCCGAAGACTGTAGCAGTAGTAGTGGTACAGATATACAAGCACAGTAATCCGGTGATATTGTGATGTTTTCCCATCAAGGTTTTACCATCAATGCCAAAGGGGGAGATTGTTGGCATTAAGTGATGATAACCTACTACCAGTACTAGTGTTGTCATTGATTGGCAAAAGAATATAGAGACTTGTCATCTCTATAAAGTCTAAAGATCCAAGGAGGTCTGTATAAAAGGAGAATGGTTTGGTAGAAGTTGTGGCTGTTAGAAAATACCACCGGTCACCATATAAAGTCTCAAAAACCGGGTAGTGTATACAGTATAGCAAAGAAGGACCGAGAACCTAGCTACAACCGGTGTAGTCAAACACAGAGAAAGCAACAGCAAACCGGTATCAATATACAACCGAAGATGGTGCAACCGGTGAGCCAACAAAAGGGACTACTACCTGTTCACAGCATAAGAATCTCAAC
This sequence comes from Chamaecyparis obtusa, assembly GCA_027943335.1. Taxonomy (NCBI): domain Eukaryota; kingdom Viridiplantae; phylum Streptophyta; class Pinopsida; order Cupressales; family Cupressaceae; genus Chamaecyparis; species Chamaecyparis obtusa. The sequence goes on from BSBK01001005.1 coordinate 230,734, forward strand.
CGATCTATTAATGACTCCGGTGTAAACCGAGGAAGTCATAGTCATAGTCTAACCGACTCCTTGACCAAGATTTTCTGCGACAATTCCGAAGGTCTTTGAGTTAAACTGGCAATCGGTTTGAGGCGCATCTGGAGGATTTATAGCCGAAATCAGTGGCTTTAAAAAAAAGTGTTATCTCCTATGAAGAAAAGTTGCTTGACACGTAACTATTGCTTTCTTCATAAGGCATATAAAGCAAGGGCATGCATCGAATGTTTTCTCACTGAATTGGTACTCCACTGAGTAATGAATCCGATAAGGATCTGTAATTAGTTATGCATAACGAGTGCAATTAGGGCTAAGACTCTATACATTCTTCTGATTGAGGAGAAGAAAAGTTGCCTTCATTCTGCCAGATAAAAGAGTGAACCTGAAAAGCTCAAAAGAAGCTGGGGTAGATCAGAAAGAGAAGAGAAAGAAGTGTGTGCAGAGAAGCACAATAGTAGAGAACACACCTGTGGCGACCGGTGACGATTCTCAACTAAGCACAAACAGAGATCTTATCAAGCTATGCAAAGCCAATTGTAAAAGGTCATTCTTCTATTGTTTTCTAGCAACTACAATAGTTAAATCTCAGTATTTGGGTGGACTCTAACAGGTCCCTTGTATCAAATCCCTTAACCGGGTGGCATCTTGTAAAGTGTTCAAAGTCCTTTAACCAGGCAGGCACTAACCGGCCTTATTGTAACAAATCCCTTAACCGGGTCACACCTAGCAGTGTGTTATTATCCTTTAACCAGGAAAGCTCCTTACAGGGCGTACTCCAGAAAAGTACAAAATTTGTGAGGTCTCCTCACACCGTGATTTTTACCCTAACCGGATTTCCACGTGATAAATCTGGTGTCACTGTGTGATTGTTTGCTTACTGTTATTATATGTTTAAATCTGATTATCTTTCAGTTGTAAGTTTACTTCACCGGATTTAAAGTCAAGAAGTTTTAGAGGTGTTGATTCACCCCTCCCCTCTCAGCACCGATTGGGATTGTCAACTAACAGGGCACACTTCAGAAGAGTGCAAAATTTGTGAAGTCTCCTCACATCGTGGTTTTCACCTGATTTGGGTTTCCACGTGATAAATTTGGTGTCACTCTGTGGTTGATTACTTGATGTTACTTTTATGCTTGAATCTGTTTTTCTTACAGTTATAAGTATACTTCATAAGATTTATTCCGCTGATTCACCCCTCCCCTCTCAGCACCAGTTGGGACTGTCAACTACTTCTATAAGCCTATATACCAGCCACATGTTTTGCCTCAACTCATCTTGGTAATAGCTCCCCAAAAAGAGAAACTACATAGCAACTAGTCTACCTCCTATTATTTTAGTCTCTAGCCCAATATACATCAAGAAAGCCCTATATGCCTAGTAACCTAACCACATTGCCTATTCTATGGCAACAAATAAAATAGTTAGCAGTTCCTCAAAAATACATGTTCTATCAATTCACATTGCATAAGGTGTATTATCCTCCAATGCAAAAAGTAGGAGACTTATCTTTCAAGTAACACACAAAACTTACTACTTGAGCCAAGTACTCTTATTCTAGGCAAGCATTATTCAACATACTTTTACCTTGATCCAACAAGGTTCTATTCAACCTTTCAACTACTCCATTCTATTGCAATGTATAAGGATTTGTCCTTTGTTTCACAATTCTAGTGTATTTATGATGTCTCAAATTCCTTGGAGCAGAATTCTGCAACATTATTTTCCTAAGCAGCTTAATTTTCTTACCAATCTGATAATCAACCAACGCCTTAACATCCTTTTAACTTGAGAAACATCTCCTGTTGGTATTTTCAGATTTTCACCAAGGAATATATTCAACCTAGAGATCTAAAAACTAAGCATAGGGTATGAATAAATAATCAAGATAATACTCAGATTGTAACTCAGAAATCCGTCCTTGGAGTCTTTAAAATCTGATCCTTCATATTCTTCTAGATCTGCCCTAATTTGACCATTTAGGGTTGCTTCAGATTTGCCTTTAATTCAATCCAGTTCTGCCCTAAATCGCTACTCCTAGGGCTGCTACAAATTCGTCCATCTTTTAATTTACTCCAGTTCTGTCCTAAATCGCTGCTCCTAGGGTTGCTACAAATTTGCCCATCTCTGCAAATTCGTTGCTCCTAGGGCTGCTACAAATTCGCCCATCTCTGCAAATTCGCTGCTCCTAGGGCTGACATAATTTGCCCTTAATGACTGCATGAACTCGCCCTAGATCTGCTATAAATCTGCCTTCTAATTCACCTTCCAATCAGATATAAATTGCAGACTTGGAGAGAAGCACATAGATAGACTTGAGGTCTTCATCCTTCTGAAAACCGCCTACGTTGTTGCATTCAATGCAACTCAAAGTCAGACGTAGTTCTGATTCAAAAACTTGCTTCTATCCTTCTCCAAGTTGCTCTAATATATGAGCCATTTAAGATAAACTCTTGGCCTCCAAGTTGGCCGACTTGGGCCCATAAATAATTAAATCGATCTTCAATGGATAATAAATAACTTCTTTATTTATTATTATATATTATTATAATGACAACTTGGGCCCTCCAAGTATTGATTAATTAAATCATTATCGATAAACAATAGATAATAAATAACCCTTATTTATTATCATTATTTAAATCGTTTATAATAAATATATCTCCATATATTTATATATATATTTCCAATTATCCAATTGGTTGATCTTTGCCGTAAAGGCCAAAATATCAACATCTCCAACTTTCTTCTAAGAAATACAACCAACAATACATATAATAATCACAAAATGATACATAATACAATGACTAACCAATGGAATTGGCATCCACAGGACAGAAAACATCAATGTATATCACTTTCTAAACCTCCTTTGTCCGTAGACAAATTATACCCTATTCTATTTGCCAAACACAAATTTTTAACATAAGTTAAATTCAATAGAGTAATCAGAAATTTCATTCTCCATATGTTTACTTACCAAGATTTTCAATCCTTTTCACCTATGTAGCCCAGCCTATGATGCCATGAAGACCTTAATTCAAGGTCAACTACACTAGCACATCTAAACAATACCATTTCACACTCCTTTAGTAAGCACCAAATTGCCTCTCACCAATCTGCTAGCGTTACAAGCAAAAGTAGCATGCATCTCAAAGTCAATAATCTTTTAAATAGAAGTAAAATACTATGCCAAACCTAGAATATGCAATAACTTTGAGAGTGTTCTCACTCTTCTATCCATGAATGATACCTTTATCTTTCCTCGACCAACTATCTTCAACGTGTTGTCATCAAAAAACACTTGTCCTTTATTAATTGTATATTCAAAGTACGACTCATTCTATGTCGTCATGTAATAAGATCCACTTGAGAAATCAAACTAAGAGTCATCACAAATGTAATGACCCGAACCGGTCTTTTCCCGAAATTTCATAAATATATCTCATGCAGATTTAAACAAATGAATACATGCAAATAACCATTTGATTCAACAACAATAACCAGCATTACAAAACTCAGAAAATTGTTATCGTATTATACAACAGCAATACAATAACAGTGAGACCATTAAACAATCCAATCTAAAATACAAAAACAATAGTAAGATCTGATGAAATGGAACCTGTAAACACAATGGCAAACTCTGATGTGAATCCGCACTGGAGATGAACTGGGTTTCCATACAATCCACCGAGAAAGCCTAAAGGTTTCTGCCCTCAGGTTTCAAAATCGAAAGTTGAAGCTTCCTGGATTCTCCAAGAGAAATAAATTCATAAAACTGAGCATACCCAAATGAGACTCCAAGCCTTCTTTTAAAGCTGCAGCTGTGACTCTTCAGTTTCCCCACTCTGTCTCTTCATATTCCACTTAAAGTCACTTTTAAATAAATATAACCATTAAGTTATAAAGTGACATAATAAATAAAGTAAGGAATCTTTTGGCATTAAAACGGAGGACCAAACGAACTCGGATGATGACGTGTGGTAGCTTGTCGGAAAGTTCTCGGCAAGACGCTCCAAGTCCACTACTGAAATGCCAAGAAAACTGAGTTCTGTCGACTTACTAAAAATAGTAAGTACCCCGGAAACCCTATGGAAACTGCTCCAATTGGCCTAAAACTGAAATCACCTAGGCCAAATATCCCATTGATCACTGCCAAGGCTCAGTTAGCCCACCAGACCAAGATGAAATGGCTAACGACATAGCACGAAATAATGTGCCCCGAAAAGGGGACATTACAACAAATGACATTAGCAAAATGAAAGCATCACTATTATATTCATTATTATTTGAGGAATTGTTTAAAGTATCATCTTTCTTCTTGGATTTACAATCCTTTCTTAATGTGATTTTTCTTGCCGCAATTCCAACATTTTATTTTTTATTTGAATTTCCTAAGGGACTTTGACCTCGTAGAAATGAATAAGACAGACATAATTAAAAATGTATTTTTGAAAGTTAATCTTTCTCAGTAGCTTCAAATATTATATGTTTCTTTACTGCCAGTGTTCAATGGGGACATGTCACTAGGAGGCTGGGCAAAGTCCTTGACACACCATGATATGGGGACTTGGAGAGGTCGTCCATTTTTCACGTCTGGTCAGCCTGCTCTATTTGGTGTACAAAAATAATAAAAGGTAATTTCTTGATGAATTAATGCCAAACCCCTAAAAAGTTAAAAGGGGAAGGATTGTCATTCTCGAATCAGCAAATTGTATTTACATCTTAAAATTTCAGCTGCTTTAAATTTGTTTAAATTTATTTTAATATTTGTACCTCCACTGTGCCCAAAATTTGGGAAATCTTCCAATCCCCAAAACTTAGATAAACAATCTGTTCATTTCTGATTCCTGGTAGAAGCAACTTTACAACTTTCTACACAATTGTTTCTCTGTAATGATTCTTGGTATATGCCTGTTAACTTCCTCAATATTGTGATTTTTGGACTTCTAGCATTTATGATATTTCTAAAGATGTAATTCAAATCTGATCAATATATGAAAACATCCAATAACCATAGCTCCTCCATAAAAAATCCATTGGATAATTAATGCTTTATAATTCACAAACCAAGAATTTCTATGAAGAAAACAAATTTAACATCTATCTAGATACTTGTTTCAATCAAATCAGTCCCATAAGCAAATAAGTCAGCTCTAATTTGAGGAATAATGCAAAGTTATAAACTCAAGCTGATGCCCTCGAAGAGACTAAATCTTTAAAGAATGTGTTTTAAGAAATCCATGCTATTTCAGACTGACATTTGAATAAACTAACTATCCCTGGGAAACATAAATGACAATTCCAGGCTATATTCGTCTTATAACAAAGTAAATATGGATTATAGCAAAGCACAGAGGAAGTGTATCCACCTTGAGGTTCCATGAAGCAGCTAAGATCTAGTTGGGCTACTTTTTCAGATGCAGCTGGAGCAGATGTACCTCCAGGGACATCTTCTCCTCCAACTCCTTGATTTTAATCTCTTATTTTCTTCATTTTGTTCATGAGTTGTGTACAATGGGAAAATAAATATTTTGTAGCATACTTTGTTTTGTTGTTGATTAATTGTCAGCCTAGGTAATGTGTTTCAATTTTATGAACAGTTAAACCAATAATTGTGTCTTAAGTCTTAACGAAGAACTCTTTTGATCCTATAAATAGCATCTATACTGTCACCATTAAGGCACTGATTTTGTGACAGTTCCACCCTATGCTAGCAAGAAATGTATTGAGCATTGCTCACGCAAGAAAAGAAATATCTCTACAATCTCTCTATGTTCTTTATTGTTATAATATGTGATTCCAATTATTCTTCTCCATGGAAACTCACAGTTTGCTAGTGTAGCCTTGCAATAACTATTTGAATTTTAGTTATGTATTTTATATATGATCCCTGTACTTGATGTATTGCCAAACCAAATTCAGTTACAGATGACATCATAAATGAACTATAGGCAAAATAATATGAACACTATCAAGTTAGACATTTATAACCAGGGTACATGATAAGATTAAGATGATACCTTAAAACACGCACCAAAGTGTGAGGACTGCAAAGCAAAGAAAAATTAAAAGCAATGAGCCAAAAGTTTTTATTTTTGAACTATTCTTATGGAAGACTAAATAAAATAGAATGCAAACTTCTACAGATAAATACATACATTGATAGAAATAAAGTACACTTTTGAATTATAAATCAAATGATTCCAATATTCATCAATCAACACAAGCAGGGAATAGCTCGTATACTTCTCTAAGACATGTAGTTTACAGTCGGTGTGAAATAGTATGCTTGGCATTAAACTAATAGTCAAGTGAAGGCAATGTTATGTACATTTTGTGAATGATGCTTATTCCTAATGTCAGGTACAACTAATTCATGTAATAAGAAATTTCATTAGTTAACCATATCTAAAAGTAGTTATCTACCAAAGATTGTGGCTGCCATACAAAACTCCCAAGTGTATAACAATCCTTCTAACTTACAATTTAAGCTACAGTCACATTGACGACTATCACAAAGTACTCATCAAATGTGAGCATGAAACCATATTTTGGTAACTAACAAGTGTTATGCTTGCACTACTTTTTTAATTGTAATAATTTATTAAAAGGTATGATAAGTGTGCTTCAAAGTCAGACATGTAGCCTTGGGAGGCCTTATTGCACATTGTATTATTTAATTTTCAAAAAGATCTTGTAGGGAAAAATGATGAAATATTAAATAGACAATATAGTGTAATAATTCATTAAATAATAAAAAGGTGTCATAAGTCCCTAGGAGGCCTTCTTGCACATTGAAATTTATTTTTTTCCAAAAAGGTCATTTTGGAAAAAAAAAGAATTACTTTTTTTAAATTATGGTTATTAACTTACTTCCCTCCAAAAAAATTATAAAAGGAGTAGGAGAGCTCATTTGAAGGATTAGCCATGAAATGTTATTTGTTCTTGCTATTAGAGAGAACCCGAGTTATTTCAAAATATTTTTAGGAGAAAAACCATCTTGGAATTGCTGCTTTTTGGGACAAAAACTACCCTAACTGGTTTGAGTGGTTTCTTGCAGAGATCATTCGTGAGTTGCTGAGTGAAGATTCAATTTTTGGGTTCCATCCATGGATGATTTTGATGTGTTCTGAGTTGCAGATTTTGGTGTGTTTTTAATCATTTATCTCTCTTATGGTTATTAACTTATTTCCCTCCAAAAAAATTATAAAAGGAGTAGGAGAGCTCATTTGAAGGATTAGCCATGAAATGTTATTTGTTCTTGCTATTAGAGAGAACCCGAGTTATTTCAAAATATTTTTAGGAGAAAAACCATCTTGGAATTGCTGCTTTTTGGGACAAAAACTACCCTAACTGGTTTGAGTGGTTTCTTGCAGAGATCATTCATGAGTTGCTGAGTGAAGATTCAATTTTTGGGTTCCATCCATGGATGATTTTGATGTGTTCTGAGTTGCAGATTTTGGTGTGTTTTTAATCAAGTTTCAGATTTTTTTTAAATTATTTGTTAGAGATGATTCTAAAGGTAACATTGCTAGGCGTACACCTCATGCTCTGGTCGTACTATCTATGTTGCAAATATATGATGATTTAAGTAAAATATTATGTCTTCTGATTACTTTTATTGATTGCTATCTCTGCTAACCAAACAATTAGAGAGTGCTAAGAAAATTCTGAGAAGTCCAGTCATACCATGTGCTGGTCTGTACCTGTAAAAGGGGGAGTAAATACATTGACCCAAGTGCTGCATTTTTTGTGAGTTTTTCATGCTGGGCGATGTCTCTTAGACCCATGTAGGATACAGTTGCACTTGTTTTAGGTTGAACTTATGATGTTGAAATTATTAAAATATTGTACTGTTTCTTTAATGGTCATCTTAGTTAGTTTAGGTAGTTTCTGATTCTGTCCTCTATTTATGTTTGTTTCTTTAAGAAAAATTGTAATGTAAATGCCTATATATTGCAAACTCTATTTTCATTATTAAATATAAAATTACCATTACATGGTATCAGAGCGAGTCGATGGGATTTTACAAAGTTTGGCAAAAATTTTAATAAATAATTTGTGGCCTCTTTACTAGACTATTTTCCAGAAATTTTTCAATCGCTTTTTTTTAAAACAATGTCACTAGAAATTTTGAGGGTTTTTCTGCTAAAGTTGTTTTTGAAAAATCACACCCTAAGACCTAGGGTTTTGCTCGATTATTCTGCATATCGTGGGTTTGTGGAGTTTGAAATCGCAGATTACATATTTTTCAAGGTTGAAGAATCGTGTTTGTTATTTTGACATGATTTTTATTAGAGTTAAATATCTCTATTTTGGTTTTTCTCTCTTCCGTAGATTTATTTCTATTTCTAATGGTCACTCCTCTTCTATGTTTCCATATTCTCTCTCTGTTCAATATGAAAACTTTCTCTTTCTATTTCTCTCTTCAGAATATTTCTATTTCTCTCTTTGTTCGTTATAGAAACATTCTTGTGTATACTTGTATATATAGATCATTTATGATCGTTGTTTAATAACACATTCATTATTTTACCATAATATGGTATTAGAGCTATTTTTTTCAAAATCGGTTTTGAAAATCTTTAATTTCTTCATAAAATTTTCGGACTCGTAAGATTTTTGAAATCCTTTGCCTAGGTGTGTTCATTTTTTTTTTGCAGATTTCCTTCAAAATCTGTTTGGGGTTTTTTGGCGTCCATTTTCTACAATTTTTGCTCGGTCGTTGTCGGTTTTTGCAGAGTTTTCTTCTACAAACAGAGGCCGTTTGTGGCTTTGACATCTAATCTTCTGTTGTCGACCATGTCTCTAGTGCCTTTTTGCAGGAAATATACTCGCGTGCTTTCTCTGCTATTCAACGTTGCAGCTCCCGTCCTTATCTTAGGCTTATTGTGCTTGTTTTTTGCCTGCAACGGGACTTCTTTACAGATGCCTTCTATGATCTGCAAACACCATTTTCGGCCTTGAATGGTCGTTTGTTTTGCAACTCATTCGCATTCTCTAATTTTGCAACTCATTCGGCTTCTTCTATGGTCGATTTTTACTGTTTTCACGCAGTGTAGGGTTTTTATAGTGCCCTTTGTCTTTTGCGACTAGGACTTCATCCATTTTTTAACAGCCATTAGCAAATTTTTGAAGTTTTTTTACGAGTAGGGTTTCCTTCGAAACTCTCAGATATTTTCTGTTTTGAAAATCTAGTTGAAAATTCTTGGTGGGTTTTTGCAGATCTCAACTGGGTTGCCCTCGGTCTTTCTAGTGCATCATATTTTGTGCCTCGATTTTTGAGCCAACGGATTCAGTATCTGATAGCAGATTCCTTTTGGGTTTTTTGTCCTCTCTTTTAGGTGTCTTCCCATTTTTTGGGACTTTCATCAATCTACCTCGAAGATCGTGCCTTTACAGATATTCAGATTTGTTTTGCATCGAACAGCGTGTCATGGTATCTCTCACCAATCTTTTGTTGGAGGGTAGTCAGTGATTCAACGAAACGAACTACAACACCTGGAAGCAGAGAATAATGACGATCTTTGTATACCATCGCCTTGAGGTGCTTGTTTTGGGTACTGAGACTCATCCTACCAGCCAGCGTCTACCTTTTATGCCTTATGAGGATTCACTTGCAAACTTTTGTTTTGAAGTTAGATTGACCATTAAGGGAGGGTATTAGAGTTGAATCTCTCTATTTTTGTTTTTCTCTCTTCCATAGATTTATTTCTATTTCTAATGGTCACTCCTCTTCTATGTTTCCATATTCTCTCTCTATTCAATATGGAAACTCTCTTTCTGTTTCTTTTCAGAATGTTTCTATCTCTCTTTGTTCATTATAGAAACATTCTTGTATATACTTGTATATATAGATCATTTATGATCTTTGTTTAATAACTATCACGAGCCCTAAATAAGATATATTGGACATATATTATGCTTTGATTATTAATTAATTCTTCATTTAATTACACTAATTGATATAAATATTAAAAATAATATAATCAATAATGTAATTAAATATCAATATAATTTATCAATATCATTAATATAAATATCCATGAATATTAATAATAGTAAACATTATTATTAATAATAGCAAATATTATTATTAATAATATTTAGTAATAATAATAGTTAATAGTAATCAAAGTTCATAATATAATAAGAAGGGATACAAAAATATACATCAATATTATTAGTAATATATATATTAATAACAACAAGCAATATTTTGTGTACGTCCAAACAATAGTGGACTAAGTTTAATTACTTCCAAAAGCAGCAGCCAAAGGTCGCATCTGCAAAGAGTAACTCATTCAGCATACAATATATTATACCCTGGCTGACTTAGCAAAGGGAATACGGAGGAAGCAATAAATAAAATATGGGACGCAAACCGTCGGTCACAGAAAAATGCAGATGCTTACGACATTATCATCAATTCGATATGTAGAAGACTATAGAATATAAACAAGGGCATGCATTGTAATATGCGAACACATTATACTCGCAGATATAATAAAAGATCAGAGGTAGATACAGCTGCACGGTGATCAATATGCCCAGAAGTAGGCAAATACGATAAAGAGGAAATAACACCAGTGATTGGCAGAGTATAATAAAGACGGTTCGTACCCATATCGCAGGAGATATGAAGGTTGTCACTGAAGGAAAGCATAAGACATCCCAACCGCAGTCTATATTTACAAACAGGATTTACAAACAGTAAAGTTGCAGGTATATATATACTTAATGCTTCTTTCCCTCATTATTCATTTCTATGTAAACATAATATTAACAATGGGACATTATATTTGTTATATGATGAATATAATATATTTTATATATGTATAAATGACTATATATATATATATATATAAGAGTTATATATATAAGTAGTAATGGATCAGAAATATATATTAACAATATTGAATCACATATATATATCTGGATAATAGAATATCTAAAATATAAAAGAATTATTAACAATATTGAGTTACATAAGAATTATTAATTCTGATAAAGAAATCAGAGATTAACAATATATCTATCAATACCCATTATCAGTATCAGGAAACGGGTATGCAGGGAATTGTTTATGAAGTTAATATTGTATATTCTATCACGGGAAAGGTATCCACATATGGACTATTCTATATAAATATATATTGTGGTATAATCAGAATTATTTATATTATACTGTATGTATTTATATGTAATACATATAATGATGTAAACAGAATCACTTATGTTGTGATGTATATATATAATAATGATCAGAACTATATATATATATATTTATGTTATATTTCAGGTGTGAATATACACATATATAATGCATAATATATATATATATACATATATATATAAGAATTAAGAGTCAGAATCATCTATATATAGATGCATATATCTGACAGATCTAAGGATATATCTGAAATATATAAAATAGTAATCAGAATTATATATAATAGATATTCTAAATAAGTCAGTGACAGTGCTGTAAGCATAGGGTGATAGCAAATAAGGCTATAATGTAGCTATGGAAAGTATTGGCTTACAGAATATTATATCTGAATTCAATATAGTTTATGTATGTATTATATAATGATGACATCAGAATTAATTATACTGAACTATATATATATGTATGTATATAGTACAAAGGTATATATACACTAAGATTATAAATGTATAAACATATATATATTAATATTAAGTAATAATAAAATCAGAATTATATATACGTATATTATGATTTATACATTTGTATGTATAGTTGTAATGCATGAGATATCAATATATATATGTAATATGAATGAGATCAAAATTATATATATATATACATAATATAAAATTGATTCTATTATCGCTTCTGACACGAGAATGGAAGGTAGAGGCCACCAAAGAGGGGCAATCTAAATCTAACAGGATAGCTCCCAAGATAGGGTGGGGACCAGCCCATCTTTAACCTTGAGAGTTTGAGCTCAAGACAGGTTAAAGGCTGAGTCTGTAAACTTTGAGGGAGTCTATTAATGGTCTCTAAGCGCTTTGGTTTGCCTCCAATGTCGTCTCCCTTCTCAAGACAGGAAGTAATAATATGATCAGATTTGTAATATGTATTGGAAATAGCCAAAATTCTTAATTCATTATTTATTCTTTATTTTTACTCCAAATGTTAATGTTAAATTATTTGGGGACATTACAATAACACATTAATTATTTCACCATAATAATGTTAACTCGCACAAATGAGGATTTAAGCATCATTTCTAGTGCCATTGTTATGGCCCATGCGTCCAATTTTTTGGCATTTTCTACCTGTGTTTTGCATATGAGATTTTTGTTGCCATTTCGCTACCTAAGCTAAGGGCTTTCTGCGCCCATGGCATTTCTTCTGCTTGTGTGTTTTTCTGAAGTTTACTCCCGTGATTCGCAGAGATCCAATGAAGTCTACTCCCGCACACGACGACCTAGTTGAAATTTTTTGTGCACACAATTCACAAGCGTCGGATCGTTGAGTGTTGAGTTTCTGTTTTTTTGGCGCACCATTTCATCTTTCTGCCCACGACTTGCAAATCGTAAAGCAGATCTGGTTTTCGACCTTGGTTTCTTCAAAATCATGGTGTTTTTTCTGTGAGAAAGGGATTTTAGTCCGTGGGTTTCTATTTTTCTAGCGCTTTTGTCATGACATAGGGTTTTGTTTTTAACTAGGGCTTATACACATTTTATCTTGGGATTTGTATCTGTTACAACAAAAGTTCATGCCGCCTCAAGATCTGTGCAATGGAATCTATACCTCGAGTTTCGTGCAACTATTTTTTGACAAATTTCATTTTCCTTGCCAGTCTAACAGTTTGTTTCTGTATCCAGGTTTTGTCTGATTTTCTCCTAAACATCATGGTTGTTTTTTCGTTTTTGCACGACTTTTTCACACAAAATTTGTGGGATATTTCTCTGCAAGAGGGTTTTCTGATTTTTTTCACAAAAAATCATGACTGTTGTATCAGTTTTTGGGTTTTGATTAATTCTTCTCAAAAATCGTGTTTTGTTTTTTTATTTTCTCCTTATAAATTGTTTTTGGGTTTTTTCGATTTTCTCCTTAAAAATCGTTTCTTAGTTTTATAATTTTTTCATCAAAAATATTACTATTACATTTATAATTAATTCCTAAAAAATCATGCAATTTTTTGTGGGTGATCTTCTCATCACATCAAGTGTTTGGCAATTTTCTCCACAAAAAACATGATTTCTTGCAGTCTGTTTTGGGTCATAGTGCTCATCTACAAAAGTTTTTGGCAATTTTTACAACAAAATCATGGCTGTTTTTTTAAGCAGTTCACGTTTGCCGATTTTCTCCTCAAAATTGTGGTTTCAGCTTCCAAAGTTGAACTCAGTGTCTCTAACTACAGGAAGGGAGAGTTTTGTTTACCCAAAATCAGGTTGGAAGGATTTTGGTTATCTTGGCCATTTCCAGAAGTTTTGCAGACCGGAAGGGGACAGCATTCTATGCATATTTTGAGCAACTCAATTAAGGCGCTTTTGAGGTTGTTGATGTTGACACATTTTCCTAGGAAGGGCCACACCAATTTGCTAGGGTCAATGGAAGTTGGCGTGTGAATCCTAGGTCAAAGCACCTAGTTTGTGGGAATTAGACATGGTTGATGGCACCTAGACATGGTTCAATACTGTTAAGGCCTAAATACATTGGGAAGAACAAGATTTTAGGTATTGGTGCCAAATTTTAAGATAGCCACCTCTGTTTCAGCACCTGGGTCAATGCTGGGCATGTTTACAGGTGATTAAGACCTCTAGTCATTTGTTTTTGGCCACTTTGGGGCTGTTATGCAGTGTTGGGTGTTTGTGAAGTTGTCTAATGTTTTTAAGGAGTGATACATGTTGATTTGAAGGGTGTTAAACGATAATTTAATTGCTGTATAGCCTGCAACACAGGAGTTTCAAGACCTGCCATTGCTTAACCCATGTTTCAGACTTACCTAGATTCATATCAGCATATTTGAAGGGCATTGGAGTAATATTTTGGGTATTGTTCCTTCTCAGCATTTTGGGGAAGTGTGATTAGTGAGTTTCAGAGACATGTTGGGCTAATATACCTGCTGTTCTGCCTGTAGCAGCTCATTGCCAATACAATAGAGACCTGCAACAACTCATGTATTCAGTTGCCAAGGTATTCCCTAAACTGAGCATTGTCTAGTTACCCATTTTTTGGTGGTTTGGCACTCTTGTTTAATGTAACAGCAGGATGCTCAGTTTCAGTTTGATCACAACAAACATAATTTAATTGTCGTATGTATATTGAACTTGCCCTGTCAAAAATTGAAAATAAAAAAAAGTAGGGGTGGTCATTACAGATCACTTATGAATTTTAAAATGATGGGAAATACTACTTGAAACATGCTCAAGATGGCAGCACAACAAAATGCAGTGTACAATCTTTCAAGCTTATGGCATATTCAATTACCATTACTTCTTTCTAGGATATATTTATAGTCATGGCATTATAAACAGAAAAAAGAAATTCACAAATTAAATGCCACAATTATATCTAATGAGAGAAAAAAGGATATTGTTCCCTGCCTATCCTTGGCCAGCTTGAAGAAGTTAGATATGTGTCCCCATATTATCTTCTCAAATTTTTCCCACGTGCGATCTGCATCCTCAAAATACTCTCTGTAAAGAATTAAAAACACAAATTAAATATAGAAATTCCTAGGCATTTGTTTATTGAGTGCCAAACCTAAGCAAACACTAAGGCAAATACAAAAAATATTGCATTTATGATTTATGATAACATAATACTACACTAATTATGAATTATGAACATGTGTGAGTTATAAGATACAATGCATAACTAACTCAAAGATGGTGCAAAGCATTCGTGCCAAAACAAATATTTTGCGTCTTTGTTTTAGTGGTAATCTAGAAGTGAAACAATTTACAACGATAACAAGACCTTGTACTAATTGCGGCATATGCTCTTATGAAAAAGGTAATTTCAATGATCAAATGCTTACACCTTATTATTTCCCAGACATTCATATTGTCAATGATAAAAGTGAATTAATTCATGCAAGTTATCGATATGTTGTCAATAATGCCATGTGTATCAATAACATCTGAATAATTTGCAGTCGGCACGTAGGTGGTGACATTCTAATATACAATTTGTTATATGTGAGCCATTTGTGCTATTTCTATTAATGAGTGTTTTGTTTAGAAACATCATCTTGTAATCTCTTATAAACTGTGCTCCACGGAACGCGTCCCCTGAACTTTTTGACTCGCTCCTGTCCCCGGTATGGTACAAGGACGCGGGGACGGATTTTCGCCATCCCTAATGGCATTTAAAAATGGGCAAATTGGGTACCGTCCCCGAAACGCCACTTTGAGAGCAGCAGGTTACAAGGATACGGCTAGAAGTCCCCTACCTATCCCAAGGACTTTTGGCTGTCCCCAATGGCGCAAGCCATTTTTGGATTGCCAATGTTAAAAAATAAAGCATTTTTAAACTTGAAAAAATGGCTGGCTGGCCCACAAGGACACCCAAACCACATTGAACAATACCAAAATCTAATCTAAGCATAAAGCAACCAAAAAGAAGAAAAAGATTCATTTTCACATTTGCAAAGGAGAAGAGTTGCAAGAGAAGGAACAGCTGGTCAAGGAGTGAACAATAGTTGCTATGGGAGCCTAGGGCATCAAATCTACTTGATTTAGACTCTTAGGCATACCATCTGCTGATTATGGATAGTTATATATTATTGTGGGCTTTCTATGTTTACTGTTTAGTAGTTTAGTTATAGTATTTACATTTTAATATTTGAAGTCATTTCATTGCTGAAATTTGGAGCCTTTGGGCATTTTTTCTATATGTATGCCATATATTGACAATGAAAGCATTTGAGTTTTGTTATTTTGCTTATCGATTCACATGTGAAATCTCAGTTCAAGTCTAATGCTGTGTATTAAGCTTCTAAATCGTCTATGATGAATGCTTTGTCAATGTTATGATATGCATATTTGAAATTTCTCTATAGACATCAAAATTCCCCTATTTTTTATAGTTGTCCACTACCGTGGCCTCCTTAACTGGATTTTTTTCCAGAAATATTTATCGAAATCATTGATGTTTTTTCAAAGGGTTTTCTCTGACTTTCAAGGGTTTTTCATGCATTTTGGTATCTTGGTATCACAAACATCTTATTTGGTCTGGTCATGGGTGTGCTTTCTTCTAGTTCATGGCTTTGCATTTTTTTAATTCACACCACCTTTTCTATACTCGAAGGGTTTATCTACTTGTGCACATTTCTTCCAAGGGTTTATCAATGTATTTCCTCTCTACTTTTTGACCACGAAACGAGCATGTTTTTTTTTGCAATACCCAAGGTTGCATTTTTGTACACAAAAAGGGTTTTCTTCTGTGTTCTGTTCATTTGCCTCTGCTCGCATTGAATCATCTGCTCCACCATACGATGGGAAGGAAGCTAAACTATCCATTAAATACTACCAAACTACTGGATAAACTGCCTCTAAGGTTCCCTAACCCTACTCGATAACCTATAGGAACCAACTGAATAGGCTAAAGGTCCACCAACTCCACTCGTTAGGAAGGGGACATTACAAGTTCTGCATTAGTAAGTTGTAGAATCCCATTAAAATCCTCAAACTTAATTGGTTCAATGGCTTATTCTATGGAGGGGCAACAATCTACTCATCCATGAAAAAACTTGACAATTTCAGCCGAGTTAGCTTTGGATCCAAACACCTTAAGAGTCTCTGATGCCTATAACTTGAGTCAATAGACTCCCCTGATGGTCCATGTCTCCTCGAGTAGGACATCGGAGACTCTTAAGGTGTTTGGATCCAAAGGACTCTATTGGGCCATCAGGGGACCCTATGTTGTCGCCCTATCTTCTTTGCTGTCCTAAAGGCAACAACATTCAAAATTTTCATGGAATATAAGGATGTCTTTTCCTAGACGTATAAGGACTTGAAGGGGGTTCCGCCAGAGTTATGTGTCCACCAGATCCTGTTGGTGCTAGTAGCAATACCTGTATGGAAGCGGCCATAGAAAATGAAAAAAAACTATGTCACAAAAGTTAATGATGAAATTGAGCGCTGTTGGATGCGGGTATCATATTTTGAGTACAAACAAGTGAATGGGTATCCCCCATTGTCATCTCATTAAAGGAGGCGAATCAAATTCAAATGTGTGGATTTCAGATGTCTGAACGTGGTCACCATAAAGGACCCATTCCCGATACCGTTAACAGACAGCATCTTGGAGGAGGTCACGGGACATGAAATCTACACCTTCATGGATGGATTTTCTAGGTACAACCAAATATCCATTGCCGAGGACAAACTGAAGACGACCTTTGTAGTGGAAGATGGGGTTTACGCTTACAATCGGATGATGTTCGGACTTTGTAATGCTCCCTCAACCTTTTAGAGGATAATTTTGCATATATTTGACAAAATGTCAGTCGGGAAATTTAAGGCTTTCTTGGATGATTGGTACATTTTCAGCGCGGAGGATACACACCTCGTTGCCCTTCGAGAAGGCATGGAGAGATGCAGACAGGCAAGGCTTGCACTCAACCCCAAGAAGTGCAGGTTCATGGTACCTCAAGGGAAGCTACTCGGACACATTCCCTGTAAGGATGGACTCAAGACAGATCCAAACAAAGTAAGGGTGATCATCGAGATGGAGCCACCCACGGACGTCACGGGAGTTAAATCATTCCTTGGACACATTGGATATTATAGAAGGTTCATTAAAAACTTTTCTCGAGTGTCCTATCCAATGGATAAATTGACTCGAAAAGGGGGAGCCCTACATGTGGGGTACAAAATAGGGGGAGGCATTTGAAGAACTAAAGACAAGGCTAGTGGGTGTGCCCATTCTAGCATACCCTAATTGGGATAAAGAGTTCCATGTGCACGTTGATGCATCCAACTTTGCAATCGGAGCTACACTGGCACAGGTGGGCGACCACGGGTTGGACCACCCAATATACTTCCCTAGAAGACTTTTGTCGAAGGCAGAGAAGAACTATAGCACGACTGAAAGGGAAGCCTTGGGAATGGTGTATGTCATACAGAAATTCTGACACTATTTCTTGGCTACTATGTTTACTTTTTATGTGGATCACCAGGCATTAATTTATTTGGTGAATAAGCCAATCATTCAAGGAAGAGTGAGTATATGGCTAGTCTTGCTACAAGAGTTCACATTTACCATCGTGGTACGGCCTGGGAAAAGCCACATGAGTGCGGATCACCTGTCCTGTATCAAATCCAGGGAGTCGCAAGGAGTAAATGACGACTTCCATAATGCCCATCTTTTTTGAATTGCAATTTTGCAGGCTTGGTACACTAGTATTGGGGAATATCTTTCCACAGTCCAGTTTCCAAGGGAGATGCCGCCAAGCGAGAAAAGGAAACTTGTCCTGAGAAGCAGAACTTTCCAACTTATCAATGTATTACTATACAAAATGGGACCGGACCAGGTACTCCGACAATGTGTGATGGAGGAAGAAGTTCCAAGTGTTCTAAGGTAGGCTCACAACGGTCCCATCGGAGGGCACATGGGTCCGGATACAATCGCACGGAAAGTACTACTCGTAGGGTTATGGTGGTCGACGCTATACAATGATGCAAGGGAATGGGTGATAAGCTGTGACACCTGTCAGGGAGCCGGGAGACCACTAAAGAGGGACTTTATGCGCTTGAACCCCTCCTATGCGCAGGAATTATATGAACGATGGGGACTGGATTTTGTCGGGCCACTCAAGGTAAGTAGAGCACGAAGGCGTCAGTATATCGTTGTGGCAACGATGTATCTAACCAAGTGGGTAGAGGCACGGACCCTACTAGATAACTCGACCTTGAGCACAATGAGGTTCATCTATGAGCAAATAATCACAAGGTACAGTATCCCCATTCAGATAACTAGTCACAAAGGGGGACACTTCGTGAACCACGATATTAAATTGCTAACCAACGAGTTCAAAATTTTCCACTCATTCTCGAGCCCCTACTATTCAAGAGCGAACGGTCAGGCGGAGGCAACTAATAATTCTTAGTATCTGTAATTTATAAGTCCTACGGAGTCGAAGGAGAAGACTAGGAAGAGAGGCTACCATCAATGTTGTGGGCCTACAGAACAACCTATAATGTAACTATTGGTCAGACTCCCTTTCAGTTGGTGTACGGACAAGAAGCCATAGTACCTGTGGAATTCATGGTGCCAAGTCTGCGAATAGCAATTGAGAACAAGCTAGGAGATATGGAGAGCCTAAGGGAGAGGTTGTACACTCTCAATAAGTTGGACGAACGACGAATAATAGCACAATGCGCCACAAATGTAGCCCAACAACAAAGGAAAGCATGGCACGACAAACACCTACGTCGAATGAGGTTCACACCAAGGCAGTTCGTGTTTAAATACAACGGCGAAACGAGATAAAATCGGGAAAATTTAAAGTGAGATGGCTTGGTCCATATAGAGTACGGGAAGTTAGCGAGAACGGAGCGATCAAATTAAGGACACTAGACAAAAGGGAGATTCTTAACGTCGTCAATGGATCGAAGCTAAAACCTTACTTCGAGCGACGAAGGACAAAGGGATCCGCTTGTTGACCTCTAATTAAAATAAAAATAAAAAAAGACGGTGACCATCGAACAGTGGAACCACCACACGATGGCAACACCATGCAGTGGTTTCCCACCGCCCCCACTCACCGTTATATGCCATCCCCACGGGGGAATTAGAAGAAATAAACGTCAAGAGTCTCCATGGCACGCAGGAAGGGAGAAGCGCAAGGGAAGGGGCGACCGTGTTAGAGGGAAGCAATCCGTACGAGAAGCACATCTTTCACTGTCGATGAAGACATAAAGCTGCAGCACTATAGGAGGGACCATAGGCCGATGGGGAGAAAGGAGAGCACGGTACCACGACACAGTTGTGGACACTTATTGAAGGATTGAGGTTGGCATAAAAAAATTAGAAAAAAATCGTTATTGATGGATTCGGCAGGTAAACAAAATTGGAAATCTAAGTTACAGTCACAATCAAGCAACTCCAACATGGACAAAAGTGCACGCGTTCTACCTCTGGGCTTGAGGATAGCAAGCAATATGGATGTGGGTGCGACTACTAGTAATGCCATTGGAAAGAAGAAAGTTAGACCACAGATACACACGGTTGCTCCTCCGAAGGATGCAGTAACCGCACAGACTATCGCATTCGAAGGCTTGAATGGACTCGAATGCAGAAAGTGGTGGCAAGACACGCCGGAGGATGACCTGATAAAACAAAGTTTGAAGAAGGCACAGGTACAATGGGCAATACAGATGCCGATGTTTTGCATTAAGGATTACAAGGATGCACTCAAAATCATGATAGACACCTTCGACAGGCATTCGTGAACAAGCACTTTCCATATCTCAGGCGGAACTTGAGGGTTTCATTCACTGTCGCCAAGTTCACACGAGTGTTTGGCATACCTGGGTGCGATTGAAAAAAGATTGATATTAAGGAAAGGAAGATGCCAAGGGAAACAAAGGAATATTGGATTAAAATGGTATCGAGAGGCCTCATACCTGCAGAGATACACTCAGTGGCGAAGGCATCGAAAGGACGAAGGATGAAGAAGTCCTTCATTGCAGAAGGGCACTTGCGATTTATTATGGACATAGTGAACAATAGATTGACAGGGTCAAGCCGCACCTTGGGCATTGCCCTTCCTCAAATCATATTGATGAATGGTATCCTAAATGGCGTTGTGTACGATTGGGCATCACTACTAGCCGAATGGATGTACGAGTTCATGACCCTATAGCACAAAACATTTTACATGCCACATTATGCTATAGGGCTGCTCTTGGATGCCACGTGAATGCAGATCATACATGGCCGACTCGAGATGCGACCAGGCCCCTTGACGCAAGGCGAGCCGCCCCTTATGCACTGGAGACACTTAGACATCGGGATGGCACCAACAAGTCAGAAAGTACTTTCAGGGCAGAAGTAGCGGAGGCAAGTCGTTTTTGGGTCCGAGTCAAAGGACGTGGACAATGGATGGGAGGAGACGTCGGAGAGCTTCGGTGACTCAGGAGAGGGGGACAGCGTGGCAGCCGAGGATGATCCCATTCAGCCGGCAATTGCCACAGTTATTTGCCTACACCCGCGCCCACATAGGATCTATTTACCCGACCTGTATTGTCAAACACTGCACACTTGACTGTAGCAGTATCGGTGATGACATCCACAGCGATCCTAGCATTTGGCTAGATTCGCACACCATTGAGTATGGCACCTGTACCATCACCACCTTCGGTGCAAGAGTTAGTTTCAGTCGCACCACCACATACAGCACAATCGGCTCCTCCAACAACAGGGGTATTGGGGGTCATGGTCACCATTCCTACTTCTGGTCAAATGAGGACACTAGTAACCATGACTCCAACAGGAGTGACACCTGTGGAGGCATTGCATTCAATGGAGGTAGTTGTGGGATCTTCGGAGGCAACAGTACCCAAGGTAGTGGCTGAGTCTAGACCTAAGGAGTTGGATTGTGGAGGTGTGCCTAGATATGAGTTGAAGCAAGCCCATGATGAGGAGTCTCTCGAGGAGAAGGGCAGCCAGGTTCATCTAGATGTGGTGGGGACAGATGCAGTGGTTATGATAGACGTCAAGTTGTTGGAGGATCCCCAGGCAGTAGCAGGTGATCCTACTTCCATCACGGCTATGAGCACTTGGCTCAATAGGTGCTTCTAGATGACACCTTTGGCACCATTTGAAGCTGCAGTTCTCTCCCCCCAACGGGATGTACCTTCGGAGGTCATAGACTTAGCGGCAGAGGCCTCACCTATGGAAGACCAACACTTGGCCGAGGACCGTGCAGTAGTCACAGACTCTATGTCGAAGGGGTTGCCTATGCCTCGAGAGTTTATAGCACCTCCAGAGCCTCTTAGAGAGACAGCTAGTGAGGACATTGAGGTGTACTTGGCCGACATGGTTGCACGAGGACGTCAAGTAGTGGCTTTTGCACAGTCTCGCGCCCTAGAGGGTGCTATTGAGGAGTTGGAGAGATTATTAGTGTTTGTGCAAGTTGGTTGCCTAACAGCTTTTGCAGCTTGTTTTGAGTCGGGAGGATGGCCAGCCACAGAGACTTTGGAGATGTTGGATGCCTGGACCATCAATGAGCCAATGGTAGGGATAGAGCAGGCCTTTAGGGAGGGATATTACACCTGAGGCATACGAACCACATTTCTGCAAGACATATGGCTACTCGGGCGGAGCTGGCCACCAGATTACAGGTAGTCGAGGGAGAGTTGGCTAGTCAACAAGTAGCTTGGGCAATAGAGCAAGCAGAGTTGATGGCCCATTTGGAGGCTGCGAGGACAGAGAAAGTCACTTTGGAGGGACAGTTGGCTGAGGATAAATCCTCTTTTGAGCAACAGTTGGCGGAGGTAGGAGCGGAGAGCAGTACCTTGGAATCTAGCTTGACCCAGGCCAGGGAGGAGTATGATACAAAGGAGAAGGAACTCCTCGAGGTAGCGATGATGGTTAAGTCTGCATTGGAGCACCAAATGGTTGCAGAGCGGGACTTGAAGACAAGGACACAACAGGTCTATGAGCTATGAGCTCGCTTGGCTTCTAGAGCTACACAGCCACCCTCTTTATCAGCAGTGCAACCTGTTTCTTCAGGGACGCTCCCTAAGCCCCCTTCTTCTCAGTCGTGATTTCTTGTATTTATTTGTAGTGTACACATTGCCTCCATTTTGTTGTCAGTCGTCAAGAGACGACTTTTCTTTTTGGGGGGATGATGTTGTCGGGAATAATGTTATGTTGTCGCCGAACATGTTGTTAAGTGTTAACTATGTCGTGGGTCATTAGTTCACCCAAGGAGTGGGTAGTTATGGTCCTGACAGTTCACGTCGCACTCCCTCGGGATCTATGTGTACACCTTTGGATGAAACAAATGGCATCATTGGTATTGTTCTCACTATGTATGTTGGATGTAAATCTATTTTGGCATTAATGAAAGAAGTTGCAGTTCTCCGATAATACATTGCACTTATCTGTATCTGTACATTCTCTTTGTCTTAGTATGCATTAATATATTTTACCCATAACGGTAAACACTCCAAGCTGCCTCCTTTTGGGAGTTCCATTTATATTGTACCATTTGTTGATGACTTTGTTCGCTACTAAATAAAATTAATAAATTCAATCTGTGTAATCAAAAACATACACAATTTAGACCTAACGAAGGAAAAGCGGGTATTTCCTGAACCTAACGAAAATCCTTTAAAAAATGCAAAAGCAGCGATCCATTACTACACATACCTATGGTTAGAGCTACTCAAAAAATGTCGTGCCGTAGTGAGAACTTCGCTCTGTAGAAAATGTCGTGGTGTCATGAGAACTCAGAAAATGTCTGCCGTGTGAGAAGAATGTCGTGTAAGCATAAGATGATAAGTTATAATGTGTAGCTGTGTATTCATAAGGTGTGTATTTGCAAAAAACAAAATTGAAAATGTCGTCAGAGAACTTTTAGGGTTGTATTTGCAAATAAAAGTTCAAAACCTTTATTGAAAAGTCAACATAATCGTGTCCGCACAAATTCGTTCCAAATTCGATCAGAAGTCTTTCCAAGCTCGCACGGGCAGAACAAAAGTTGGTCAAAATCATTATAAATTCCTACAGGGTCCCGTTGACAGAATTTTGTGCGAATTTCTTAGTCGTCAAACGAATTTCAACAAAATTCGCACCGTTTCCAACTTTGACATAATCGACTTTCGACTGACCTGGAGCAAGCGAATGTGGTAACTTAGGTTATTATCTTCAAACAAGGTGTGAATTAAGCAAGGTTTCTCTCAGGTATCAGCTTCAAAATTTCCTTTTTTTCCTGGTCCTAAATTGCATCTATTGTGAGACGTGCATTGTTAATGCCAGTTGTTGTGCAATTATAAATGGATTGAAGGTAAGGGGTGATACCTTTTGCCTATTTTTGGGCAACGTAAGCCACTAGCAATGTGCTGAAGGACGCAAAATCAATGGAAAGATGAGATATGCTGGCATAAAGAAATGGTAACGGGTAAGCCTGCTACCGATAACAGTATTGTCATTGATTGGTAAAAGTAGATAGAGATTTGTCATCTCTCTCTAGTCCTAAGATCTATATGAAAAGAGGCTGGTTTGGCAACCGGTGACAACATGCAAGAAAGAAATGACTGTACTCCAGTGCAACCGATCAGTACACAAAGCATCTGCAACCGAGCAATGTATATAGTCAAGGAATGAAAGATTTATCTAACAACCGAGGACCAGGGTAAAACCGGTGTAGACATGCATAGAGAAAGTAAGAAGTACAAACCGGTGTCCATAACACAACCAAGGAATATGCGACCGGCAAAGTAAAGGAAGGAACTGTGACAAGTCAAAGACTCTTACCTGTTCGCAACATGAGGATCTCAACCGATCTAGTAATGACTCAGGTATGAACCGAGGAAGTCATAGTCAACTATCTGTTTCAACCAACTCTTTGACCGGGATTCTCTATGCTAAATCCGGAGGACTTTGAGTTAACATGGTGATCAGTTTGAAGCACGTTTGAAGGTTTTAAAGCCGGGATCTGTGGCTTTAAAACAAAGAGTTATCTCTTATAAAGGAAAGGTGATTGACACATCTATTGTTTTTCTTCATAAAGTAGATAAAGCAAGAGCATGCATCGGATGTTTCCTCTATGAACTGATACTTCACTCAGTGATGTATCTGAAAGAGATATGAAGTCAAGTCATGCATAAGAGATGCAATTAGGGCAAAGACTCTATATATTCTTCTGCTTGTTGAGAATATGTGTTGCCTTCATTCTGCCGAGTAAAAGAGTGAACCTGTATGCTTAAGAAGCTAGGGTGAAAAGAAGTAAGAAGAAGAAAGAAAGAAGAGTGTGCAGAGAAGCACAAACAGTAGAGGAGAACACACTTGCGGCAACCGGTAATGCTTCTCAATTGAGCACAAACAGAGATCTTCTCAGGCTATGCAAAGCCACTTGTAAAAGGTCAACCCTTCTATTGTTTTCTAGCAATTACAATAGTTAAATCTCAGTATTTGGGTGGACTCTAACAGGTCCCTTGTATCAAATCCCTTAACCGGGTGACATATGTCAAAGGTGTTCTAAGTCCTCTAACCAGGTAGGCACTAACCGGCCTTATTGTAACATATCCCTTAACCGGGTCGCATCTAACAGTGCGTTGTAATCCTTTAACCGGGAAGGCTCCTAACAGGGCGTACTCCAAAAGAGTACAGAATTTGTGAGGTCTCCTCACACCGTGGTTTTTACCCTAACCGGGTTTCCACGTGATAAATTTGGTGTCACTGTGTGGTTGTTTGCTTGCTGTTATTATATGCTTAAATCTATTTTGGCTTACAGTTACAAGTATACTTCACTAGATTCGAAAGGAAGAGTTTTAGAGGTGCTAATTCACCCCTCCCCTCTCAGCACCAGTTGGGACTGTCAAGATATTCTCTCTAGAGCACTTTCGCTTCATTAACAACTACAGATAAATATAGAAAAAAGTAGAAGAAAAGACAGTGGCCTTTTCATATTTTAATCGGAGAAGCATATCATTGTTCAGTCGATTCCTCTCGTGAAATTAATTTTATAGTTCATATGTTGATGGACCTACAGTTTATGATCATATCCTCAAGTTGATTTTAAGGAATACGAAGCTTTCTTCAGAACAAATACAATCAACGAAGGTAGGAGACATGAAAAGTGCATTCACTCCTCTCAACCATGCAGAAGGCCACATTGTTCAGAATAACAAGCCTTTCAAGATATTAAAATATTTCTTTTCCTAAAGAAATTTTTATATCTTTGCAACAATTGAAAATTCTTCTGAAAATAAAAATATCCATACAGTATTATATACCTATCAGACACAATTATTGTCTAACCACCATTAGGATCTGTTAATCAAATAAATCTTCATGTAATTAATTGTCAAAAATACAGTACTTCAAACCCTTTTTTTTCATAAGATGGGTTTATTTGGGCCAGCCCCATAGAATTGAACTTGTATCTCCACAATGAGAATGCAAGGCTTTCACCTATTAAGGTCAAGCCCTTAGACAACTTCAAAACTGTTATCACAACATTGGTTCATCCAAATAAAATTGAAGACAATTTGGTATAAATCCATCAATTGAACACAGAACTTGAGTTCTATGCTACAAATTTGATATTTCCAACTTTTCGTTAGTTACACAGCCTTTGGAGTTACAGTCAGTCTATTTGCTCAACATGCCAAGTTATTGGTTGGGTATGGGTGCAGGGTTCAGGTTCACTGGTAAGGCAATTATATTTATGGGGGGACAAGTTTCTGGGACAGGGGGACAGAGGGAGCTCAATTTGGGGACGGCGGCGGGGGACGGGGGGGTGTATATAGTATATACTATACATGAGGTACTTAAAATGCTAGTTATGAAAAGATGTATAACAATATAAGACATAAAGATGTTAAATCATTGAATATTAAACATTAAACATTAATTTTAAATTTAAATACTCCAATCAGCAAATGGAAGAGTTCTATTATATAAATAATAATAGCAAAGCCAAATACTAAGCCCGATATCAAAAGTATGAGTACCTATCTCATCATAAAGATGATTACATTGAGTAGCATGATATGATATATCAAAACAAGTACAAAGTAAAAAAAATTAAAAACTTGTATTTTTTGGCTTGTCGTGACAGGGGACTTCTGGGCGTCCCCTTGGGGGACGTCTGGGCGTCCCCTCAGGGGTCAAGGGACACCTGGGCGTCCCCAAGTCCCAACGGGGACGCCGGGACATCCCTGCGTCTCCTCGGGAATCACAGCGGGATGGTGGTGCCGCCGGGGATGCCGGAACGTCGTCCCCCCATCCCTAGTGCGTCTCCGTTCCGAGAACACCAAGGATTTTTTATTTTTTTTTGGGGGGGGAGCGCGTTCCCACTATGGTTCAGAGTGAATGGGTATATACATGTGTATGCATAAGTGAAAATGCAATAGATTATGTTATTCATATGCCTACTTGCAGAATTAAAATACACTTCATGTCTCTGCAATCCTTCGCCACTGAGAAAAGAACAGCAAGCTTGAATGAAAAATAGGAAACTAGATTGATAATAGATGTTTTTGCGTCTTATGTTTATCAAATGATGACTTTCAAGGAATTATTAGTCATATAGGGCTCAAAATGCAATTTAGAGTTACTTGTCTATATAAAAATGTTCATTTTAAATAACATTTGTTGAAATTGTGTGACCTGCAAGTCCCTTGGTTCATCTAACACCTGGCTGTGCCGTGGGTGAAACCAGGACAGACTTTGACCCAACCCCATTAAGACCAGTTATAGGGACCATTCCAGCAAACCCAGTAACTTAGTTGTGACAAAGGTTCATCCAAAAGAAAAAGTAACAATTTATAAGTGACTAGTAATATTATGGTTTCCTTGCTGATGTAAGGCACATGATGCAAAGTAAATTTGTAAACTACAAAATGTCACACTCAACTAAATTTACAAAATTGTGCATGTCAAAAGATTTAAAGCTGTAAAGAATGAATGACTATTCATTTTACTAACCTTAGTTTGCCAGCCTCTTCCTTGTGAGAAGAGGCTGCAGCCAATGCAAATCTTCGTTTTCCATCAAGGGCAGTTAATCTCTGTTATTCACAAAGGAAAAGAGAAGTTAATCAGCAACCTTCCTGCAAAATATAAGTTGATGCATATTGTAAGTCAAAGTTATTCTAAAATCTAAATGTAAGGATCCCTCTCTAACAAGTAAATACAACTGAAATAATGTCAGTGAAACTAACAGACCTCAAAAGTATTAACCAGTTCTCTATCATCGCTCAGTGAGTCCCTTGCTTCGGCTGCTTCAACAGAAATGGACAACATCCCTTCCACATCCTGTATGATACCTGAATATGTTCAGTCCAGGCAATACAAAAGCCTACACATACATGTCAAGAAACATAAACAAGTATGTATGTCTTCATTTGCAAATGTGACAATCATATCATGATCAAAACTCATAGACTTTCACAAGATTAATTCAGAAAAAATCAAATGCTTCAATGTTTAGGACTTTTAATAAGAGTCAAGGATTACCAGTTGAGTGTTGATCGAAAATAGCACCTCATATGTCTAAAATAAGGTCTAATTTTACTCAATGCATTCATCAATATTCTTCAATAATCTATCCATGCTAGAGTCATCGATATAAGCTATACAGCAAAGTGAGAAAAGAAATATATTGCCCTTCAGGACTTGCGTTGTTAAGCAAGAATCTTTGATCATCTTCAACATATCACACCTATTAAAATTATCAAGCGATTCTTGTACACTTTTACCTAAACTGACTCCAGAATCTTCCTGGAACCAATCATCTACTAAACAAACATAAAGCTAAATATTATTTGGCACAAACATGCATAATTGACTGACTTGACCATGGATCTCCAATACATTGTCAGCTTTCATAAAACAAAATATCAGAAAACCCAATTATGTCCTTTCCACTATATTTATATGATAGACACCAACAATGACTTTGATAATACACTTAAATAAGATGGGTTTACTACAAACCTGACGTCAAGCTTTTATTTTTGCAAAGTCAACATTCTGTACCTTTAACAATTCACAAAGAGCTCAATGTCTGTTGAGCATTAGTTTCTATCTGATGATTATTCAGTCATGCAACATGAACATGCCAACTTGATGGTGTCTCCCTTTGATCCAATGAAAAGAAAAACTTCAATAATTGCAACAAGTAGACAATGTTTTCCCTAAATCAAATTAGGGAATCCAAAATCCATGCACTATTTTCGCATAACATGACATATTTCCTCTGAAATTTTCTTTAATTCCCAAAATTTTATTTTCCCAAATAATTTGATTTCTTCATTTTGCTTTCCAATACGATTCTCAAATGGATAAATATTGATGACGATTTACTTTGATTAAATAGCAATGAGTAAATAATAAAAACCTGCTTCTATAAACATTATGAGCTGCGCCGGCTCTCCAAATTTGGTCTGATCCCTTCTAAGCCTTCCTATGAGTTTGTTATAAAACTTGATAGTTTGATGTATCAATATTAAACAATGGAGACAAAGTAAAGTATAAGACGATGTTTCTAAACAAAACAATCGTTAACTGAATACAAAAATGGAAACCAACTAATAAAACTAAACTCACTAAAGATGACCATTAGAAACATTACATTATTATTTTAATACCCCCCCTTAATGCTCATCGTACTAACTATCCTACAGAAGGTGATCTGCGAGTCTTTTGGTAATGGGTGCATAGAAGGCTGCCCCCTTCTCATCAAAACACTTTGCGACACGAACCTGCTGCTAAAACCCTCCCTAAATCTGCACAACTTCTGGAAATGACCAAGATAACCACAAATATCCAAACTGATGTTGGGAAACAAAGGTATCACTTATGTAGCCAAAGACACCGATATGAAACTAAAACCACAATTTTGAGGAGAAATCGACAAACCCTAGTGCAGACCATTGCCCTAGCAACTCTAGGTGCGAGCCAAAACAAACTGCAAGAAACCATGATTTTTGTGGAAAAAAATTGTCAAACCATAAAATTGAAGTATACAAAGCATCGCTTTTTCAGAAAAATAGTAGAAACCGTGACATAATTTTTTGTGGAAGATATCAAAAAACCCTCCAAATGAGAACCCATGATTTTTTAGGACAAAATCATGCAAACCCCAGAAACGATTTTGGATGATGAAACCAACAAAAGAACACAATTTTTAAAAAGAAAAGCAATCAAAATCCAAGACACGAATCATAATAAAAAACTTCATTTTTTGAAGAAAAATGATAAAACCCTTTTACAAAATGATTTTAAGGCAAAAAATCGCACAAAACCCATCATAATTTTTTAATGGACAAAATTTATAAAACCCTCTCATAATATTTCTTAGGTAAAAAATTACTAAAATCCATCTAGAATTTTTTTTAAAGGAGAAAAATTATTAAAAACCCATCCAAGATTTTTCTAAAAGAGAAAAAATTCTTAAAAACCCATCCAAAAAAATTTTAAAACGAAAATTATCAATAACCCAACACAAGCAGCAAAATAAAACACGATTATTCAAAACCCTAGCTGTACAAAAATAAAAGGAAAGAAGCCCAGCAAACCCTAGCCAAGGGTATGAAATCACCAAAAAGTAGTAGAAACTAAAAACCCTCGATTTTTGAGGGAAACATTGGACAAAAGCCTCCATCGCCAAAAAAACTCCAACACAATCGCATGGGCTTTGCCAAAAACAGTGCACAAACAGAGAAAATGGCTCCTAGAAAATCTCTTTTGCAAGAAAGAAATACACACATGAGCAAAAAATGGCAAAAAGTCAGGCCGCTAACTAGGAAGAACGATGTCTGAAGAGAACACTTGGACACAAGCAAAACAATCGTGCAAAGAAAACTTGGAAGCTCTTGCAGACAAAAAAACCACCACCTTCAAAACGAGTAGGCAAACCAAAATGTGCGGGCTTAAAAGAAAGAACGCGGGCTGTTGCAGAACAAAGAAGAAAGATGACAGGAAAACAGACACGATCAAAGCCAAAAAGCCCACAAAACTCAGACAAAAAATCCTTTAAAAACCCTCAAATTTGCAAGTCAATTTTTCATAAAAAAACAAAAAGATATCTGGAATAAATTCCAAGAAAAGGGCTACGAGTTTTTTATTTAAAAAATGCACCAAATTTTATGAAACCCCATCCCATTGACCTGCTCTAATACCGTGTTATAAAACTGGATATTTCAATATTAAACAATGGAGAAGAAGTCTCCTTAAATAGAAAAGTACAAGACGATGTTTCTAAACAAAACAATCGTTAACTAAATACAAAAATAGAAACTAGCTAATAAAACTAAACTCACTAAAGATGACCATTAGAAACATTACATTAGTGTTTTAATAGAATTAAGTTTGTTTAATGTGTGTATGGGTGGCTGAGAGGAAAATGGGACCCCACGGCATTCAAATAATATTAAAATACACAATCCAAGCACCTGAAATTTGTTGGGCTGGAAATGATGCTGGATGGATTTAATCGGCCAATCAGAGCAAACACAAAGGAAAAAGTTTGACTTTTGAGCAGATTGTTATACTGGTTATACCCAAGGCTGCGTTGGACTTGAAAGTGTTGATCACCAAAAACCAAACAAATATTTGATGTGATCCTTAATGGGAGTTTGAAGTCAGGTAACCAATATGTGGCTGCCACTGTAGCATGGGCCCCACCCATTCTAAACCAAAAATTGCCCCTCCATGGTAATATGATGGACTTAGAAAACAAAATGGAGTTTCTTTGAAAGTTAAGTGCTGATTTGAACCTGCAACTTCTTTTATTTTATTAATTTTCTTCCAAACCTTTTTGAGGTATCTCAAAATAGCTACATATGATGCGAGGGTCCTACGCCTAGTCAAATAAGCTCGAAGATCTGAAATACTTCTCCCTAGCAATTGAGATTCCTTTTGACAATAATTTACAGTGATCAGACCTCCACCTACTCTCTGGAATAGTACAATGAGAACAAGCGAAGTGACCCAAAATAATTCCAATGTAAACCTCAATATTGTATAAAGAAGTGGCGATCAGGTACAAAGAGAATGAGCTACAAAACTGGAAATCTAAATTTGTAGAGGACAACCAATTCTACACCTTCTAGATTAAATCACTCAAATGGAATCCAAGGGATTTCATCCCCAGTCCCAAATCTAAGCTCCTTCTACCTTCTCTTCTTCCTCACCATTAGAGATCACCTCAATGTAATGCACCTTAGCCTTTCCCAAACACCCATGACCCAATTCCCAAGGCTCTTTCCAGCTGAAACATAACCTTTTCTGCATAATTCATTATGAGCCTCAGCATCCAAATTGTTTCTTTTAGGCCAATCCTTCTCAAGGGGTTTCTTATCTTTTCTATGCTGGAAGGGCTTAGGCCAAAATTTGTTTTTAGGGGCTGAACTCCCCATGTTCCTAGCCCTCTTGATGGCACCCTGAAAAATACTAGGATCAAATGCTTGGATCCAACCACAAGGTGGCTTTAATAGACCCTCCATGAACAAAACAATCACTCTATGCTCCGACACATCTATGACCATAACGGATAAATCTGAAACTATGATATATATGAATCAACAAAACCAACCTGTTTCAACTGTGGCAACTCTTTGAAATGGATTTCTGGATCCTTCCTGTCAAATATGTCTATCAATCTCTGAGAAAAATCTATTTAGGAAGTACTGCTATCATGCTCCAAGATTACTAGCCCATGGTACCTACTACCACCACTCATGAGCCTCTCCATTTAAATAAAGAGTGGCATACTTAATTGCTTCCATCTATGTCATCGGGTCAAGCTGGAAATAAGTGTCTAATTTCGGCACCCATGCACGAGCAGTACACTTACTTGAACCATCATAACTGGGGATGGTTACCTTCCCACCCAGCACTGCAGATCTCTGTTATTTCCTTGTCCTTTTCCCTCTCTTATTCTATTTCTGTATTTGATACCACATAAATCTGCCAAGAACATAGATGCATAGAACTCATCTCCCAATGATTGGTCTTCCAGCAAATAATCACCCCAAGTTTACCACCTCCTTGCTGTACTGCTTGCTCTCTAAGTTGTCCATTAAGAAATTCAGGCATTAGAGGCCTATGAGTGGTCCTACTTGCTGATCTAGTGTTCTTTATGGGACAACTAGTGTTGCTACCTTCTCCTTAGTTACCATTATGCCCTTTATTACCATTATTTTGGCCATTGTTCTCATGATCAGCCAAATTAGTTCTATTATTTGCATTCATATTTTCCATCATCCAGATTATGGTACTGAACCAACTATTGCCATCCTCTAGCTAAATCACTGAGCATAGCCAAAACACTCAGATCCTAATGTTCCTATACCCCTTGTTTTCTTCTTCTTTTTCTTCTTCTTCTGAGATAAAGACACCTCTTTCTCATTTGCTCCTATAAGTAATATATTTCCCTACCTTCTGGATTCATTAAAAAGGTTTTGAACATTTAAGTTCGTATCAAACCCACTAGGCTAGCAGAGTCGAAGCTCTGATACCACTGTAAAATCCCTCACTATCCCTTACTCAAGTTTTCCAATTTTTGTTACCAACATTTTGTCAAACATTTGCATATTTCTGAGTGATTTTGTTGGCATAGGTATTAGTTTAAAAATTCCAGACTTGGGAAATAGGAGATACCACTTACCTTTACCTTCACTTTTGCAAATGATAAAAGACTTTAACAATATTCTGCAATTATAGAAGGGAAGCTTATGTAACAAAGTCAGGGAAAGTAACATTCATCAATAACAAAATTGAGTTCAATAGATAACAAAGTTACAAAGTACTTCTAGTTCTAACCTCACAAATACAAAGAAAGATGTGCACAGTTGCTGTAGATTTATAGATATAATTTCTATACAAACATCACAGTCCAACGGCTACAAAGGATGATATATTTCGCTGACCAATCTTCCATAAAAGTACTCACAACTTCCGAAAATGCCAGCAAATGATCCCTTGTGTATGGCAACCAATGTCAAGTATTGGGGCAAAGTGAATCACCCCCTTAACTGACTCGAACTGGCCCTTTCTGGAAGGCTGGGTATAAGAATCAAGCCAAAAGTAGAGATATGGACCAATCAACCCAGCAAACTAACTCACACTTTCCTAAAGGTGACATCCTCTCCTCTCCATGTGCTTTGCAAGTGCTTCAACTTCTCCAAACATCCACACCAATTTGCATATCTTCTACCCACATTTTGCAAACACAAAGAAAGAAGACTTCAACCACCTCAAAAAGTTGAATATAACTCTCATACCTTCATGGCATCCAAACTTGCCAAGAAGCGACCCAATAGTCACCAAATGGAAATTTGTCTTTCACAAACTTCACAAATTTCTATAAACCATAATCATTGAAATCATGCAAGAAATCTGAGTGATCTCTCCTACAAACAGCTAGGGTAGATAGTTCACTCCCTAAATTGATTTTCTATTAGGGTTTTTGTCCTGGGGCTTTTGCTCCACGAGAAGCTTTTCCAAAATCCAAAAAGATAAGATAAACCAAGCATAAAGAAATGAGCTCTAAAATCATCTTTTATAAAAATCCGTAGAACATTCTCATCTTTTCAAATTTCCACTTTGAAATTCATTAAAGTCCAATTAGTAAAGTGGCTTTAATATTTCTGTTTAAATATTTCACTTAAGTCGCTTTATGCAATTTTATCAAATTAATTAAATAAAGTCACCCATAAAATGTACTTTATTAGATAACAATAAATAGTTAAATTTAATTTATTGCTTCACTATCAGACTCTAGCCTACGTGAATTAAATAGGCTGAATGCCTCAAAAGGGGGCATTACAATAAGAACCTTAGTCGGTTACAAACTTTTGTCTGTTCTTGACTAGAAATAGGAATTTATAGTATAGATTTTACTACTGGTTTAACTCAAACTTGTAAGGGACAGTTGTTTAACCAACATATATTTATGTGACAATTGTTTTACTCCTTGTAGGCATTAGTTAAAGGACCTCTGCAGCTGATCACCACGGTAAATAAGAGACAAAATCCAAGGAAAATCAGTTAAGTACTCAATTGTCTGAAAAATTTTAAATGTTTTTAATTAAAATTCTCAATAGCTTCATTCTTATTCCAGACAATATTTTCCTTCGATTTCATTGTTTTTCTCAATATTTTTCATACTGTTTTCAAGTAATTAAACCCACATCTGAAAATTCTGGAAAATTAGTTTACAATAGGGGTTTCCCAAAAAGGTCAACAACCATGTATGAGATTATAAGACAGAAACAGAACAAATAATTTAGATGTTAGGATATGCATTTCTACTGAAGCTCTAAAGGAATGTACAAGTGTCTTTCATTCATGTAACATTGTTACATAGGAGGTATACACCTAAGAGCATATTAAAAGGGCAGCTCAAACCTGTTAAATTAATTAGATTTTATAGATAATGAAAAATAGATGCAATTTTATATTTTCTACGTCTACTAATGAATGTCTTTTCCCTTTTGCAGGTATGCTGTACTATGATGTTCAATACAGATTCAAAAGTTATCCTTTTATAATGTAGAATATGAAAATGTCACAAAGAGAAGAATGCTGATATAGATATGACCACTTGATGATTGTGTGTGAAAGGACTTGTATTAATGCTGTATATACTTGTCTTCCACAATCACCAAGTGATCATATATATATCAAGGAGCCATGCCATTGTAGAGACATGTCTCCTTGAGGAGGCATGCCTCTACAATGTCATGCCTCCTCATAATAATTACAGCTGTTTATGAAGCGGCACTAATAATAACAACTAACAAACTGGTATTACACATCGGGTATCAAGTATGAATACCAACCGGGTATTACACACCCGATATTGTCAGGTATTATAAGTTTATCGTGCACTTTCATTTTCGGTAATAAGGGAGACAAATAATATTCATTTGTTAGATTC
Organism: Chamaecyparis obtusa; assembly: GCA_027943335.1. Taxonomy (NCBI): domain Eukaryota; kingdom Viridiplantae; phylum Streptophyta; class Pinopsida; order Cupressales; family Cupressaceae; genus Chamaecyparis; species Chamaecyparis obtusa. The sequence continues at coordinate 266,370 of BSBK01001005.1, forward strand.
TTATTTTCATATGATGTTTAATATATCAGATCATTAATATTATGAGAATAAATCATAACTACAGAATTTGAATAAATAACTAATTATATGTATCAGTATATATATAAATATAATAGTAATGTTTATTAATATTATTATTATTATTATTATTATATATATAATAATAACTACAGAATGTGAATATTATGAGAATAAATCATAACTACAGAATGTGAATAAATAACTAATTATATGTATCAGTATATATATAAATATAATAGTAATGTTTATTAATATTATTATTATTATTATTATTATTATTATTATTATTATTATTATCTCATTTATTCTCACAATATTAATGTCTATAATATTTATTTGATCAAAGCTATAAACATCAACACTCCCTCTTAGCTAGGGAAGATAAAAATCAAATGTAAATCACAATAAGTTCATAAATTGTTTTATCAGAGATATGGTCTAACCAGGAATATCAAATCTCATGATATTCACCATAACTCAAAGATTCATAAAAATAGTATTTCATGATATTGAGAGCATTGGCCTGCACAATATCAACTCTCAAGATATTCACCAAGTGCTCAGAGTAATGGCCTACCAACATCAAATCTCATGATGTCCACCAAGTACTCAAGAGTTCATAAAGATATCATCTCATGATATCGAGAGTATTGGCCTGCAGAATATCAAGTCTCATGATATTCACCAAGTGCTCAGAGTAATGGCCTGCAGAATATCAAGTCTCATGATATCCACCAAGTACTCAACACATGTTCATAGGTAATGTGCACTTACCATAAGAACATTCACATCATCTATGACGATCTATTTCAGCCATCACAAGATGTATATCACAATAGAAGATGCCATCTATCATGATCTGTTTCAGCCATCACAAGATGTCTATCACAATAGAAGATCAAGTTATTGTAAGATCGTCACCTTTCAATAACTTTAACAAATACAAGTGATAATCATTTGATAGTCATCACTTCCTTATCATTTACACAGGGCCCATTGTAAGAACCCCTGCTGGTTCTAACTTTAATAAACACCAAATTGCTTCATTTTTATATGTTTGACATTTCATCAAACACTTTGAGTGAAACCTTAATCTTGCTGACTTTTATTTTCAGAATGTATTTGCTTACTTGGAATGGTTTCAAATGAAGTTTAAATGCTAGTAAATGATTATCAAGAGATCCGGGCAAAGAATTGAAATACAAATGCAATTCCTTTTGACCATTTGAATGCATACATAAGATTTCTTCATGTAAAATGTGCATCTACAGCCAGTAGAAATTTCAACAAACACTTGGCATGCATCCTTACAATTCTTTCACCAAAGAAATGTTTACAAATTTACTAGAAACATAAATATATTTTAAATACAAATTGGCACCTTTAAACACCACACGTGGCTGCCTTGAGATGAATCGCAGCTCCAAAGAAGTGTCACGCAACTCTTAAAATTCAATTGCTGCTACCTTAGAAATAATCGCAGCCACTAATGGGAGTTTCACAGCTCACCATTAGCTATTTCACAGCCCCATAAAATAAATCGCAGCCCTCATGAAATAAATCGCAGCCCATGGAATTAAAAAACGCAACTCCTCTAGAATCTATTACAGCCTTTGCTAAACAATTTGTAGCCAGCCTAGAAGATATAACAGCCTTCTAGCATCAATATGAACCTCTGAAGAAAATCAAACCAGAATTAAAAACACCTCAGTAGCAGTAGCAAATAAACAATTCTCCTCAAATTTGGTATACAGCAGCACCAAATTTGCATTCACAAAATCAGAATTAATTTCTCAGAATCAGAGCACAATTCACCACTGAAATCCAATGATTCAAAGTGCACAAAAGGGGAGGAATCAGTCCTCAAATCCTAGTTGAACAACTCTTCAACTATTTCTCCAAATGATAAAAAAAAAAGCCAACAATGAATAATTTCTCCATAGAATCTCTTTTATAATAAAAGAAGTGTGGCTTCTCCAATACACTTTTCACTTAAGAAGCTTCTTCAACACACCTTTAAATTATAACACAAATGATAAAGTTATTTATCAAGATAAACTTAATAAACAACTTACAATTAAAGCTCCATCAAATAGACTTTATTACATGCTCAAGAAGCCCAACACCTTGTGCCTCCACTGCACTGCCAAAAATAGCAACTGCCCACAATAGACTTACTAAAAATAGTAAGTCCCTCAAACTGGAAACTCTGCAAAGGAATCCACAACTCCACTAATACCAATGCACAGGCGCTCTACTAAAAATAGCAATCATGAAGATCACCCAAAATAAGCACTTACTATAAATAGTAAGTCTGTCAATCTGACTCAAACGAAGAGCAATCTTGACATCACAAACCTCCAGAGTGGAAACTGACCACTGGCTCTGCCACACGACCCTCTCCAACATCCTGATTAGCCTATGAAGGTCACAGAAATAAGCTAATCTCATGAGCCTAAAAACGGGGACATTACACCCATATAGTTATAAAATAACATTAGTATATCAATCAATAATCATGTCAAGTTTACCTTAGAAGTGTTCTATCTTTATCAGTGAATTCCCTCTCCATCACAAGGTATCTTGAATTTCTTTTAGAATACATATTTCATTGAATACACGTCGCATCTAAAACATTGTATTGTAGAGAGGTCACTAGGTTTCTTGAACGGTTGTTTATCATATGACTTCTTGCCTTTTTTCCTTTTCAAACTAGTGACGAGAACCTTAACATCTTCATTTGTGGGTTTCACGATTCCTCTAGATATTAGGTTACACTCTTCTTGAATGCAGTTAGCTTTTAGTCGATCAAATTTGGGGAGTTTGGCGCAAGCACTTACTCCTTGTCTAAAGTTTTCCCATGAGATAGGGAGCCCATTTAGAGTTATCATAGTTAACTCCTTATTATCATAAATGTGACCAATTGAAGAGAGTTGATTCCTTAATTCTGTTATCCTCATAAAATATGAGGTGATAGTCTCTCCTTTATTCATTTTAATATTAGAGAGTTGATTTTTAAGGGTAAGGATTATGTTGGTGTTGTTGATCTCAAACATGTTTTCCAGGGCTTTGAACATGTCATATGCAAAGTCTAACTTTGTGATGATAGATCTTTTACTCCATCTACTAATAATTCCATTTCTCTAGTATTGTCCTTTTCCCATTGACTTTGCCCGTCTCCATCAGGTTTAACAGGATTTTCTATTATTGTCTTTAGCTGATTTTTCCTTAGTACCAACATCATTCGAAGTTTCCACAATTCAAAATTTGAACCACCTTCAAGTCTATCTTCGAGTCTGATTCCATTTGCCATTTTGAAAGTACAAGGTATCCAAAAGAATTTTATGATCTTGATTATCTCTCAAATTTGCATATATTTTCTTCAATCTAATTTGATCTTCCTTCAAACAGTTTAGGCTTTATAGAAGGAACCTGGCTCTGATACCATGTTAAATTAATTAGATTTTATAGATAATGAAAAATAGATTGAATTTTATATTTTCTATGTCTACTAATGAATGTCTTTTCCCTTTTGCAAGTATGTTGTACTATGATGTTCAATACAGATTCAAAAGTTATCGTTTTATAATGTAGAATATAAAAATGTCACCAAGAGAAGAATGTTGATATAGATATGACCACTTGATGATTGTGTGTGAAAGGACTTGTATTAATGTTGTATATACTTGTCTTCCACAATCACCAAGTGATCATATATATATCAAGGAGCCATGCCATTGTAGAGACATGTCTCCTTGAGGAGGCATGCCTCTACAATGTCATGCCTCGTAATAATTACAGCTGTTTGTGAAGCGGCACTAATAATAACAATGCCCGATCTCATAGTGATTACGATCACTAACAAACTGGTATTACACATCGGCTATCAAGTATGAATACCAATGAATTGTGCAAGGGCTTTGGCTTCATACAGAGGCCAAGATTGATACAACTGTTAGCAGAAATCGGTGATTAGAAGTTCCATTTCATTTCAGATTTGATTGCAAGGGCAGAAAGCTTCAATTTGTGCAGATCGCAGCCCATATATGGTTTAGCGTTTGAGTTTGGAGAGTGGTCGTGAGTTATTTATTGCTTCCACGAGGCTTTCAAGAAGTGGTGTGAGCAATAAAGGGAATATGTTTGGCATTTGGGGCCTCTAATATCTCCAGTTGTGTGCATTGGAAGGGATTGTTATTTGTATGGAGAAAATTTTATGAATGTTTGAAGAAATAACACAGCCTGTGCTTACCAAGTTTTTAAATTATTTGCTTGATAGTTTAAAGTTTCCATAAAATGCAAATTGATTCATTGTAAATAGTTTGGAATTGAAATAAGGAGTTGCAAGGTTGCACAATAACAGTTTGATGAAATGTCAAGCTGTAGTTATTTGTTTCAATTTATATGGAATCGCTAGTATGCATGCCAAGTGTTTGTAGAAATGTCAAGTGGTTGTAGTCGTAGGTTGACATTGGGATGCATGGCAAGTGTTTGTCTTTATGTCAACTAGTTGTACTAGTTAATTTCAGTCATTTACATGTTTGTCAAAGATCTGAAACAGCTAGTATATCATTTCTATAACAACCTTGCATTGTTAGAAGCATTCAATAACTTCATTTGAGCCTACGAACTCAAAGAAGACAATCAGAAAATTCATAACAGCAGTTCCAAACATTGTATGCTAAATGTTTGATAATATTCCTTGAGCTTCATAACAGCAAATTGTGATCAGATTTACAAGGGTTATTACGATAGTATCAGAACTTGCATGCTAAGTGTTTGACAAAATGTCTAACATTCAAATTTCAAGATAATATCTATCATTGGTTTAGCAATCCAATGTTTTGTTAGAGTTAGAACTACATGGGGTTCTTACAGAGGTATCAAAGCAGTTTCTTGTCATCCTGTTGGGGTTTGAATTAAATATTTAGAGAGCTCACATTGCATCATTTGAATGACCAGCGCTCATTAGTTTTCAGTTATGGGTGACTACAGTATCGTAGGAAAATCAAGAGAAGAAATTGACTAGGATGCCATCAAGATGAGGGAAAGATGTGAACAGGAAGCTCTTCGACTCTTTGAGGGATATCGGAGTTTACCAAATAAATTTAAAGGACAATACTCTCTTCATGATTATCTAAACTTGTTTGTCACTTGGAGGCTTGAAAAGATTGGGTTGGTAAAGTACATTAGGAAGGTAAAGTACATTAGGAAGGTGTATAAGGACGCAAGTTCATTTAAAGGGAAAACTTTCAGTCGTGGGCACAATGTGAGTAGGTATGGTAGAGCTACTAAATCATATTATGAAGGTGGTTCTACTTCCAAACTCAATGATCAAGTTACCAGAACTCCCATAATGAGCAAGAATGAAATGAGAAGACAGGGTCTATGCTTCACTTGCAAAGGTTTTTGGAAGTCTAACCACCAATGCATAGATAATAAGGTAAAGGAGTTTGAGGAAGACATCGGATGCATGGAAGAGGAAGCCATGAAGGAGGCAGATTTGGAGATGCGCATGTTGCATGAAGATGATGGGATTCATGAGTCACATCATTTGGAAGGAAAAAAATGTAATATCCCTACTGGCTGCTGCTAAATGAAATGACTGAAAAATCCCTGATTCTTGAACAATGAGTCTGTTTAATTGTTTTCTCGTGATGCATGTATCTTGTATGCAGTTTATCAGCATATGAAGGAGATACAATATGCCAACTTCAAAAGTATTTTTACTGATAAATAACGTCCATTATACAATGCCAACCATACATTATACCACTCCACAAAAATACCACTGAGTGTAAATATTCTGAGTTACAGCTCTAGGGGTACCTTGACATGAATCTGGACATGATAGGTGTGATGAGTGTTGTGGCTGTGAACCCAAGGATGACTGCAGAAGGAGTGTTGTAGCTGCGAATCCAAAGTTGACTGCAGCAGCAGGAGTGTTGCAGCTGTTAGCATCTGGTGACACTAAGACTCCCAACTCGAGCCCAGACATGTCACACTTCCCAGCGCTGGTGCACACCCAAAATTCCTTCAGCACTGTCGACCGAATATGGTGTCATTACTTTCCAGTCGCGAGCGCCAAGGGATCTCCCGCAGAGACCAGTCCCGTACTATTCCCGAGCTCAGGGTGCTCGCATTAACAATACTATGCGTGCCAAGGAGGTCACGCGATACCCAGATATGTATCGCAGGCGGTGGATATCTTGTCATTTCAAGGGGGTGAGCTATGGTTGAGGCAGTCACACTGCCATACGGGCGTCTATCAGATAACAAACACGCCCAGTCCCTCAATGTTCTCAGTCACATGCTAACAGCAGTGCATCCAATCCTCACTATCGTGCCCAAGTTTGATGCCTAACATCAAACGTGTTTCAAGTCACAGTGTTAACTTTGGTAGTCGCCCTTTCCTCGGTCTTTCTATTGTTGCCACACTATACTTGATTCGAACTGCAAATACACAAGCATTCGATCCTCTATCTGAAATAATGTTGGATATGAAATGCTTCTCCTTACTAGTACGTTTGAGCTCTGAAGATGAAATTTGGATGACTTCACCACTATCAAGATGCTGGGGCTAGGTCCAACCTCTCAAGATTTCCAAAGGGTTTGCATCCTCAGAAATATAACCAATCGCGTGAGCGACCTAATTTTTTTTTATCTTTTGTTTATAAATTCCATGGTGTTGATCGCAAGGCGTACTTTACACTTTTATAACCTCGAAGTGAGAGAAACACGAAAAACTAAGCAATGTGGGATAAAGTAGGCTCACTTAAAGTCACTTTAAGTTACTTTTAATACAAAGCGACTTAAGACTTAAAGTGACTTTTATTGTAATGTTCCCGTCATTAAATGACTATTAAAACTATTGTATATGTGGGTCCCGATTGATTTAGCTTATCTCAGGCCCATTATTTCTTTTGGCATAGTTTTAGTTGACGCCGTCGGCTCTTTTGTGCACTCTCGAGAGTTTTCCCCGATGGGTATTTATGCTCGGCGTGTAGGATAGTTTTCATATATTGAGATTTGATATTTTATTTATGTTTGCGAATTCTTGTTGGGATTCTGCTCTTCGCCATTTCGGGGGTGAAAGACCCTCCCTATTTGGTATTCCGCAGTTTCAATGGGATTCAACCCTCACCCTATTCTGCTTGTTCTGCTTGTATCGGATCTGGCAAATCCGAGGCTTTATCAATTAATTCAATAAACATTCTTCTGGCAAAACATCTTGTGGTTTGTGAGTATTCTGATTCATAGGAAGTATATTTTATTACAACCGAAGGACGGAGGATACTGTAATTGCATCTGCACCTCGAAACCCATTCAACTTGCCACCCCGTACGACCATACGGCCTGCTCATCCCATCCGTACGGTCTGCTCATTCCACCTGTACGGCCTGCTTCACTCCTCACCGTACGGCCTGTTACCGTACGCCATTGTTGCTCCTTGCACACACCTCCGGGAGATACAGAATTTGCCTCCGGGAGATAAATGCCTCCAGAAGATAAACGCCTCCGGGAGATACAGAATTTGCCTCCAGGAGATAAATGCCTCTGGGAGATACAGAACTTGCCTTCGGGAGATAAACACCTCCGGGAGATACAGAATTTGCCTCCGGGAGATAAAACACCTCCGGGAGATACAGAATTTGCCTCCAGGAGATAAATGCCTCTGGGAGATACAGAATTTGCCTTCGGGAGATAAACACCTCCGGGAGATACAGAATTTGCCTCCGGGAGATAAAACACCTCCGGGAGATAAACGCCTCCGGGAGATACAGAATTTGCCTCCGGGAGATAAACGCCTCCAGGAGTCGGGAACATTACAGTGGTATCAGAGCTGGTGATTTTGCTAGCTTGTGGGTTATTGAATGAGAGTTTACTCAAGGAAAAGGAGCAGATCTCAATCAGTCGGAAGAATGGGCGATCCTCAAGATCCTACGACCGAAGTCATAAATCTTCTGAGAGAGCTCACTAAGAATTAGGTACAGATAAATGACACTCAACGCCTCATGGAAGAGACTCTGCGAAAATTGGCCGAAAGCAAGATATCCGCGGAACAAAGCAACAACTCAGTCTCCGGACGGACAAATCATCAACCAGCGCGCTCTCGACCCTCAATGCCAACTTTTCCCTCACGGACGGAAGAACGGCGGGGAGAACCACCAACCTTCTAGGAAGTACAAGATCAGCTTCGGGAAGATTGGAGAAATGCAAATATGGAAGGAGATATATCCTACAAAGATTATGCTGAACTAAGAATAAGGTACTCGAGTGGAAACAAACATGGCTACTATAATGACGATCTGAGACGGAAAATGGGCAAAGTCAATTTATCCTCCTTTGATGGGTCTAGAACTATCACAGCTCGGGCATGGGTGCAAAAAACAGACACATATTTCCAGCTCAACCCTATGCCGGAAGATGAGGCCATCAAATTTGCAGCACTACACCTCGAAGGAATAGCCCACGAATGGTGGCATCATGGCATGGTTACTCTCGGCCACGACCAAATAAGTTCCTATGCTGAATTCACCGAGAGGCTGATAGATCGTTTCGATGGAAAGGATCCAGAACTGAACTTCAAAGAATTGGCTCAGTTAAAGCAATCTGGCACAGTCGATGGTTACATAACAGAATTTCAAAGATTGTCTATCTTGGTCACTGATCTTTCAGAGAGACGGTTGGTGGTACTTTTCATGGATGGACTAGCGGAACCCTTGAAAGGGTGGGTGAAAGGGTTCAACCCTGTCACGCTCACGGAGGCAATTAAGAAGGCACGCGACATGGCGACATCTTCATCTTCATCAACCAAATATCACTCCTAGTCCAGACCACCTCTCGCTCCACGGGAGAAAGACAGTAGACCTCCGCCCAGGAGGCCCCCGTTGGATGAAGAGTCCAGGCAGGAACTCAGAAGGAAGAAACTCTGTTTCAACTACAAGGAACCGTGGGTTCCAGGACATCAATGCCTCGGCAAAGGAAAAATTCATTACATTGAGGTTTCGTCTAACGGAGAAGAAGAACAAGAACCCGAGGCGGAGGCAGCCGAACAACAAGGTTCGGGGGAGGAAAACATCAATCAAGGGGAAAGACTTGCCGCACTATTCAAAAGGGGAGGTGCCATTGCTACCTTGGCTGGAACTCCGAGGTGCACGGTGTTCCAGGTCCGGGGTACCCTCCAAGGGCAACGGGTCGTGGTTATGCTTGACAGTGGAGCCACCCTCAACTTCATCAACTCCTCACTAGTAAGCCGACGGAACCTGTGTACGGAGGCACACCAGGGATTTGATGTCAAAGTGGCGGGAGAAAATTTGTTGAGATGTACGCATTTGGTTCCGAAACTAAGCATCACCATGGGTAACCACACAGTGACAGATGATTTCTTCGTGGTGGATCTGGACGACATGGAAGTCATTCTGGACATTCAATGGATGGAAACGTTGGATGAATACACACAGAGTTTCAAGCGAATGGAGTTCTCCTTCGAGGTAAATGAGAAGAAGGTTGTGCTGAGAGGGATGTCAAACGGAGGGCCGAAGGAGATTTCAGCACAGCGAATGGAAGCTATCTTCCAACACAACAATGTGGTTTGGGCCGCACACTGTTTTGCCTTGACAGAACAAAGACAAAGAACAGACCAACAGGAAGAACTTCAGAGGGTATTGGATAAGTACCACCAGGTCTTCGCTGACATACCGCCAGGCATACCACCACACCGAGGGTTCGAACACACCATTGAGTTGGAGGCTGGTGCCAAACCAGTAATCACGGTACCATACCGCCACCCTCGGAGGCTAAAAGATGAGATTGAAAAAAAATTCAAGAATTGCTTGACAAAGGTTGGATCAGACCCAGCGCCAGTCCCTTCGCATCTTCGGTGGTGCTCGTCAAAAAGAAGGATGGAACGATGCATATGTGTGTGGACTACCACGCACTGAACAAGAAGACAATCAAAAACAGGTATCCGATTCCCAGGATAGATGAATTACTGGACGAGTTACACGGTGCTATTTATTTCTCTAAAATAGATCTCCGTTCCGGATACCATCAGATTCGCATGCGGGAAGAAGATGTGGAGAAAACAGCTTTCTGTTGTCACTACGGGCATTATGAGTTCTTGGTCATGCCCTTCGGATTAACGAACGCACCAGCCACTTTTCAATCATGCATGAATCGCATCTTCAACAAACAATTGCGTAAGTACTTGCTGATATTTTTTGATGATCTCCTGACTTACAGTAAAACCTGGGAAGAACATCTGAGACAGTTGGATGACATCCTTGGGATCATGGAGGCTCAGTCCTTGTTTGCCAAGAAATCCAAATGTGAATTTGGGATGACAGAAATTTTATACCTGGGTCATGTGGTCAGTAATCAAGGAGTACAGGTCCACCATGAAAAGATTCAAGCTATACTCGACTGGCCAACTCCAAAATCACTCTCCGAGTTGCAAGGTTTCTTTGGATTATGCAGTTATTACAAAAGATTTGTAAAAGGATTTTCTCAGCTGAGTGCACCACTAACAGATTTGACTAAGAAGGGATCCTTCCAATGGAATGAAAGGGCACAACACACTTTTGAAAGGTTGAAAGAAATAATGAGCACATGCCCCGTCCTCGCTCTACCTGATTTCACTCAACCATTCATTCTGGAATGTGATGCGTCGAGAGAAGGCATCGGCGCAGTCCTAATGCAGGAAAGACACTCGATAGCCTACGAAAGTCGGAAGCTTACACAGACTGAGCACCTATACTCCATCTACGACAAAGAAATGTTGGCCATTGTGCACGCCCTGACTAAGTTTCGGCAATATCTGGTGGGTGCCAAGTTCACCGTCCGTACCGACCATAACAGCTTAAAAAATTTCTTGGAGCAACGGGATCTGAACGAGAGGCAACAGAAATGGGTAAGTAAGATCCAAGCCTTCAATTTTGATATTGAGTATGTGAAAGGGAAAAACAATGTGGTTGCGGATGCTCTGTCAAGGAAGCCGGCCACCTATATGTTGTCACAAATATCAACTGACTAGAAGGCTCACTTACTTGTGGAATATTCTAAAAACCCATTTGCATGTAAGTTAATGTACGGAGACATTCAGGATGATCGATACAAGGTGGTGGATGACATCATTTACTATAAGGACCGGATATATCTAGTGCCCGAGTCCAAAATTAAGCAGAAAATTTTGAGAGAGGTACATGCTTCGCCATTAGCCGGACACCCGGGTTTTCTCAAGACCTACAGACAGGTCAGGGAGAGGTTCACATGGAAGGGACTTAAAGATGATGTGTTACAGTACGTACAGGAATGTGAAGTATGCCAACAAAACAAAGCCAAACACACCTTACCCGCCGGATTACTACAACCTCTGCCCATACCAAAACAGAAGTGGGATGGCATCTCCATGGACTTCATCACCAGACTTTCGAAGGTAAATGGGAAGGACTGTATCTTTGTTGTTGTTGATAGGCTAACAAAGTATGCACATTTCTTCGCCATCTCCTCAGACTACCAGGCCGCACAAGTGGCAGACTTATTTTTCAGATAAGTTTTTCGTCTACACGGCTTACCCCGAAACATTGTCAGTGACCAAGATGGACGTTTCATTAGCATTTTCTGGACAGAGTTGTTTCAGTTGGCAGGGACAAAATTGGCACCTAGTACCAGCTACCATCCGCAGACGGACGGGCAGATGGAAATCGTGAACAAATGGATAGAAAGCTACCTTCGGAACTACGTTTCAGCACAGCAACGGGCATGGGTCAAATGGTTGCATCTGGGAGAATATTGCTACAACACAACTTATCATATGTCTATTGGGATGGCACCCTTCAAAGCACTGTACGGATACGAGCCACTCTCATTTATTGACAGGGTTCTAGGTGACAGCCGTGCACCGAGGGCAAAGGACTGGCTTCAAGAAGGGCAAGACATTCTCAAGGTCTTAAAAGAGAACTTACAAAATGCTCAGAATCAATAAAAGATTTATGTTGACAGACACAGGATAGAGAGAAGTTTTGAGGTTGGCGACTTAGTATACCTAAGGCTCCAACCCTACAGGCAATCATCATTGAAAGCAACAGGAAAGGAAAAGCTGAAGCTTCATTTCTATGGTCCTTATCGTGTGACGCGCCGTATTGGTGAGGTTGCTTATGAACTTGAACTGCCAGAAGGAAGCCACATCCACAATGTCTTTCATGTCTCCTGCCTAAAGAAAGTTGTCGAGCAGAATATTGTGGTAACCACAGACCTTCCACCACTGAATGAAGAAGGGAAGCTCCTTTTGGAACCGGCAAAGATCATTGATGTACGGGAGAAGAATCTGCAAAACCATACCCTAAAGGAATACTTGGTACGTTGGAAGCACTTGCCGCCGAACGACGCCACGTGGGAAAGTGAGCACATTCTTCAGCACCCGGCGTTACAATTGCTTGAAGACAAGCAATTTTCGAGACAAGAGGACTGTAATGTTCCCGTCATTAAATGACTATTAAAACTATTGTATTTAGCTTATCTCGGGCCCATTATTTCTTTTGGCGTAGTTTTAGTTGACGTCGTCGGCTCTTTTGTGCACTCTTGGGAGTTTTCCCCGACGGGTATTTATGCTCGGCGTGTAGGATAGTTTTCATATATTGAGATTTGATATTTTATTTATGTTTGCGAATTCTTGTTGGGATTCTGCTCTTCGCCATTTCGGAGGTGAAAGACCCTCCCTATTTGGTATTCCGCAGTTTCGGTGGGATTCAACCCTCACCCTATTCTGCTTGTTCTGCTTGTATCGGATCTGGCAAATCCGAGGCTTTATCAATTAATTCAATAAACATTCTTCTGGCAAAACATCTTGTGGTTTGTGAGTATTCTGATTCACGGGAAGTATATTTTATTACAACCGAAGGACGGAGGATACTGTAATTGCATCTACACCTCGAAACCCATTCAACTTGCCACCCCGTACGACCATACGGCCTACTCATCCCATCTGGATGGTCTGCTCATTCCACCTGTACGGCCTACTTCACTCCTCACCGTACGGCCTATTACCGTACGCCATTGTTGCTCCTTGCACACACCTCTGGGAGATACAGAATTTGCCTCCGGGAGATAAACGCCTCCGAAAGATAAACGCCTCCGGGAGATAAACGCCTTCGGAAGATAAACGCCTCCAGGAGATACAGAATTTGCCTCCGGGAGATACAGAATTTGCCTTCGGGAGATAAACGCCTCCGGGAGATACAGAAATTGCCTCCGGGAGATATAGAAATTGCCTCCGGGAGATACAGAATTTGCCTCCGGGAGATAAACACCTCCGGGAGTCGGGAACATTACATTTATAACCTCATTTTATAAAATAAAGTGACTTAACTATAGAAAAGGGATCCCAAATAAATAAATATTTGCCCACTGAAGCCTGTGACTGGCTGGCATCCTCTGAAAGAAGTCGTTAGCCTATCCGGATGGGGAGATAGACTAAACAAATGCCAAAATGGCCTCCCTTCCCGGGATTGTTTGCCCTCAAGCAATCTCAAAGCAAGATGCTACAGAATAGACTCACCCTCCCATGTGGTATCCTCGATAGGTAAGTCCTTCCATCAAATCAAGTACTCTCTGATAGCCTTGTTTCGTAGTTTCCTTTCCTTGACCTCAATCACCTCAGCTAGAACCAAAACCAATTTACCTTCCTCGTCAAGCGACGGTAATCCAACTGAAGGGACTATCTGCTGCCCAATCGCCTTCTTGAGGCAAGACATGTGAAATACGTTATGAATCATGTTGTCTGCCAATAGCTCGAGCTCGTAAGCTACCTCGCCAACCCTCTTAGAGATGCGATAGGGACCATAAAATCGGGGCTTGAGCTTCTCTGACCCACTCTTCTTCAGCAAACTCTGTTTGTATGGCTAAAGACGAAAGTAAACCATATCCCCTATCTCAAAGCTTCGCTCTGTCCGATGTCGATCAGCATACATCTTTTGTTGATTTTGTGCCCGTTGCATGTTCTCCCTGAGAGACCTAAGAATATCCTAATGATCTTGTAGCCAATCTCTCGCAATCGGTGCCCTGTTGTCCTGTAGAGCCAAATCTATAAAAGACAGTGGCTCACTGCCATAGAGAGCCCGAAATGGTGACATGTCAATAGTCATGTGATAGGTGGAGTTGTAGCGAAACTCCCCCAAATACAACCATTTAACCCATGCTCTCTGCTGTCCCGCTACATAATTTCGGAGATAGCCTTCCACCCATTTGTTCACAATCTCTATCTGGCCATCTATCTGTGGGTGGTAACTGGTACTAGGAGTCAACTCGGTGCCTGTCAATCTGAACAACTCCTACCAGAAGGTGCTAAGGAACTTACTATCTCTGTCGCTCACAATGGTCTTGAGGAGACCATGCAGCCTAAAAATCTCTCAAAAGAATAACACAACTACCTGCGAAGCTGACCAATCTGCTACGATAGCAAAGAAATGAGCGAACTTGGTAAGTCTGTCTACCACCACAAATATGCTATCCCTGCCTTGCACTCTCGGCAAACCAGTAATAAAATCTATCGAAATACCCTCCCACCTCTGGGCTGGAATGGGAAGGGGTTGCAATAAATCGGTCGGATACTCCTGCTCGGACTTGTTCTGCTGACAAGTCTGGCACTCTCTGACATGCTGAAGGACATCATCCTTGAGGCCCTTCCATGAGAACTAGTTACTGAGAGGGGGGGTGAATCAATAAATACTATTTCTATTGTAATTCAACACTTTTTTAATTATTCTTCCAAGATAAGCAAAATATAAACAATCATTCACAAGCATAAATAGAAATACACAGATCAACACATGATGTATACGTGGAAACCCTCGGTTAGAAGGAAAAAACCACGATGAGACAGAGCTCACAACTTCACTTCTACAGAAATAAAGACATCATGTTAGGAGCTTACAAAGCACTTGAGAAGGTGCTACCCAATTAAAGGATTTGATAGAAGACCAGTTAAGATCTTAACTCTGTTAGGAGTTGCCTGGTTAGAGGACTTTCAACATCAATAAAGATGTTACCCGGTTAAAGGATTTTTACAAAGAACTAATTAGAGTTCACTCTGATTGAGGGATTTCAATATGCTTTCACACCTTATAAAAGCAATGATCTCAATTGACACTGATTGTCTGATTAGATCATACCTGTTGATCTCTTCCCCGGTTTGCCTGGCTATTGAATCTTTTCTGCCTCTTTGCCTTTCACCTCTGGTGACTGTAATCTCTCTCTTCTCTGCTCTCTCTATTTAGCAACTTTCAACAACCTTGTTTCTTGCGTCCTATGACCTATATTTATACAAGAGTTCATCTTAATGAAACCCTTAACTCATAGAACCACGAGGCTGTAAACTCAACATTAAATCATGCAACTAGCAAAAAGCTTTGTGTTCTGATCTGGAGTTTACCTTGAAAAACATCCGTAATAAATAAAGCTAACTCCTGTTAAAAAGCTAATTCCACTTTTGAGCGGTGGATGCTCCGCATATTCCGGTTTTAACTCAAACTGTTCCACAGAATCCGGTGCGGATCTTTATGCAGTTTTGACCGTTATACACTTATACCCAGTTTATCTTTGTATGTAATAATAGACCAGTACAATGTACTTAGTTCAGTCTACCGGTGCATCTCCTTTTCTTAGTCTACCGGTGCCTTTAAAGTAACGTGAGTGAACTACCGGTGAACCTTTACCAATGGGAAATGGTGTTTGCATCTGATTTCACTAATGACAACTTAATATTGCTAATAGATGGTCTTCATCCTGTGAGCCGAAACCAACCGTGATCCACCATCTGGGATGGCCTTAAGCACAATCAGTTGATCACCCTGCATAAACTCCAATTGTTTTAGCTTATGATCAATAGTGTATCTCCCTACAGTCTGCAACCACTACATGCCCAAAATGGCATCAAGACTATCCAAGTCAATGACGTAGAAATCAGCCTCTAGGAGATAATCTCCAAAGTGAATCGGGAGTCCTGAAATCTTCCCTGTGCAACTCAACAGATCTCCCCCGGCAACCTTTACCTCAAACTCAAAAATGTTGTCTATCTAAAATCCTCTCCTAGAAACCATAACTGTGCTGATAAAATTATGTGTAGCACATGTGTCTAGGAGGCAAATGATTCGCTGTCCTCTAACCACTCCCTTCAGACGGAATGGGTGACATGTGGGGATACCTGAGAGAGATGCTAAAGTAATAGGAGGTTTCTCATGGGGGGCTTCCCTCTTCTTCCCCTCTGTTGAATGCTCATCGCTGTCCTCAACATCGCTGCCCTCCTGCTGCTCGCATTCACCATCGGAAACCACCTCAATGTAATGTATCTTGCCTTTTCCAAGGCACCTGTAATCTAGAGTCCAAGGCT
Organism: Chamaecyparis obtusa; assembly: GCA_027943335.1. NCBI lineage: Eukaryota > Viridiplantae > Streptophyta > Pinopsida > Cupressales > Cupressaceae > Chamaecyparis > Chamaecyparis obtusa. The sequence continues at coordinate 282,775 of BSBK01001005.1, forward strand.
CTCTACATGTGAAGCATAATTTCTTTCCTCTTAATTCATTTATTGTCTCGAAATCTAGTCTAGGGGGTGTACTCTTATTGTGATTTTTATTCTTTTGGAACGAAGAGGATCCCTTAAAAAATTTCTTAGGTGGCTGCAGAATGGAAGAGGGTGAATCCAAATCATGTGCTAACTTAATAGCGTCATCCAATGTGCTCGTCTTGAGGACTCTAACCAATCCTCTGAATCTATCTTGTAGGCCCTCAATAAACAGCATCACTTTCCTCCTCTCAAACATATCAGGGACCATAATCGAAATCCTCTGAAACTCGTCAATGTAGTGGTCCAAAGACCCACTCTGTCTCAGCTGAGCTAACTCCCTGTAGTAAACCTCAATGTCTTTCCTGTCAAAATGGGTAATCAACTTCGTGCTGAAAGTCTCATAAGACGTAATCAGCCCATGAACCTGGGTGACAAGGCCATGATGCCACCAGTCATATGCTGCTCCCTCTAGATGTATGGTAAACAATGTCCGTTGAGCCATCTTATGAGGTACATAGCAGCAGTACCTTTGATGATAATGTGTGCAAAGTCAATAGCAAACGTGATGTTGCTTACCAGATAGTGAGCGATGATGATAAAACCTCATATCATAGTGCAGATTGTGGTTTAGAGAGCTTGCATGGGAATCATGGATTTTAGAGACATCATTTGGTTGGGCAACTAAAGGTGGATGACAGTATGATTGCCACAGCCCTTGAGCATTTTGATGTTGCTCGACAGATGTTGGCAACTTATGGTTGGGGCACTCCCATGACAAATGAGCACTATGATGGTAGTCTTTCCCTTATAGAGTTTCATACACTTCGAGAAGCCATTGGAATAATACAACAAAACCATTTACAGTTATTGGCTGACAGAGACTATCTTCTTGAGTGGGATTGCACTTGCTATGATGCGCTCAGCGGAAAGGAAGAGGAGGTAGATGAGCTCACTCATGAGTTGGAAGTGACTATGGATTCATTGGACAGTGCAGTTGGCCCTTCATGAGTTTCCATCACTGATTAAGGAGCTTTCCATGGAGTTGAGGTTGGCACAATCTTCACCAATTGCAGATGTAGTACAAACATCCACAGTGGCAGTTGGTGATGACCTTATATCCACGGGTTATGGTTGTCAACAAGTTGAGGATGTGGCCACACTTATCATAGTTGCATCAAGTTCTCCTGTGGTTACATCCACTGCAGGTGTTGTTGGTGATGAGTCAGATGACAAAGGTTATATTCAGTACTTTGACAATCAGCGCTTGACCGAGGTGGGAGCTTTTTATCATGACTGCATAGGGAAGAGTACTCATCACTACTTTCCTAATCCACACACAGAGGTTTTGATGATGCATCAATGTGGATTGGCTTTGAGGTTGTACCATCCTTTGTGAGATGAGTATTTTCCATTTGGGCATGGTGAAGTTGAATTCAGAGTTGAGCAGTAGGAGTCTGGGGATGTTCTTTTTGGCGGGCTTCTGTTCAGAGTTTGGGATCCTTCTAGTGCATCGAAATTTCAAACAAGGCTCGAAGAGGAGTTTTGGGATGTGTACATGGTGCCGAGTACATATGGTTTTACTTTTGACCCTCATGTGCATGATCTCTTTCAAGTGCACAATTCAGTTGCGCATGTGTTAGGTAGTGTGCATGACAGCTCACCTTCGCAATTTTGGGAAGCAAGCTTTGTCACCCTTCTGAGTTGCTTCCCTGTGAGATGTTCACTCCTACAACATCTACAGTGGGATCCATTTCAATTTGGCAGGTTCTGACAGTTAGGTTGGTGATGATGTTATGGGAGCTAATTGCTGATCGCAGGGACATTATACAGTTCTACTCTTGGGATCCAAGTGGACTGGAGTGTTATTTGTTTCTAAGATTGGTTGGGGACAAGCGATTTCAAGAAGGGCGGACTGTAATATGCCCTTTTTAGCTCACCATGCTTGGTGGTTTGGATTAGCCTATCAATGGCCCTCTTAGGCTAAGTCAATTGGTTAGAGGGTCCCAATTGGCAGTTCAGTAGGCCAGTTCCCTTCCAGAGGTCAAAGGTGTTCAAGATTGCTATTCGTTTGGGTCAGTTTGGTACACTTACTATTTATAGTAAGTCATTTATCTGGCATTTCTATATTTGGCAAGGCACTTGGACTGGTGTAATGTTCCCGACCACAACTCAACTGGAAACAGGTCTCTTAGTGTTTGTCTATAGATATGGTCCGTACGGAGGGATGCTGAACTTGAAGGCCATGCGGAGACAGCAGGCCGTAAGGAGGCAGGTAGTCGTATGGTAGTCGACAGGTCGTACAAAGACAAGTCGTACGTGGAGTAGGTAGGTCGTACGGAGGCACAGGCGTACGGGAGTAGACAGGTTGTACGATGGAGGTGGCAGGTCGTACAGTGGAGGTTGTGGTCATACTTGAAGGTCGTACGGTGGATGTTGAGGAGCAGTGCAGTGAAGATGGAGGCGATAGGGAATGATGTTGGGAGTACGGTGAGGGATAGAGGCAGTACAGAATGATGTTGGGAGTACGCCAAGGGATGGAGGTGGTACGGATTGATGTTGGAAGTACGCCGAGGGATGGAGGGGTACGGAATGATGTTAGGAGTACGTCGAGGGATGAGAGTCGTTCCAATCTTTAATGCCACCACATAAATCGAACTTAAACACTTGCAAGATGAAATATGAATAATAGATATTGCTTCAAATTGCCAAATCCGGAACCAGAGAAACAAGTAGAATAGGGTGAGGATTGAATCCCAACGAAACTGCAAAATACCAAATAGGAAGGATATTTCACCTCTGAAATGGCGGACAGCAGAATCCCAGCAGGAATTCGCAAAAATACAAATAAGTATCAAATCTCAACATGAAAATTACATCCTACACGCTGGTCATAAATACCCCTTCGGAGAAACTCCCGAGGGTTTACAAAAGAAGCCGACACGGCAAACACCTATTGAAAAGTAAAAAAAAAGGGACCAAGATAAGCTAAATCAATCGGTCTGCACCCAAGAGATAAATAATTTATTTATTTTATGACGGGGATATTACAACTGGCCTCAGTTGTCGTGATGATCCTTGGCATCTTTGTTGATCAAGTATTCAAGGATTTGCTAATTATAGAAAATCAAGGGTTGATAGCAATGGACCCCTACCATTTTTAGTAAGGCAGTTGGATGTGTAGTGGGAACAATGGTGGATCTCCTGGTTCTGACAGAATTGAGAAATAGTGAGTATTTTTGGAGTTATGACATTTTTATTATTAATAAAGTAATACTTCATTAATAATTAATTAAAAAGTGCACATCATTAAATGTTATTTGACTTTATTAATAAAAGAGATTATTTAATGATTATAAAGTCAAATTATAAAGTGCATATGAGGAATAATGAAAAGTGTCAATTTAAAGGGTGATATATAAGTGATTATTAAGATATACTTTATATTATTTTGTTGTGCACTAAATGGAGGGAAATATAATAAATTATTATATTTTAAACTTTGCAACAAAAGCACATATGTTCTTTAAGTTATGCAAGGTGTAAGCCTGAAGCTTCAAGCTCAATTTATATTTGATTAGTTATAAAAACCCTTCACATGAGGAAATTGAGGCATTCATGACTTATGTGTTTTTCTTTTGTTGGTGTGGAGAAGGGATTGAAACAAAGGTTTCAGATTATCAGCTTGAGGAATTGTAAATTCTTCATTGTTATAGCACTTTGAATTGGTTGCAAGATACCAGTGAATTGTGCAAGGGCTTTGGCTTCATACAAAAGCCAAGATTGATACAATTGTTAGCAAAAATTGGTGATTAGAAGTTCCATTTCATTTCAGATTTCATTGCAAGGGCAGAAAGCTTCAATTTGTGCAGATCGCAGCGCATATATGGTTTATTGTTTGAGTTTGGAGAGTGGCCGCAGGTTATTTATTGCTTCCACAAGGGTTTCAGGAAGTGATGTGAGCAATAAAGGGAATATGTTTGGCATTTGGAGCCTCTAATATCTCCAGTTGTGTGCATTGGAAGGGATTGTTATTTGTATGGAGACAATTCTATGAATGTTGAAGAAATAACACAGCCCGTGCTTACCAGGTTTTTATATTATTTGTTTGATAGTTTAAAGCCTCCATAAATTACAAATTGATTCATTGTAAATAGTTTGGAATTGAAACATGTTGCAAGGTTGCACAATAACTATTTGATGAAATGTTAAGCTGCAGTTATTTGTTTCAGTTTATATTGAACCACTAGTATGCATGCTAAGTGTTCGTAAAAATGCCTAGTGGTTGTAGGTGTACATTGGATGCATGGCAAGTGTTTTTCTTTATGTCAACTAGCTGTACTAGTTAATTTCAGTCATTTACATGTTTGTCAAAGGTCTGAAACAGCTAGTATATCATTTCTATAACAACCTTGCATTGTTAGAAGCATTCAATAGCTTCATTTGCAGCCTACGAACTCAAAGAAGACATTCAAAAAATTCATAAAAGCGGTTTCAAACATTGTATGCTAAATGTTTGATAATATTCCTTGAGCTTCATAACAGCAAATTGTGATCAGATTTACAAGGGATATTACAGTATTATCAGAACTTGCATGCTAAGTATTTGACAAAATGTCAAACATTCAAATTTCAAAACAATATCTATCATTGGTTTAGCAATCTAATGTTTTGTCAGAATTAAAAACCACAGGGGGTTCTTACACTTAAGCGTCACTTATGCACCATCAAAAGCAAGTCGGTAGAAAATTTAGGTCACTTCCAACATATGATTATGCAATAGACAACCCCCCTTCTTCAATCATCATGTAGAACAAAACAAATGAAAAACATCTACTAACCAATCAAAAGGTGCATCAGAAATACAAATCAATTCCTCGAGGATGCCACTCATCTCTCATCAATGGTGTTAAAATCAATACTACCAATTAGAGGCCAAGCTGAACTCACCTTTAGTGTTGTGTTCAAGTTGTTGCGAGCATTGCTCAGAAGCTTGATCTGATCGTGGTTTGCAATCAGTGTTTGACATTCTTGACATAATCTGTCACAAAATAAGACGAATCCAACTCAAGCTATAACTTAATATACATGAATAGTAGACATCAATTGTCAACTTGTATATGCTATATTATATGAGAAAAAAATTATGCCATCATATACAACCAATAAACCCAATGCTAAAACTAGATAGTAACAGTTCTAAGAACTCAAAACTCAACGAAGCTTTGTCATTATTTATGCTATGGTTATTATGCATAAATGAATAAAGTTCTCACATATATACATAAATGCATCTAATGTTTTCATCATTTGAACATAAAAAACAATCCCTTGTAGAATGCTTGCATAAAGGAGTTCTCATACACCTAAGGCTTCTCACTTAGCAGTGAGACCTAAGAAACTACCTTTACGTTTTAATGATTGTTGATGCTAGAACTAATTAATGCATACTATCAAGTTTCCTACATAAATTTGAAGAAGAAACATCCTAAGCAGTCTGCATTTCGAGACATTTTTAATTTTGCAACCTAATACCTCACTCTTTGAATCAACAAAGCAATGAGAAAGTAAAGTAGGCAATGTAGATGGTAAGTAATTCTCATGTGATTGAAAAAAAAAACAGATTCTTAAAAAATGAGATAGGAAGAAAAAAAAAGCTCTGCAACTTGAGGTACCTAGCATCCATCCGAAGTTTTTGCTTGTCTCCCTCGCACGCTCCTCGGCAGGCTACCATTAATGGCTTCGACATCACCAGGAGCCATTAATGTCAACTCGACGTCTAAGGCATTTATCCCATCGGAGAAAGATGTTTCTCACAAAACAAACGCTGCTAACCCTAAGGCAATTCCTCAACCGAGTCCAAAGGCTTCCAAAGGCGTTGTAGGAGGCGACACTCTGCAGGATGGAGAAAAACAACCGACCACTCCCAAAGCAAAATCCTTCAAGCAGACCGTCTAGAACGAACGCATTCTGCCGGAAGGAGTCGCCTTCCTCGCAAGTGCAACCCAAGGGATTTCTGTCGCCGAAGGAAATGGAGGTAAGGATCCTATTCCTCCCAAGCTAGTTATTAAACCGAACTCGCAAATGAATGTTGCTATCAATCAGGAGAAGTCTAGGCTTAAAGAATGTGCTATTTTTTTTGCTGCAGTTGATAGTTCCAAGATCCCCTCTAGGAATTTTCTTAATGATTGGTTTCATAAAACATGGGGGCAGAAATTAGGTTTTCATTTCTCGTACTGTTGTATGCTCCAAAAGAGTTTGTTTATTTTGTTTTTCTGTGACCCTAAAGCACACAAAGCTATTGTGGGCAAACAATTTTGGAGAGTTGGCCCCTGCGAATTTAGGGCAATTCCCTGGTCTCTCGAAGCCTCCCAAGATGAAGTCCTAGCCCTGTCTAGCCCAAGGTGGCTAATCATTGGTAATCTTCCTCCATTTTTGTTGACGCTCATTCCGCTTGCGCTTGAGCCGATAGGCAAAGTACTTAGAATTGACCAGTCTAATACTCTCATTCCTAACACGGATGTTCGAGTCCTCTCTGTCAAACCCGGTGTTGACCTCCCTGAAACCCTGCAATTTGACATTGACCCCACGCCTGTTTGTTGCCCAATTATTTTCCTAGGTGGATTAGGTGGTTGCTTTGTGTGTAGGAAAGAAGGCCACAAAAAGCAAGAGTGCCCCATTATTTTGAAGAGGAATGCACTGAATAAAAAGGTCATTCCTCCTCCAAACCCTAAAAATATGGCAGGCCCAAAGTTACAATCTTCTTCCTCCAAGATTAATGCCGCTCCTGAACCTCCCCCCATCATTCAAATTTCGCCCCCCTGCTTGGAACCAAGACTCAGCTGCTCTCACTGCTACACTGGACAGTCTAAAAGGAAAATTTGACTCCCTCCCAGAACTCCCGAAAGATAAGCCTGTCATCCCTAAACCCCTCGAAGACGTTCCTAATGTTGAAACCCTTGATTTTGGCCTTATTGGTCCTAAGCTGAAACAAAAACATAGAACTAAGAACACTCAGCAATTGGTTGTCGATAAAATCAGGGACAAAGCTCTGAAAAACAAAAGTGACCCTCAACCCAAGTGGAAAATATACAACCTTCCTCAAGGGCAAAGGCCTCTAAATAATTCATCTCCTCCCTCTGCTCCCCCTACAAGTAGGGTGGACGGACCGCAGGTCTCTCCTGTTCACTCCACACCTGATGAGTTAACCCTTGCCTCCTATCAAGGTGGTGGAATGGGTGGGAAATCTCCCCCTCCTGTCAATGAAGATAGACTGAATGCCTTCTCTGTTGTTGTTATTCCAGCACCCCCTCCCCTTCCACCACCACCTGATAGATGGAACTATGTGTCTGTTGAGAAGAGGAGTGAGGGAGGGTCCACCCTCCCTGCAAGGAAAACAGAGTTGGGAGCTGTGCAGAGGCAAGACTTTGAGCTTGAGGAAGGAGAGATTGACATCTCGTATAATGCCCATAAGAAAGGTAGCTCAGAAGAGTCGTTTGTCTTTGCAGCTGATCTCTCCAAAAGTAATAAAGGGGAGGATCAATCCATAAAGGCATGCTCTTCAAAATTGGGCTTAGTTAAGAAGAAGAAAAGGGGAAGGCCCCCTCTAACCAGTGGGAATCCTAAACTTTCTAAGACCCCCAAAGTGGATATGCCTAAATGCTTTAAAGGATTTAGGAAACCCATGGATACTGACTAATAATCAAATTTCTATGTTATTAAACTGTGCATCCTGGAATGTTAGAGGACTGGAAGCCTCTGACAGGAAATATGTGGTCAAGAGACTCCTTAATTCTCATAGAGAGTTAGACATCTTAATGCTTCAAGAGGTCAAAGCAATAGGATTTGAACTTGATATTGCCCTCAAATGTATTTGGAAAGATGCAACTGCATTCTCAACTAAACACCCTAGGGGCAAGGGTGGGACCTCTATCCTGATTAGCCCTTCTTGGAAGAATGTTGTCCAAATGTGGGGCATCTCACCCTATAACAGGGCTGTTTGGGTTAGGATGAGGGTCAAGGATTTTGAATTTGGGCTCTGCTCAATATATGCTCCAAATGATCACAGTGGCAGGATTGAATTGTGGAACTGGTTAGCTGATTTAGAATCCATCCCTTGGATTGTAGTAGGAGACTTCAACATGGTGGAGAGGGCCCAAGATAAGTTGGGTGGACTTAGGTTTGAATGGAAAGGCAATGAACCCCTCTTCTGGTGCAGATTGGTTAACAAACTTAACCTATTTGACCCCTTAGCAGGGAAAAAGAATGAATCAAAAGGTATCTGGTATACCTGGTCTAATTTTCAAAGAGGAGAGAGAAGGATATACTCCAAATTGGATAGGTTCTACCTTAATAAGCTCTGGTTCAGTTGTCAGCCCACTCCTGACAACAATTGTGTGAAGGTTCTGCCCTTCACCCTATCAGACCACCACCCCATCTTTTCTTCCATTCAGCTCATTGGAGACCGAATCTCTGATGCTCCCCCTAAACAAGGCTTTGCTCTGAATACTTCCCTATTGGGGGATGAGGATGTTCAGGCTGCGGTCAAGATCATTGCCTGGTATAATGAGAATATTGCGCACCATAAGTCAGACATTGACAGATGGAATCAAACCACTAAATCTTGGCAGAATATGCTTGAAACAGTGGGAATTAAGAAGGCTAAAGATTCTAGATTTTTAGAATATAAGCTGGTGAAATCTCTACAAGAGGCGGTAGCACAGATTCAAATCAACCCTTCCTCTGAAGAACTGCTTGAAAATGTTATTACTTGTAGAGATTCCCTAAGAAGGATTCAAATGGTCAAGACCAGAGGAGCTAGGATTAGAGTCAGGATCAAATGGATTAATCTGGGGGACAAAGGCTCCAAATTCTTCTTTCAAACCCTTAAGAAGAAAGAAGCAAGGGATAAGATTGTGAGTATTAGAGTGCATGACTCTGTGGTCTCTTCTCAGCAAGAGATTGTCAAAGCCTTCTCCTCCTTCTATAAGGACCTGTTCACTTCAGAAGATTTTGACCTCTCCATGGAGGAAGCCAAGGGCAAGATCAGAACCCTTATCCCTAAGAAGATAGGAGAGGATGAGGCTAAATATTTGGACAAGGAACTTTCTGAGGAAGAAATCAAAAACGCCATCAATAGAATGGCTAATGATAAAGCTCCGGGTCCAGATGGGCTGCCAATTGAGTTTTACAAGACCAACATAGATTGGATTGGGCCTAAACTTCTTCATGTATACAAAGAAGCTATTGAAGCAGGCACTCTTGGACCAAAGTTAAATGTTGGCCTCGTTAAGCTCATTCCTAAAGAGGGTGACAGGCTTCTAATCAAAAACTGGAGACCTATTACTCTTCTAAATGTAGTTTACAAGATCTTAGCCAAAGTTCTTGCAGTAAGAATAGAGAATCTTCTCCCCTCAGTTATCAATAGCACCCAAACAGGATTCGTCAAGGGGACATACATCCTTGAGAATCTTATCACATGTTGGGAGGCTATGAACTGGGCAAAAGTTTCAGGACAGAACTGTGCCATGCTCCTCATAGATTATGAGAAGGCATATGATAGGATCAAGTGGAGATTCATCATGATGATGTTCGAAGCTTTAGGGTTTCCTCCTCTCTTCTGCAAGATGGTATCAACACTTCTCTATGGTGCCATGGCTGCAGTTGAAATCAATGGAGTCAGATCAGAATTCTTCAGCCTCTCCAGGTCTATCAAGCAAGGATGCCCCCTAGCTCCCTCCCTGTTTGTTATTGTTGCAGATTCTTTGCACTACTTCCTTAGAGATGATTCCCTCTCCCCTAGGGTGAAAGGTGTCCTTCTCCCCAATAATCAGGATGTCTCCAATGTCCAGTTTGCAGATGACACCTCCATCCTCCTCCTGGAAGAGAATAATATGACTCTTGATGAACAAACTTGACCTTTTCTGCAAAGCCTCCGGCAGGAAAGTCTCATTATCCAAATTTGTTATGTTGGGATGGGATCAGAATCCGCCTAAATGGTGGGGCAACTTTGATTTTGCTTGAGGAGGTCCAGACCATATGGTCAAATATTTGGGTATCCCTTTCTCCATCTCCCCTAATCTCAATTAGATGTGGGACTGGATCTTTGAGAGGATTAACAGAAAGCTCACCAAGTGGGACAGTAACCTTCTTTCCTTCCCCGGAAGATTCCAGGTATGCCAGAAGATTCTCTCCTCTTATCCAGTCTACTTCTCCTCCATGTGGCTATTTAATCAACACCAGTTCAGTTCTATCAAAAAGGTTATCAGAAACTTTCTATGGTCAGATGGCAGAGGCAATAAAAGATTTCATGCAATTTCGTGGGATTGGTGTTCAAGAGATAGATCTTCGGGAGGTCTAGGCCTCAAGGACCTCAAGTCACAAGGCGTAGCCTTGGCTGTCAAGTGGATAGCTAAAGCAGGGGAGGGAGAAGAGCCATGGAAAGTACTGGTGAGAAACAATCTGCAATTGGCTCACTGTAGCAGACCTAAAGGTTGGCAGAACCTTTGCTTTACTGATACTCTCACTATAGATGCTAATGTAGTTGTTCAAGGATCCAATGTTTTCAAGAGTATTTGGAAGGCCTGGAAGTATGTTAAGGGTTTCCTGATCAATAAGGGGCCAGTTGAGAATAGTGGGAATATCTATAGGCTCAAATCCATTTGGTGGAACCTAAAACATGGAGATAAAATGCTAGCTCTTTTACAGGGTTGTTCAGCAAAGAAGTAGACTGGAATTGGTATTGCAACTTTTGGAGATATCATCCAACAAGGTAAGCTTCCCTCATGGGAGTGGTTTGAATCCCAATTCAGTATACCCCGAACCCAATGGAGAACCTATTCTGTCCTCAAAGATGCCTTTAACTCCTTGGGTCCAGTTAAAGGAAGTTGCACTGAATCCTGTTGTAGCTTCCAATTGTGTTGGCCTAACAATACCCCCCTCCACCTTGGTAAGTCCAAATACTTTTACCAGTTGCTAACTAATAATTGTGACATCTGTTCTCATGTAAACCGTAAGTGGGGCCTGGAAATCTAGGATTCTGAATGGATGAAATACTTTAGACTGTTGTGGACCAGACCTGTTGAACCGAAGCTCTCTTGCTTTCTGTGGAAACTGATCCTTCACAAGCTGCCATTTAAGAAACCCAAGGGAGAACCAAATATCTGCTCTATGTGTAAACAGCCTGAATCTGTCACCCATGTTTTCTTTGAGTGTTTGTTTGCCTCTAAAATCTAGAACATGTTTGGACTATCCTATAAGACCCACTTTAATGCTCTGAATATTATCTCTGGTACTATCAACTGCAGCAAATTTTGTAACTCATTTTGGTCTTTGCTTTCTTCTGTTATTTTATGGTTCATCTGGAAGGCTCAGAATAATGATGTACTTGCAAGTAAGAACAGGAACCTTACTGAGTCTTGCAAGAGACTCATATATTTTGAAATTGCCATGCAGGGCACGGTGATCATAAAGATGAAGGAGAACAAGTTTTTGCAAGTGCTGAGGGAGGGGAAGACTACCATAGAGAAATCAGAGATAGCGCATGGATATACTACAATGAAAGACAAAGATGAGTTCGAGATCACCCTTGCGGAGTTCATTCAACAGTTGAAGCATGAAAATCAACAAAGAGAGATGAGGACCGCAGGTGATAGAGACTTCAGAGTCATTGGCTACAACTCAGTCTCCCCGGACACTAATGATGAAGAGGAAGAAGAAGGAGACAGCCCCTCCTGAACTCTCTGATGTCTCTTTTATTTAAACAGGGTACTTTATTAACATAGTAATGTAATAGCAGTCGATTGTATCACTCAATAGTACTGAGAAGTTTTGTAATACTTTAAGAACTCAGCTCTGTTATGTTTTGTACTGAACAGTTTATAAATTATATGCAATAGAAAGAAAAAACAGATTCTTAAGCCTTGTGCTTATGCTCACATTGGGTCAATGGGAAGAAAGTACCAAACATCATACAAATAAAACTTGATAAGACAAAGTATAGGATGAAACTGCATCATATATATATATATATATTGACAAGACAAAGTATTGGATGAAACAGCATCATATATATATATATATATATGATGCAGTTTCAATGTGTGTGGTATGTTTCATGTCATTTCAGAGGCAGATCCATCTATTGGAGTAAACAATCCACATCAGGCAGGAACATCCAACCACGGCTAGATCCATCTCTTGGAGTAACCAATCCAAAAGAGGCAAACACGTCCAACCAAGATCAGATCCATCTCTTGAAGTAACCAATCCACAAGAGGTAGTAACATCCAACCAGGACCACATCCATCTCTTGGAGTAACCAATCCACAAGAGGCAAGAATGTCCAACCAAGACCAGATCCATCTCTGGGAGTAACCAATCCACAAGAGGCAGGAATGTCCAAACAGGACCAAATCCATCTCTTGGAGTAGTCAATTCACCACTTAGCCTACAAGAGGCAGGAATGTCCAACCAAGACCAAATCCATCCCTTGGGGTAATCAATTCATCATTTGGCTCACAAGGGGCAGGAACGTCCCGCAAGGACCAGATTTATCAATTGAGGCAATCAATTCATCATTTAGCCCACAAGAGACACGAATGTCCAACCAGGACTAGATCCATCCCTTGGGGTAATCAATTCATCATTTGGCCCACAAGAGGCAGGAATGTCCAACCAAGGCTAGATCCATCCCTTCAAGTAATCTAACTAGCTTTTTATTTCAATCATAATACTATAACTTCTCATTACCCTTCCATGTAGGATTAATTCTCAAAACACTTGTCCCTCATGTGTCCTCTTTTTGGTTTAGAAAGTCGTGAATATCTCTTTTTTTGGAATGTCATACCGTCATCCATGCAACACAAGGTTGTCCTTTCTCTATCGCACTCTATGGACAGTCATCTTATCTTTCAACCCTACCTTTGATATATGTTTGCAACTATGTTCTTGAATTTTTCCATATAGACCAAATACTTAGATTGTTCCAAGGGTTTTAGATTGTCCTAATGATCTTTATTCATTGTAATAATTGATATGTCTCCTCTAAAGAAATAAAAGGATAAATAATTGATCTCCTTCAATTAGTTCAGAAACTCCTTATCAATTTGCTCAAAAAATTTGCTTCTTAAATCTGCTTATAGTCTACTCAAAGGCCTGTACTTATTTGCCCTTAACATCTCTTGACAAAACAACTTCAAAATCTGCTTAATGTTCTTCCAAAAATTCTGCTCAAGGGGGTCTGATTATTGATACAATCTGCTTAAATCTGCTCAAGTCTGGAAATGTCTACCAATAAATCTAGAAAATGTCTGCAATAAATTGTTTCAGAATCAGCTTATGAACTTCAATGTTTAATACTCATGAGGTCTGCTAGATCTGCTCAGAAAGTCTGAAATAATTTGAATATTAAACCTTCAAAGATCTGCTCAGATCTGCTTTTTAATCGGAGTGATAACCAATTGAATCTGTGATACTGCTTATTTGTCACCAATAACTTCTTATTTATACTCTCCAAGTACTACTTATAATGTCTCAACTCTCTCAAGCTGGCAGGAACATTGCTTTAATACCACTGTAATGTCCCCTTTCGGGATCACCTTATACGTTGCCCCAAATTCACAAATACAAAATGAAACAGGAGCAAAAAATGTAGTTAGAGATGTAATTCTTACTTGAATAAGATGAGATAAATTGTATAAATATCTGAAGTCTGATTTCTCATCTCAGGTTGATCTCTTGGATCGATCTTCTTTATCAAATAGAATTCTTCTGCTCAGTCTGCTCTCAAAATCTGAATAATACTCTTTTTTTGTTGCTCCTTCTTTGCTTGGAATGAAATCTCCTTTATACTTTATTGGTGAAAGGGTCACCACCTTTCATTAGAATTGAGTCACCACTTTTCATTGTTGCCTTTGAGAACAATATATTATTCCCCAAATTGCTCTCCCTTGGATGTCCTCCCCAAATGAAACATTCTCCCTTTTATATCTTCCAATGTGGGGGAGAGTCACACCTCTTCATCATGGCTGCCCTTTGCAAAGGTCACAACCCTTCATCATCATTTGTGCCCTTTGAAAGAGTCACAAACCTTCATAATTACCACCTTTTAGAAGAGTCACAACCCTTCATAACTTCTGCCCTTTGAAGGAGTCACTTCCTAATTTTCTTCTCATTTATTTTTTCTCTTCTATTAATTCTTCCTTGCTTCACACCTTACCTTTTCTCTTCCTTCCTCTCTATCATTTTTAAATGAAGTTCTCCTCTCCCTTTTTGTATCTCATTTTTGAGGGAGTCACAACTTTTCATTTCATGCCTTTTGACCCTTCATTTAACATGACTAAATTTAATCATGTTATATTTTAATTTTATTACTTTATATTTTTATTTTATTTTTATTTTCGTTCTTTTATATTTTATTTTTATTATGATCATTTATTATTAAATCCTATTTCAAAAAGGGGACATCACACCCAATTTAAAGAGGTAAACTTGGTTTGAATGAGAAATTGATAATTGAATCATTTATTGACCTATTCGATAATGGAAAAAATTACATGAAACAACTTTTCATTTCATGCCTTTTGACCCTTCATTTAACATGACTAAATTTAATCATGTTATATTTTAATTTTATTACTTTATATTTTTATTTTTATTTTATTTTCGTTCTTTTATATTTTATTTTTATTATGATCATTTATTATTAAATCCTATTTCAAAAAGGGGACATCACATCCAATTTAAAGAGGTAAACTTGGTTTGAATGAGAAATTGATAATTGAATCATTTATTGACCTATTCGATAATGGAAAAAATTACATGAATCATTTAATAATGTGGGTCTTTCGGCAATATTCAATGATCGAGACAAATGGTAATAATGCTTGAAGGTTGAAGGAGAGGTTATGAAGCAAGGATGAAATTTAGTCATGATTTGCAGGTCATCAAGAGCTCAATTAGCAGTCTAAGGAGTATTCAATAAGTGGGTAGATGTTGGGTTGAGGAATTATATGTTCGCATGTCATTATGCAGGTTACATTGTCGATTTTGCAAGGGGAAACTCTGTCAAATTTCTCCAGGATCTCTCATTCATGTTTCAAGACCATTGTTGAGTAGGTCCCTCCATTCTAGTGGAATTAATCTTGCGTAGATCATTGTTGCAGGTTGAAAAGATATTTTTTAAGGAGAAAATCTATCAAAAATTTCTCAAAATCTAACGAAACCTCAAGTCTTGAAGGGAATTCTTGGTATTATAATAGAGTAATCATATGGTATTGTTCAAAAAAACTAAGTTGTAACATGCTGTGTTGATCTAAAGCGTTCTTGTTGAGTTTTTTCTGTAAGCTGTAGCTGTGTGCTTTTGTGTTGGCTGCAAGTACAAGGCTGTCATTCTTTTGGCCCCCTATACTTAACTGCATAAACCATCCTTGACATATTTTTATTTACCTTGTTGTTGTATACATTGCCCATTATGGTATCCTTATAAATTGTCGTCGTTGTGTCCACTAAGAGAGACGTTCCATATTTTGCCTGTTCAGAGGTGGTTATTATGAGAGACCATCTTAATGTATACATTAAGCATCTTAGACACTCAAAGCACTTATCTAGAGAAGAGGAATATATGCTTGCAAAGAAGATGTGACTTATAGGGCCTTGTCTAATGCGCAATATAACCAAACCATATCCAAAACAATATTCATTGATGACAAGCTTTACCAGCCCTATTTTATAAATGGACAGATTTAAAGATTTTCCTCTGCCATAATTACTTCTTAATCTCAATAACACATAGCTCTACTATCCCTCTTGTTAGTTAAATGTTTTACTGTTGATCTTTTAGTTTAGTTTTATCTTGTCACCTCTTTTTGGATCTTCTTTTCTTTCAAGCCCCATTGACATGTTCCAATCATTATGGGATATTAATATACTCACTTTCTTCCTAGCTTTCTTTCAATATGAAATTTATTAAAAAGGACTTTCAGTCTAGATGTGAGGAGCTCATGATTACACCTTATGTCTAGACTCTAAATAAATCATAAACAGAGAAATGCAGGTGTCTTCACCCATGTAAAGCAGGTGAGAAGGACTAACACACAATTACAGAGATTGGCAGTTGCCATCTCCTCGACAATCATTGCCGCCACACAATGCTATCCTATAAAGATGGATACACTCATGTTTGTGGTTGTTCTCTACCTTTAGATTAGCTTTGATGAGAGGACACTATCAGCCATATATGCACTGAAACTGATTTGAGTATAGCATATGTTTCTTCAACATGTGCTTTCATTTTCTTATGAGTCAGTTTGTGCATCTTCAACATTATATTTAGTTTTACATCATCTTCACAGTTTCTAGACTAATAATTCAAAATTTAACTGCATATAGTGCTGTTCCTGGTTGTATAGAACCATAGAATATTCTCAGGAACTGGTTATATAGGCAGTGGGGCAGAAAAGAGTCTGGTGTGTCAATACATGAAGATGTGTAGTCATGTCACATGTTTGACTGTCCTATGTGTTAAACCATCTCTGATATACAAACTGCAAGCCACAGACAGTAACATCTTAAGCCGTGAATGTAAATCGATGGGCTACAAGATGAAAAGGAAAATTCCTTGACAACAAAACACAAGATGTTGTGGACCACATACACCAAAGGATTGGAAGAAAAGATACAAATCATACAATGTGTGACATGCACCCATCAATCATGAAGACAGAGCTAATTGCTTAATAAATCATCTTCAAAAGAGGATTTCTCATTGTGACAAGTTCCCTTGAATGCAGGGTTATTAAATCAAATAATTTACAACATTGTCTAAGAAATAGATGAGGAAATAAGGTTGCTTCTAGAATAAGATCCCAACCTGAGGCATATCATTCCAAAATTGGTCAATATAATTTTGTATCTTTGGAGATCTTGAGGAAGTCTTTTATTGAGCACTGCTCATTTATGTCTAGATCATTGGCCAAAAGTCCTAGAAAAGGTTCTAAGGGGATTATACTACTTCCTCCTAGGATTTTACAGCTCATGCCTTTTAGCCCAAGACATTGGCCACTGGAAATTGTCAGATATCATATTCCACCTTTTGTGATGCTAGACAATGATGTTATCAGTTCATCTTGCCCAAGCTTTGTTACAAATGCATTCAAGTCAATTACGCTTCAATCAATTCAATTCAAGGTTAATTCCAAAACTGGGGTTTGACCTAGGCAAACCTCTATCAACCCAACATTTTCTCTCTTTTGCATGTGCAAATGATAGATTCTGAAGACGCGAATCTGAAATCAGGTAAAGTAGACAGAGACCTATAGAACCACCTTTTGCAGCTTTGAAAAAGCAGGGTCATTACTTTGATGCAACATCATCCAACACTTTTCTGACAAAATTTCCGGGGAAGGTTTTGAATGGCATCTTGATCAGGAAAATACAAATTTTATCCACATCTGACATCCCAGGCCAAGGGCGTCCCAAAGCAACATTGAACAGCAATTTCAAGCTTAGGTTTCAAACACAGGTTCCTCTCTTTCTCCTCTTTCTAGATCTATATCCCATTTCTGCATATCTAGTCTAAGACTTTATGGGCATGTTAGTTACTATCAATTTCACACCTTTGGCCCTAGATCTATCATTCAACTCACACCTTTCAATAGCTCATTTTCAACTCAATCAAGGACTGTTGGATCCACCTTGAACTTTTCAATCAGATTCGAGGTTGAGCCAAGAGGATCCTCTCTCCTTAATGCAATCGAGAGGAATAGGCCTAGTTCCTAGTTCGCATGCATAAACTAGTGAACACCCATTTTCCACACCATTACAACAATGTCATATATTGGGAAGATAGGGAGATAGCTCAATACAATGAAAGCACTAAAGACATCACAACGACGTAATGACAGATCTAAGCAATATGCATTAATGAAGCGCCTTTTTTCAACTAAGAACAATGCAAAAAATTGAGGACACTAAGGTCATTGTGATTGAAGATCATTGTCTGAAGATGCAGCTAAGGAAAATTGTAAAGATCAACACGTGTGAGAAGAACCTTAACACAAACAATGGTTTGGGTCATAATCAATCTTGGAGGCCCGTCATCAAAAAGATTAGAAGTTGGCACTTGACTTCCTTCAAATAATGTTTTTGCCATATGTTTGTTTAAGGTTGTACCCTCTCTCATAAAGTTTCTCTATAAGAGAGCAAAGTTGTTCTCTAGTCTCAAACTCTCTTTTATTAAGTTTGATGTTGTAAGCACTTACATGACTTCGAATCAATGTTTCTCTACAAAAGGGGAAATAACATGAACATGACAAGGTCATATTATTACCAGGATTGATTACCCAAATCATATCACAATCAAGAATCTAAAGAACCTGATATGATATGATATACACACCTAAAGAGTATGTATCCATCAAAAAAACTAAAACATCATCTACGAAAGAATGCCGACATGAAGAGCAGATAACATATGTGAGATATTCATGAGATTGATTACAAATAAATTTTTTCAAATGCGAAGTCTAATAAAGAAGTTGCAGAGTGCAATGATTGAGGAATCTCTATCATGTTAGTATTGGTCAAGGTCATTTGCTTTGGGAAAGGTTTTGATCATCTTATTTCTCCAGAAATAAGAATAAAGAGACTGTTTATTGATGAAATGGGGACACAGCCAATGAATAGCCAGATTTACAAACAAAACTATAGGAGCTCATCTGACATAAAGGCCCTGCTGAAGGTGAAAGGTTTAACAATCAATTTATAATTGATAACTACATTTTTGTTATTTTATGTCTTCCATAGATAAAGAACGAGAGACAACGTATAAACGGTCCATAAAAAACCTTATAAATCAAAATTCATAAGAAGAAAAACATAAAGTTCATTATAATCCAGGAATACGATACTTGTCAATCAGATGAAAATTTTCTTGGAGCTGCTGAATTGTCTGTTGTGATGCGGACAATGCTTCAATCCCAGATTGTGCTTGTTCAACCTACAACATGACATGATGATGCATGGTAAAACATATTTTAAATCATTAAACAGACTATATGAATAAAACAAATATGTTCTACTTACTACTGAACTACAAGGCTATCTCCCTTTCATTGTCTAGCTTTACATGTAAAGGAGGAGAAAAAAGTAAGCAATGTATCTAAATGGCACTTTTTTCTACAGACAGAGTATTATCCTGCTAAGGTATTTCACTTTTTTGAGTAGGAGGCAATATTTCTTATGAACATAAAAAGTTTGTGAATCTTCTAATTATAATGCAATGTGTGTTATGGGATAATCTTTGACAAATATTGTCTTAAGGGTTGTGCTGTAATGGTAAACAAGTGTACTTATACGGCTCCCCAAGGTGACCTATATTCTGGTGGAAATGTTAAAAAAGGATTTTGAATTATTAAAACATAGTGAGGTTGTGGGATATGGATAATGCAAATGAAAATAGAATCTTTTATAGTCCAAATGCCAGGCAACTTAATTTGGGTTTGTAAGGGGTAATAGAATATGAGATTAATTGGATAAATTCTAGATGCAATATCACAACCAATAGTGTCAAAGCTGAACCCTAAATTATATGTATCTAACGTTTTATCCTTTATAAATTGGTTGTTTAATGAATCGAATTAAAATGGTCGATTGATGAGAAATAGTCCATAACATACCATGAGGGGTTATATGCAAATGACAAAAGTAATTGTGCCAACACCTTGTCATGAAAACCAAGATGGCCGAGATGGATTACCATTGATATTCTAACATCTCGGATCTTGAGAGCATAATAGAGCAAAAATAAGTTACCTGTGTCATGACAGCCGTGCTGAGTTGTGCATCATTTGCCTGCACACATATATGAGACAGGTTCCTATCAATCAGATATAGAATTAAACGACAATCCCCTGTAATTGAGCAAGAAAATGGCTATGTTAAGAATCAAACAGGTGAAAGAGAACCTGTTGGCGGAGAGCGTAATCAGCTTTGATGGAAGCGATGGAGGAGAGCGATTCGGGAAGAGGTAACAACTTGGCGACTTCCCGAACCGCGGTCTCCTTGGCCTCCACACCTAAATCTTCTTCCCCCTGCATTCTCTTCTATTCGCAAGATCCACTCCCGACTGTTTTTTCTGCTTTCCGATCCCCTTGAGTCACGCTTGCCCAAGCCTCCTTCGGCGGTAGAAATTTTGTCAGAGGCTTCTAAACATTAATTTTCAATCTCCATAATAGGTAGCGACGACTGTGACAAAATATTGTTGGCGTTACCGTTCTGCCTTCGCTTCAACCATTGTCCACATTATTATGTTTTTTAATTATAAATAATCATATTAGCATGTTTCCAAATAGTTATTATTTTTAATATTATTATTAATTAAATATTATAATGGTGAAAATTGTATATTAGTTATTTTATGATTGAATTGGAGTGTAAATATAATAATTAATTTACAAATGTTATAATTTTGTATGAATTTAAATTTTAGGAATACATTTTATAATTTTTTTATCGGTGTACTTTATATTTTTATTTCTATTTCTAAATCTATTTTCTATTGTATTGAGATGTGCGAGTGCAAACTTGACCAATGACACTTTTGAACTTGTAGATCTAAATTGTGCACTTTTAAAATCCAATTTTCAAATTTGCTTTGTGCTAACCATATTGCTTGTCATTGTGAGTCAATATAGCTCACTATATGTTGATTTGTGTGCTTGGTCGTTGTATTTAAGGATGTTCACTCATTCATTTGAAGATTATCTAAGATTTACCAAACAAAGCATGTTAGGTTTAGTCATAGCACATTTCTAAAAGGAATTTAGTAGAATTATTAGAGCACACCATCGACTTTTGTTACAAGCTTATTCATTGTTTTTGGTCTTATACTTCAACCTATAAAGTCAATTTGTTGGGAATTTCACCACATAGAGCATGATCCTCACAATTGTCAATTTCTTGTAAGGTACTTAGAAACACCATGTGTCCTTATTAATTCATGTATCAAAAAACTTAGGCCAACAAGTTTTAACTTGCAAAAACTAGCCATATCAAATCCATGAGTTATTTTCACTCACATGTGTCCAAATTAGTTTCACACTCACCAAGATCATTTGCATATTCATGGAACTAAATCCATATAGTACATAGTCAAATTTATAGGTCATTGACAAATAATAAAGTTTCAAGGTCTTAGTAAATGGTTTCATAAGACCTAAAATGGGACACCAACAATAAAATTAAAATTAAGTACCTATTCATTTAATTTATTCAATCTTTATTCATATTTATTTAATGATTACTCTCAACTCTATTATCCAAGTTAGTCCATGCTTTATTCAATGCACTTATTTCTTAATTACCTAGATAATCTATGTAAAGGCATTTCCTTTTCAAATATAGTATAGTATTGTAGGGGATAAAAGCACATACATTTACACTTTCTTTATTTATTTTATTATAATTTAGGTTGAGATGCTCAAATTCATGCAGCACATAATTTGATTCTTCTAGCATGTACAATGACCTCAATCTTAAATCTAGCACTCTAATATTGATATCATACAATTCAATACACCTTAGCATCAATCCTCAATAATTTGTCCACCTTATAAGAAATTGCAAGAACAATTTTATCCCTAGACAATGTTGTGAACATGATCATGTTCTCCATTTCCAAAATTCAAATTAATGCATTATAAGGCCAACTCTTTTAGAATAGAATTGAATTAACCATTGATGTGAGAATCAAAAAGCTTGGATTATCTATCTACAGTTATATACACAATTACATCATCCTCTGATAATTTAAGATTGTTTCAGATTAATCAACAAAAGTATCAAAATAACGAGAAGAATTTATCATTTTTACAAGGATTGATTTTTAATCCACATATGTTTGGACATAAAAAAACAATAGACAATGATCAAATAATCAAAATTCAATGTCAAATGCAATTTTACTCACAAATGTTTGTTTATTTACATTAAGATTCAATAAGTTATTAATAATCAATTTTATGTTGTCCATTTCTACTCTATATCTCTTTTATCATCACTATTAACTTAGCATTGTATCTAACTAAGGTGCAAATAATACCAAGACTTCAATCCACGTATAGAAAGTTGTGTGGTTCCCCTTACTACCATTCAACTTTTCTTTACATACGCATATGTCAAGTGAAGAGGTTACGGATGTACTAAAAGTTCAATTATTCTCAAGATAGAATCATAAACTTAATGTAGGATTATGCCCTTAGATAGGATCCTTATCATGATAAGATCCCAAACACTTATTTTCCTAAGTATATTATCTCAACTCCCTAATACAAATTCCAATGCCAGATTTTAGTTTGTATTCCTTTTCCTTATCATTATATTAATCAAATCTCGCATTTCAATATAAATGACATTAATTATATCTTATGTTTTTTCTATGCATCTTTAATTATATTCTTTGATAGCTTACTTTGATTAATTAGAAACACGACTCTCATATATCTAAGATTAACATGTTCAATATATTTTTTTGAAGGGTTCATTTATCTACTTTCCTTATGCATTTAGTCTCATACTCAAGATTTGAAGATTAATGTATATTAATTTTTCAGTCCCTTGCTTTGTGATTTTCCTTTTTATATCCTCTTTCAATGCATGCAACAAGAATTCCAATGTGTTCTTTCAATTTGTTACATTTAGTCCTTATTTGTCATGCCCACAAATAAGTAATGAGAATTCTCTCATGGAACGTCAGGGGTCTCTCTGCCCCTGACAAAAAATGCTTGATAAAACGAGCATTTTCAAAAATCTCTGGGGACTTATATTTGCTTCAAGAAACTAAACTGAATCTAGATAAAGCATTGAGTTTTCTACGATCATGTAATCCCCTTGAAGGTTATTTTCAACCAGCCAACAGCTCGGCGGGTGGACTGGGCATACTATGGAATCCCCAAAAGATTAAGATGCAAGAATTGGAAAGTAAAGAAAACTGGATATTTGGAAAAGTATTTAATCTGGTGGAGAACTCTTCCTTTTATTTATTCAATATTTATGGACCATCCAGAACTGAGGCTAAACAAAATGTCTAGCTTGAAGTCTCAGGAAAGATATCGGGTCTTTTAGAACAGCATTTGATGGTGGCAGGGGATTTTAATGCTCTGCTGGATTCGGATGAGAAATTGGGTGGTCTTCAGATGCCGAATCAAGTGATGGCAAATTTCCAGGCCTTTGTTTCCCATCATCAACTTTTTGATGTGGTCCCCTCCAATGGTAAATTTACTTGGACTAATAGGCGTTCCAATTTTGCCAGAATCTCAGAAAGACTAGATCGGTTTCTGATATCCCTTTCCTGGATGGAGTTGTCATCTTTCGTGGAGACCAGTATTCTCCATTTTTCTCTATCTGATCACTTTCTGGTGCTTCTCTGTTGTAAGGCAGAACAGTAGATGAGATTTAGCAGCTTCCATTTTTAGAATATGTGGTGGAGAGATAAGGATTTTCTCCCCAATTTGGAGAAATGGTGGAAAGATAGTGACATCTATGTGGGTACTCCTAGTTTTACTTTTGCTAGGAGACTAAAGTTGCTTAAATCGCAGATTAAAGAATGGAATAAAGTATCATTCAAAAACATATTTCAAGAGAAGATGAGGGTTGAATCGGAGTTGGAACTGTTGAATGAATCAGTTATCAACACTGGTATGTCAAATGAAGATTTTGAAAGAGAAAAATCTCTTAAGAACGAACTAGCAGAACTTCTATAGAGAGAAGAATTATATTGGAAGGACAGATCCAGAGAGTTATGGATTCATGACGGGGATTTAAATACCAAGTTTTTTCATGCCTCAGTCAAATCTCGAAGAGTGGCGAATAGAATTAATCTTATTTTGGATGATCAGGGGCGTTCTTTTGATTCTGTTGAGGATATTGAAAGAATTGCCATTAGTCATTTTCAAGGGCTGTTGGGTTCGACAGAAGATCAGGATACTGATGGTTGTCAGCATACCCTAGCAACAATTGATAGAATTGTCTTGGAGGAAGACAATGCTTTCCTTATGCATCCTTTCTCTGCTCGAAGTTAAAAAAGTGACGTTTGACAATCCCCCCTATAAAGCGGCGGGACCAGACAGATTCCCCTCTGAGTTTTTTCAAAAATGTTGGGAGTTTATGGGATCAGATATCCTAGAGGTGGTGGAGACTTTCAGGAAAAAGAGTCGGTTCATGAAAGAGATGAATAATACGATCATTGCTCTAATTCTGAAAAAATAGGATTATTTTTCAATGAATGACTTTCGCCCCATTTCTCTTTGTAATGCAATTTACGAAATTCTATCTAAAGCATTTGTGAACAGGCTGAAGCTGATCTTGGATAAGATTATTTCAATTGAGCAACGCAGATTTGTTCCAGGACGGGAGATTGTGGATAGCATCCTCCTTGCAGGTGAATTGATACATAGTCTTCATTTAGCTAAGCTAAAAGGTATGATCATCAAATTAGATGTAAGCAAAGCATATGACAGACTCAGATGGTCCTTTCTATGGAAAGTTCTAGCCAAGATGGGCTTTGATAAAAAATGGATTGATTGTATATCATTTTGTATGTCCTCTGTACATTTTTCGCTTATGGTTAATGGTTCGTTGTGTGGATATTTTCAAGCTACTAATGGCATCAGACAAGGTGATCCCCTGTCTCCTTTCTTATTTATGCTGATGACAGAGGTGTTGGGAAGGTATATTAAACATTTGCATCGAATGGGAGATTGGAGAGGTATATCTATTCACAACAACTTAGATTCTTTCACTCATTCCCAGTTCACAGATGATACTATTCTCTTTGGAGAAGCAAACTTGAGGGAGGCGACTGTAATTAAAAATGCTTTGGAGATATATGAAAGGGAAACAGGCCAATGCATGAACAAGGATAAATCGAATGAACAAGGATAAATCAAAGGTATATTTTTTGAACACCTCTCATAAAAATAGCAAGCTTATATCTGACATATTGGGATTTGCACAAGGTGAATTTCCTATTTCATATCTAGGGATCCCATTATATTCTAGCCGCGTAGATTCCAATTTTTGGGATGAAATCATAAACAAATGTAGAAAAAAGACCTCTCTTTGGCAAAATAAATGGCTTTCACAAGCAGGAAGAATCCTTATGATAAAATTTGTCCTTTCTGCTATCCCAATTTATTACATGTTAGTATATAAATTGCCAAACAGAGCTGCGCAGGGATTAGATAGTATATTCAAAAAATTCCTATGGGAAGGGTCTGAGGAAGTAAAAAAGATCCCTCTTATCAGCTGGGATACTACTTGTTTGGCGAAGGTGGATGGTGGGGCTGGGTTGAGACAGTCCATTCTTCAGAACAAGGCATTGGGTGCTAAATTAATGTGGAAAATATATAAATTTCCAGAGAAGCCATGGTGCCAGGTTATGAGAGCTAAGTACCTAGATTCCTGGGAATCAGAAAGGATTCTTACAGTAGCCAATGCCCCTAGAGGCTCAATATTTTGGCAACATATATGGAACAACAGACATCTTATTATGGAGCATATATCATGGAGGATAGGGAATGCCCGTAAAGCTAAATTTTGGAGGGACTCCTAGAACGGTGAGCCGCCCATTGATTCCCTTTTCTCTGATAAAGATTGGATCAACGTAATTGAAGCTAGAGAAGGATCTTCTATTTCAGATTACATGGTAGCACAAGATTGTGAATCATTGTATGTCAAATGGAAGAAAATTGTGTCTTCGACGGTAGATAATGATTTTTCCCTAGAACAGATACTACAGGACAGGATTGTTCTTCATTCGTCAAATGAGGACTCAATTATTTGGTCAGCCTCTAAGTCTGGTTGTTATAAGGTGCAGCTTGGATTTGAGCTACAACGGAAGAGGCAAGTGGAATGTCATTGGCCTTACAAATTGTGCTAGGGGAAAGACCCCTTACCAAAAGCCGGTGCTTTCCTCTGGATAGCCCTTCACGGGAGAATTCTTACAGGAGATAGAATGCAAACTATTGGCATTTCAGGACCACACTGGTGTGTTATGTGCAAATAAGCTGAGGAATCAGTAGATCATTTGCTACTTTGGTGCCCATTTGTTAGCAGGTGTTGGGATTGGTTGGTAGAAAAGCTTCAAATTACAATTACTAGAAACAAATCTCTCTGGGATTTTCTTCATTCATGGCCAACAGAGGGTAACAAATCCAAATGGGGGTTGCTCTGGTTTATAAGTCCATCAATTCTAGTATGGCATACATGGAAAGAGAGGAATCACAGAATATTTTGTGAGAAGTATTTGGATGTGCAGCGTGTTCTGATAGGTATTGATTCTGCCATCAGGGAAGTAATCCTATCCAGGACATCTAGTCAACCTTATAAATTTCAATCTCAGTGGGACTCTGATATGGAAATTTGATGGGACTTGAAGACTATCGGAGACCGCAAAATTAAGAAGCAAAAGGGGCCTAGGAAAGACGTATTTTGGTAGGCTCCACCGGCAGGATGGCTCAAACTGAACTTTGACGACGCAAGTAGAGGGAATCCTAGCCAAAGTGGTGCTGGTGCGGTAGTCAGAAACAATCAAGGATGAATGTTAATAGGTGTTTCTAAATATGTTGGGATTGGATCCAACAATGTGGCAGAGATTATGGCACTAGAAACTGGGTTACAGTATTGTAGGAACAGAGGCTACGACAAACTGATTATAGAAGGTGACTCGCAGACAATTATAAATGGAGTTTCAAAAAGTAGTTTCATCAATTGGAAGCTAGAGGAGTGGAATTGCAAGATTAGAGATGCATTAGATTCTTTGTCAGACTTTAGATTACAGCATGTCTTCAGAGAAGGTAATCAGGTAGCAGATTTTTTGGCCAACAGGGGCATAGACAATGTAACAGAAGAAAGTTTTGTAGAGGAGGCACAGATCCCACAGGATTTGCAAGTACTATTACAGGCAGATTCTCCACAATACCCGAGAACTGGGATCGGATAGAAAGGCTGTTGCTATTTCGGGCTAGAAGCAGAATGTACTTTGCTTCTGTAGATATCCATGTGAATGGTCCTTTGAATATCTTTTGGGATTTTTTGGTATGCAGAGAACATCATGATCCAAACCTACAAAACTATATAAGATTTGTTTAACCAGTCGACATTTATCATAGCAGGATGGCATACTTGGGCATTCAGTAATATTTTTCTAAGATAGTATGTATTTTTCTATATTTCAGTAATATAAAGGGTACTGCCCCCTTAGGCAGAGCTTACTATAAAAAAATAAAAAATAAGTAATATATATATATATATATATATTAATAATTAATATATATATTATTTATTAAAATAAATAAATAATAATAAAAATAAAATGAAATAGGAACCAATTCAAAACACTACTTCTACGAATGGCTCTACTCGCGAATAATGATTTTCACTCGGAAAAGAGGGAAGATAGACCTGTGTTTAAAAAGGGAAACTCAAGAAACTTCACCGACAGTAGAAGGAATTTCTTTAGCAGCATAGAATCCTTGGACAAGCAAATTGACTTCTTCCGGTAGACTAAATATGCAACTTCTACTGGCAGTAATATATCCGGATCTCAGAGGAACCCTAGTTCTCCTTCATATGGCAAAAAGTGTTTTCAAATTCCCCCATCTTCAGGGGAGTGGAAACCTACGGCTCTTCAAAAATCTAGAAGAGCACAAAGGAAGAAGAACAATTTCTCTTTTTCCTCCAGTAATGACCACACATTCCAAATCCCTCTTAAAAATCAGTTTCATTACCTGCAACACTATACCCTAGACTGAAGAACCCATCACCAGAATAAACAATTATATTCTCCACCACATCGACGCCTAAATCTAGGGCATAAAAATGAGTATAGGGAGGAAACTGATCCCACTCACATAGCCCAACCTTACACTCCACCCTACAAGAGGAATCAAAATGAAATCAACAAAGGTTGCAACCCACTATGCTCAACAGTTTTATCTGATAAATACACACCTCCTCATCATAGAATCAGTTCGCATAATAGGGAAGGAGCAAAAACCATTAAAGGGCTCCAAATTTTTACGAAGGGGCTATGGAATCAATGCAAAACCTTTGGGCTTTTTGGGAAATGGTTCGGCACTAGGAAGGCTTTCACGGGTATCAAGGAGTGGCTTCAATCGGCATGCAAGTCGCAGGTAAGTATAACTCTTCTCTCAAATTACTATTTCTATCTGGAATGTGAGGGTTTATCCATTAAACATAAAATTTTAAATGAAGTTCTAATTTTCTTTCTAGGGCATACAGTCAAATTTATAAAATGGATACCCAATTTTATAGAGGATGTCTTTAACAACATTGTAACCCCGAAATGTATTAGAATTCCTAATTTACTGATAGAATTATTACATAGTAGAATCATTTATCAAATTGGAGAAAGCTTTGGAGAAGTTTTGGGTCTTGAAGAAAATTATTTGGATTCCTCCGAGGTAAAAATCTTGATTAAATCCTCTAACTCTTCTCCTAGACCAAATGCTATTAATTTCATAAGCAATAGATCCTCTTACCATCTACTGGCAGAACATTTTAGAGAAAACATTACAGAAAATATTATCTTCTTCTCGAGGTCAAAATTAGATAGAAAGAAAGTCTTGAATACATCAAATCTCAAAGAAATTCTGGAACAGAAAATAGCAAAACCTCACAAACCAAAGAAAGATATGAAATTAAATAGAGGAGAAGAAAAGAGCTACCCTACGTTCCTGGTATCTACAACAAAGCTACCCAGAGTTATGTTCAACAAGGTTTTAGGAGGTTTCTGCTTGACAGACCCCATCAGCAAACAAGCTAAGGAACTTCAAAATAAGAAATGCCCCCCTATAAAAATAAATGACAATAAAAGAACAGGGAACAAAGAGGAGGTTGGGCTGATATTGGGAGAAAGTGCTTCTTTGGAAGAATTTCAAATTAAAGGAAAGGGACTCGAGATCAACAAAAGTTCAAAGGAAAAATCCCCAAGGGGACCATCAGAAACTAATGAGGTCTCAGTAACAAACAAACTAGAGAAAAACATGGATTTGGCCCAAGAGGGTTTTGATTTCTCACTCTCATCAGATGACGAATCTAGTGACCCTGAAGAAAATAATAGGAGAAAGAGCATACTTATTGAAGCATTAATGAAAGAAGATACATCCTTATCATTCCATGACATTTTAGAATTGGCATCAATACCCTCAGAAAAAGGAGGTGATAAGGTCATAGATTTTGATAACTTAGATGAGGAAGGACTCAAAAAGAACCAAGTCCTGATTTATAATCCAAATCCTTTGAATGTCAAAGGACCAAACTTTGAAGAAAACAAGAACCAAGATATAAAAAAGTACCAGTGATATAGAGGGAAATGAAATCAGGGATTTTTTGGGTTTTAACATTGAGAGTTCAAATGGGCAGGAGGAAATTGAAGACATTAATCCTGAGTGTATTCCTCAAACCTATGACACAGTAGCTAAGCAGTTGGATATAATCTCCACAAATAGCCCTTCCATGGTTAAGTTGGTAGCTAGCAAATGTTTAAATCCAAACACCAGAGCAATCCACATTGAGGATCAGTTAGAGAACTCTAAAAACTCGAAATCTGAAAAAGAAAAAATTGAAGAAGAAGTTAATTTAATAATAAATTACATAAAGGAAACATTACTAGAAGAATTGATGGATGAAATTTGGGACACAGAAGATGTTAAGTATCAAGAGGAACTCCTTGAGGAGATCATTAAACTGAACAGTGTAAACTCAGAAATTCCTATAGAAGAATTATTAATTAATTTGGAAGAAAAAGAGTTGAAAGAACATATTCCTCTTGGCATAGCGCAAACCATTGAAAGCAAAAATTCTCTAGACTATGCAAAAAAACCAAAAAGAAGAGGAAGAAAACCTAATGTTGAATTAAGAGGCTTGGCAAGGGAAGTTGTAGGACGGGTAAAGATAACATCTATTCTAAACATTAGGAAGGGGAAGACCCTTCCCACAGCATCATGAATGTCCTCTCTTGGAATGTTAGGGGTATGAATGCCCCTAACAAGCAATGTTTAATTAAACGTTGCATCAAAACTCACAACCCTGAAATTATGTTAATACAAGAAATGAAGTTAGACAATTTGGAGATAAATAATTTTAAGAAAAAATTAGGATTAAGAGAAATTGAAGCCACAGAGGCTATAGGAGCATCAGGAGGCCTAGCAATTATTTGGGATCCTCATAACATCCCAATAAATATCTCAGAAAGAAGACAATATTGGATGAGTGGGATAGTCAGAAACTTTAGACTTAATCTAACTTTTAATTTAATAAATGTGTATGGGCCTATTCAGAACAATGATAAACTTAGGGTTTGGAATGAGATTGGTGCATACCTGGATCAAACAAAGGACACACTCTGCTTTCTAGGAGGAGACTTTAATGTTATAACTAAGATTTATGAGAAAAAAGGTGGAGCAAGTTCCCTTCCAATAGCAGCCGGAGACTTCATACAATGGAGAGACAACAACTCCCTCCTTGAAATTCCAACAGAAGATAATTCCTTTACATGGAATAACAAAAGGCTAGGCTTCTGCAACATTGCAGATAAATTAGATAGATTCTTCTTTAAAGGGAGCTTATCTGATCATGATTTTTCACTTACGGCTAACATCATTCCCTTATCTGGATCAGACCATTACCCAATTACTCTCAATATCCTAACACAAACTAAACTGAGGAAAAGTTCCTTTGAATTTGAACAAATATGGCTAAGGGATCCAGAACTTCTAAAACTAATAGAAATCTGGTGGTCAAAACCGTAGATTGAGGGTTCTAAGTTATATAGATTAGTAAATAAACTCAAATGGATTAAAAAAAATTACTGGAATGGAATTCATCTAAGTTTGGTAACATCTTTGAGAAGAAATTAGACCTTGAATTGGAACTAGGTATAATCAGTTCCCAGGTTATTAAAGATGGGATAAATGATTACCTTTATCATAAGGAGAAAGGTTTACTAAAAGATTATGAAGAAATCCTAGCTAGAGAAGAAATCTTTTGGAAACAAAAATCTAGAGAAACTTGGCTAGAAGCAGGGGATAAAAATACAAAAAAAATTCACAATAGCACCAAACAGAGAAGAATTGCTAATAGGATCTCCGACATCAAGAATGAGGAAGGTAAAATTATTGAAGATCCCAAAGAAATAGCAAATGAAGTAGTAAACTACTTTGATAACATTTTAAATAATAGGGAGACATCAAATCTAGGAAGTTAAAGAGAACTTCTCAGGAATATTCCTAAAGTCATTACTAAACAACACAATCAAATGCTTACAAGCAAATTTACAATAAATAAAATTCATTCAGCTTTAATGCAAATGAATCCAGATAAATCTCCAGGACCGGATGGATTCTCAGCTATTTTCTTTTAGAAATGTTGGCACTTCATAGGTGAAGAAGTCACAAGAGCATTAGAGGGGGTTAGAAATTCAGGAAGAATACTTAAAGAAGTAAATAACACCTTTATAGCTCTTATACCTAAAAAAGAGAAACCTTTGAGTGTTGATGATTTTAGACATATAGCCTTATGTAATACCTTATATAAAATATTTACAAAAACCATGGCCCTGAGACTTCAAAAACTTCTCCCCTTAATTATCAGTGAAGAATAGACAGGGTTTGTTCTGGGAAGATCCATCTTTGATGGGGTAATCATAGCACAGGAGGCCATTCACTCTATCCTCAAAAAAAAAGACCCCAGTATGCTAATCAAATTGGATATTAAGAAAGCATATGATAAGGTAGATTGGAGATTTCTATGCAAATGTATGGAAGCCTTTGGTTTTTCCAAAATCTGGATTAACTTCATTTTTGAATGTATATCTACTCCCGAGATTTTGGTCTTAGTAAATGGAACCCCAGAGGGTTTCTTTGGCATTTCTAGAGGACTTAGACAAGGAGATCCGATCTCCTCTTTCCTCTTTATAATCATGGCTGAAGCTTTAGGAAGTTCAGTGACGGAGGAAAGGAAAAAAAAGACAATAGAGGGAATCTCCATCACCAGTGACTTGGAGCCTACTACACATCAACATTTTGTCGATGATACTCTATTATATGGAGCTAGCAAAAGAAGGGAGGCTAGATCTTTTAAAAGGACTTTAGAAACTTATTCAATAGCCTCTAGACAATAGATAAACCCAGACAAATCAGAAATATTATTTTTTCATACTAATACAGGAACTAAAAAAGACATATGTAGTATCCTCAACTTCAAAGAAGGCAGACTCCCTTGTAAATATTTAGGTCTTCCCCTAGTTAAGGATAATAGGGTAACAAATGTATGGGATCCCATTATAGAAAATATTAAAAACAAAATGAGTTCGTGGAAAGGAAGATGGTTCAATTGGTAGAACTACTATGGTAAGATCAGTATTGGCCGCAATACCAGTTTATCATTTATCATGTATGCACTTACCTTCAAATAAGAAATCTGAAATCACAAAGCATTTAAGGAATTTTTTCTGGAAAGGAAGCAATGAAAATAAGAAAATTCCACTCATATCCTGGGAAAATATTTGTAAGCCCAAAGACGAGGGAGGAGTAGGCATTAAGAACTTAGGAGATCAAGGGAAAGCCTTGGGGGCCAAATCACTATGGGGGCTCTTTAAAAACCCTGAAGCAAAATGGGCGAAAATACTTATCCACAAATACTTGAAAGATAGTTCACCCATAAATATCTTTAGAGAAATCCATCCCCCAAAAGGATCAAGGATATGGAATTTTATGATGGAATGTAGGAACATTATTCTAGAAAAGTTAACTTGGAGCCCGGGTCTGGGAGAGGAGGTTCTATTCTGGGATGACTCATGGGGAGGCTATGAAGTCATAGCTAGAAAATTAAATAACCCAACCCTCATTAATTCATTAAAGGAGAAGATTGGTCTCAAACTCAAAGACTACCTCATCCTTAAGGATGGAAACTGGATTTGGAAATCCTTGGGAAAATATGGGATCTCGGCTTTGGATGAATCAACAATCAAAGGTATTTTGAAAAATAGGAAAATATCATTAAACAACTCAAAAGATAAATTAGTGTGGGATGGCTCAAAAATAGGGGAATACAACACAAAAGATGGATATAGGATCATCTCCCAAAGTTATAATAGACCAAAAACCTCCTTACCAATCCACTTGTGCTGGGGTAAGGAATACTCCCCAAAAGCAGGCTTTTGTATGTGGTTAGCAATGAATTATAGACTTTTAACAGCGGATCATTTTAAAAAGTCAGGCTTTTTAGGGCCTAGCAGATGCCCACTATGTGAAGCAAATGAAGAAGATGGTGACCACTTATTCTTGAACTGCCCATTCACAAATCAATGTTGGAATTGGTTGCAAGGGAACTTAGGTTGGACCTCAGCCTTTCCCCATTCTTTGAGGGCCATGCTGCAAGCATGGCCAATCATCAAACAAAAGAGCATTTTTGCTAACCTATGGTCTCTCTCCCCATCCATATTAATATGGGAAGTTTGGAAAGAACGCAATAGAAGAATCTTCAGAGGAGAAAAAATGGAATGGGAACAACTATGCAATAAAATCGAAGTAGCAATTATAGAAAAGATGAATAGTAATACACTCAAAATCCTGAAAATAGATCTTAGGATGAGTCAGTGGGATGGGAAAATGAGAGGAAAATGGGAAGGTTTAGTCTTACCACCTTTTATAGGAGCTAATCCTTAGATCTCATCAAAAAGGAAGGAATGCATGTGGAAACCTCCAAAGAATGATTGGTACAAACTTAATTTTGATGGAGCTTCCAGAGGAAATCTGGGAATTGCAGGCATCAGATGTAGCATACATAACCATGAAGGCAAGGAAATTGTAGCACTTGCAGCTCCTAGAGGAGAAGAAACAAATAATTGGGTAGAACTTTATGCTTTAATAAAGCACTAGTAAATTTGACTTCAAATTTTGACGAAAATTGGTCGAATTTTCGATAGTAATTGGTCGAATTCACAACCAAAACTTTCGTCGTTCTTTTTTTGTCAAATTTTCTACGTATTTATTATTGGTCAAAATTTTGACCAAAATACAGGTCGAAATTTTGACTATAGCTCATGCTTAAAATTATGAAGATCGTCGTCATTTTTTTTTACAATGGTCGAAATTGAGACCATACAATGGTCAAAATTTCTGTCAATACATGGTCTCCCAATGGTTGAAATTTTGACCATTGGATTGGTGGAAAGTATGGCATTTGCGTCATTTTTTTGCCCAATGGTCAAAATTTCGACCAAGCATTGGTAGAAATTAATCATAGCATTGGTCGAAATTGAGACCAATGCTAATTTTTTTTTTTTTTTAAATGTTACAGACCGAAGATGCATTCAGAGTTCTTTTCATTGTATTTCGGTTTCAAAGTTTATGTTTTGATTGAGAAATGAGTTAATTTATGGAACAGAATTTTAATGAAACCATTTATTATTCAAAATGATTCTTTTTGAATTTGTAGGTATCTGTTATAGTTGGTTTTGATGTCAATTTTTCAGGGAAGGCTAATTCAAAGTTCGTTGAATCGGTTTAAGATGGGAGTTTGGAAATTTATTAAAAATTGATAACCAAGAACCATTTATGCTTAAGGTATCAGTTTTGTTTGAAGATTATTGGCAACCGATTCCTAAAGATTTAAATTCTATTTTGATTTTATAAGTTGATGCATAGTATCAGAGTTTCAAAGTGACAGGAAATCCAAACATTGACAAAGGAGTTTATTAGCGGTTGGAATATATTTTATTCATTACTAAAACCATAAGTGCATTATCATGTTTTTGGTTTTGAAAGTATTTAAGAACTGTGCTATTCACTAATTGGTTATAATAGTCCTAGTTTGGGATGAAGATATGTGTTGAGTTTGGCGAAAGGATGTTCCTTAATTAATGAACACATCGAGTTAAGTTGCCGATAGCATCCAAGGATTGTACTTTATGATGTGATCTTAGTTTTTGAATCATTGAATTTTACTAATGAAATCATGAAGAGGTGTGCTGTGATTAAGATTGAATCGAAACCTCATTGATTGGTTCGAACTCGGAAACAATTTTAAAGAATGGTTATAAGATTCTATTTTTATTGCAGATTCGAACATAAATAGATACTACATAATTTAGCATAAGTTGCCTACTCAAACGAAGGATGTTGAGACTTAATGAAGAGAATTTTTGAAACAATGGGCTAATAATGTTGAAGGAAATTCAATATAAAATAAAGAGTCTTCAATTGCCAAATATTTATTTACAAATACCATCACATTTCATGTGACACATTCCTCCTATTTCAAACAAGTTTTTTAAAAATGCAATTTGTATAGATCCCTCATTTGCACCCCGAGGAAACATAAACTAAGCACCAACCTTCTTGATACAAAACCATAGATCATTGAAAAAATATTATGCATTGGCCAGCTGTCAATATCATAATCACATATACAAGTGGCTCTTATTTTCTTAAGACTATTAGTGGTAAGGGAAAGCATGAGGATGCATGCTTCCAAATTCAAATTATATAGAACCCATTATGAAAGTTGTGGCCTCAAATGTTGTACACGTGGTGGTCATTGATTCAATATTTGTATGTAATTTAGTTGGCATAACGGTGGAGAGAGCTTCAAAGTCCATCTTTTCAATCCATTGTTGTATTTTTGCATATTCATTGAAAACATGGGGAAAATCCCTGACTGTATGATGGGGTGTTGAACCCAAACATGCCACACAAATTGATGAGGAGAAAATATCCTTTTCTCATTCATGTGCTCAACTAATCAAGAGTTAGAGCAAGAAGTCACTTGTGGAAGGGCTACAAGGGAAAAGTGTGGTAGATCTAGTACTCTATAGTACGGACTTGAGGAGACCAAACTAGTTATTGAATCAGTGTTCTTGAACCATATTAGGACCATCCCCATCATTAAATTGAACTAATAAGTCCACTGGTGAAGATTTTTGGTAAAGGGCTAGGATTAGGCCTATAAGAGAATTCCTGCAGAGGTTGTTTGGGATAGAAATTTGTTTGTTTCAAATAAAGTTTGGTTTTCTTCTTTCTTTCTCGATACACACATGGATCCATTGAATACAAAGGTGAAAGATTTCTATAAATACACAGTCTTCATTAAGGTTTGGGGAGAGAATCATTTTCTTTCTAGGCTTCACAAATGGATCCACTATAAGAGGTTTGGAACTATGTACTGTCAGGTAATGTCTTCCTCTATTCTTGTGGTTATTTTTTTAATTCATTTTAATATAGAGAATATGCTTTAAAAAAGCCTTTCTTCTTGGTTGGGATGAGTCTATTATTGGCCTATCCATGGAAGCCTCATTTTTAACCTGTTCAAGGCATTTTGTCCCTGCAACATATCTGGTTTATACTTCCCGAGTCACCACTAGAGTCTACAAATCTGGATATTTTGCACAAGGTTAGGGCACCATTGCCAATCATTTAAAACATGGTTTTTTCTTTAACAGATGATTTTTATCATTAATATTTGTGTGCTTACAGACCCTAATGTTGTTGCTCCAAGAACCCTAAATTGGAAATCTGTAGATGGGGTTTGGTGTCAAGAAATAATACAAGATTCATGTGATAAGTAAGAGATATTTTCCACAGCAAGCCAAATTGTGATATTGCTATCAGGATTCAACTGTGTAGTTTTTTGAGTCAAACTCATTGACCTGTGATTCATGAGTAGTGGTTTACATGAACCCATCTCTCATGAGAATGAATGGAACACTTAGCACTCATTGGCTCTAGGTGATGCTCACAGAGGTGAAGCACAAGGACTTCCCGGGAGGTCACCCATCCCAGTACCACTCCAGCTAGAGCACACTTAACTACAGAGTTTCCTCCATGGTTAAACCCACTCTGCTTGCATCCTCATTTAATTTGCAAAACCTTCACCAAGTGTTGTGCCTTATGAACCATTCATTAGAAAGCCCCGTAAGCTCATCAATTGATAAGTGGGAGATATTTTCCAGCGCAAGTCAAATTGTGATATTGCTATCAGGATTCAACTGTGTAGTTTTTTGAGTCAAA
Source organism: Chamaecyparis obtusa (assembly GCA_027943335.1). Lineage (NCBI taxonomy): Eukaryota > Viridiplantae > Streptophyta > Pinopsida > Cupressales > Cupressaceae > Chamaecyparis > Chamaecyparis obtusa. Next base: position 319,881 of record BSBK01001005.1, read on the forward strand.
CTCATTGACTCGTGATTCATGAGTAGTGGTTCACATGAACCCATCTCTCATGAGAATGAATGGAACACTTAACACTCATTGGCTCTAGGTGATGCTCACAGAGGTGAAGCACCGAGACTTCCCGAGAGGTCATCCATCCCAGTACTACTCCAACTCATGCACACTTAACTACAGAGTTTCCTCCATGGTTAAACCCACTCTACTTGCATCCTCATTTGAAAAACCTTCACCAAGTGTTGTGCCTTATGAACCATCGATTAAAAAGCCCCTTAAGCTCATCAATTGATAAGCTTAAGGGGATTTCTAATGGATGGTTCATAAGGCACAACACTTGATGAAGGTTTTGCAAATGAGGATGCAAGCAGAGTGGGTTTAACCATGGAGGAAACTCCATAGTTAAGTGCACTCGAGTTGGAGTAGTACTGGGATGGGTGACCTCTTGGGAAGTCCCGGTGCTTCACCTCTGTGAGCATCACCTAGAGCCAATGAGTGCTAAGTGTTCCATTCATTCTCATTAGAGATGGGTTCATGTGAACCACTACTCATGAATCACGGGTTAATGAGTTTGACTCAAAAAACTACACAGTTGAATCTTGATAGCAATATCACAATTTGACTTGCCGTGGAAAATATCTCCTACTTATTAATTGATGAGCTTAAGTGGCTTTCTAATGAATAGTTCATAAGTCACAACACTTGGTGAAGGTTTTGCAAATGAGGATGCAAGCAGAGTGGGTTTAACCATGGAGGAAACTCTGTAGTTAAGCACGCTTGAGCTGGAGTGGTACTGGGATGGATGACCTCCTAGGAAGTCCAGGTGCTTCACCTCTATAAGCATCACCTAGAGCCAATGAGTGCTAAGTGTTCCATTCATTCTCATGAGAGATGGGTTCATGTAAACCACTACTCATGAATCACAGGTCAATGAGTTTGACTCAAAAAACTACATAGTTGAATCCTAATAGCAATATCACAAAGATTCATGTGGCTTTTGTAGATCTAAGATTATTATGGATGGGAATTCATTTTTTGTTTTAAACTGCTCAAGTCCTAATGGTACAGAAGATATTCTTGTTACTAAGCATCCTTTGTTGGATTGATTAAATCAGATTTGGGCCAAAGTTATCTCAATGGTCTCAAAATTTTCTAAACTTGTCCATGATTGTATTAATATTTGTCTAACCTTGATAATCAGCTTGTCATAATTCTCAAAGATGCGGTCCAAATTCATAGTGCCTGAGAGATCCAAAATATGAGGGAATGAGATGCCTCTGTAATGATATTGTTGATGTTTCTTATCAAATGATCTTGAATATAAATTCACAAAATACCTGGAAAAAAGCTAGACTGTGATTTCTACTCATCATATTAAAGCTACATTACATGATCTCCAATTGATCTATTTAGGTCCATTTAGATGATATATCTCAGAAAGACATAAAAGGCAGTCTACAATATTTAACACATATGGCCTTAGTGAATTCAACTGAAGTTGAAAACATAAGTTCAATGAATTTGCTACTGATAAGTTAATCTCGAACTGTGGCATTCCTTTGAGAAATGGCATGCACCATGGAAGCTCATGTGGCCTCAAAGGCCTTAATTTGATCCTGGTGGGTGATCCACCCCTATGCCACACTCTGTATCACAATAGGGAATGTGCAAGAAGCACTACTGCCTGTGGACCCTCAAGAGGGCAATGTATCTCAGGTTTGGCTCTAATTTTAAGACAAATTAAAATAGTAAATTGGACTGCATAGGTTGGGAAACCTGTATTTTTTATATCTAAAGTTTTTCCCAGCTAAATCCAAGTAATTGAATTATAATCACAAGTAATTGGTTTGCCAAGTTAATTTCGATTCTGTTGAATGCTAGTACGGTTTATCATTTACCTCGACTCGGCTTGTCACACTTGTCCAAGTATTTTTTCCTAGTTTTTCCTCTATATTCCATATGTTCACTTTGCTAGATTAATAAATGTATTTTATCTTAGCAAAGATGAGATAGTTGTCAAGAAAAATGCCGACCAAAAGCATCAATCTAAGTGAATAATTTGGGATTTTTCCAAACTTCTTGGAAATGTGGTTATTTAGGCATATGGTCCTTTGAAGAGACAAGAATCCCAGTAAGGTGTCTACCCAGTGCTATGCATTGACACAATATCCACTATTAGGGGTTTATAATTCGTAGATTTTTTCCTCACTCTGGTATCACTTAACAGGAGTAATTTTATAGCATACCTTGTAATATAGATGTTGAGAAATAGAAAGGTATGCAATAAAATTAGTACCATTGCATGACACCAGATTTGCCTAGAACTCTGACCAAATCTGAACCAGTCTGGGATGGGTATAATCCTGGTTAGTATCTGGTCAAGTTTCACCCAGGGTCTTACTCTAGGCCAAACAATGAGCATTACTACCATAGTATGATACCAGGCCCACCCATAAACCTAGGCAAGCCTAGATCAGTCCACACTGGCTATTGACCTTGGTTTGGGTCCAATCAGGATTCACCCAATAAAAAGCTAAATAGATGTAAAATAATGAAAAGAAAATGGACCAGTACCTTATCAACACACTTCATCCAACCAGAAAATGAAAAAATAAATATGAAAGCCATTATAAATGAAAATTTTCCTATTTTAACTAATGGTTGTGATTGTTTAAAACAATACAATAAGAAACACATTCTTCAAATGCAATATTGTCCTTCTAATGTGTTGCAAAAATATGCTTCTCTTTTTGATAAATCAATATTTCTCAAAATCCCTAAGTAATTCAATATAAAAGTAATTTCTTCAAGTAGGGTGAGGCTCTTTGGTATAGTCATCTTTGTGTCTACTTAGGATTGTGTCTGTGGTCTAACTCTACAATAATGCTAATCCAAATAAAGAATTAGCATGAGTTTTTAGCTTTTAATTTACTCTATATAAAAAATTTATACATCAGTGTTTTGTTTACACTTGTAAAATAGAACTATCTTTGTTGCAAATTCTAAAGCATAAGTTAACATTCTTAAAACAAAGTTTCCTAGGAACAACAAAGGCATTTTCTTTAAAAGAAAGCTCTATGGTTAATACGCATTTCCTCCCTTTTCATTAAAACTACCTTATCAATTTCAAAGAGTTTTGGAAAACATTAATTGTCTAAATGGTTATAGGATTGTAGCCATTGTAATGCACCTGTACGAACATGATGAGCAGAATGATATATGGACTGTGGTACCAGCTCCAGATTCATCCACAGTTTCAAGTGCCGAGAAGAAGAAATACATGTTGTCAATATTCTATTTTTCCAATAAATGAAAATTCTAATTTCCAGAAGTTGAATCATAATCATATACTGCTCATAAGTCATAAGTCGTTGTAATGCTAATGTAACTAGGACCTTAATCAAAATCCTGCAAGAATATTCCATCAATCTAAGAAGGTATTCATCAAATAGCTATAAGCCTATAAGGCATTTTTCCATCCATTTATCAGTGTAAGGTCAACTCACAACTTAATAGAATTTTTCTTGTTATTACATAGATATTCTACCTTGAGATTGACATTAAAGTTCATCAAAACCACAAGATACATGCCAAATAACTAAATGTAGTAATGAAAGTTGATAACAGAAAATTCATTGTACATGATAGAAAAATAATCAAGATGAAGTACTCGCACAAATGTAAGAGTTAGGTACTGGTAATGTCCACCAAATGCACACATAAATAAAAATAGAGATCATAAAGAACATTTAAAATATTTGGGGCAAGTGATGAACAACAATTAAACTCTGCGTCTCCCTATAAGAACATTAAGTGTTTAAACTTCAAAACAAGTGCAAATAAGAGCATGAGTGAGCATTTATATCAATAACCTATGTTACTATATTTTCTTGTTTATGTAGAATAATGTATGTAACTGGGTTTGCCCATTTTTGTGGATATGCCCATACCAAACCAGACTTAGGGTCCTGGGTCCACTCCTTCCTAGGTATACTCAGGGTTTATACCTAGGACTTTGAATTTGTCTGGGTATATCCAATGAAACACGGGTATGCAGGTATGTCGGGATAGGGGGACGCCGAGATGATTTTTGGGTGCAGGAAAAAAAAGGGCCTCAATTTCGGGATGGCAGGGGGACAGCAACGGGGGTACGAGGGAGGGGGGGGACTGCATACTATACATATATAACTTGAAATGTTCAACATACCAATTGAATGACTAAGTTACATACCAAATTGAAATACATGAACTAGAACTATTAAACATTCAAGTTTTCAACATAGTAACATAATGATAATCATTTAAAGTAAACATACTAATATGAAATTAAAATATCAAATTTGTCATATATGATATATCATAAAGATGATCATGATTACAATGAGCAGAGTAGCATGATATGATATAATGAATCATGATCAATCATCTAGTGTCCCTAAAGCCAAATTGGCACCAAACTTTGATTGGATACCCACCTTGCTAAAAGGAGTTTATTGGAACACTGTCTTAGTAAATTGAGTGTATCACACCATCTTAGGAGGTTGATAGCACCTTTGAGCATTTGGGTCAAGTTTGAGATTTTTGAAAGGTAGTAGAAGGACACTCCACTATATTGCTATTGGCTCTGCATTACAAGGAGCTTCATCAAACTTATAGGTCTTATTATCTCTAGGATGCCTGTTGATGTACCTATATCTATAGGGCTATGCTTATGCTTTCTAATCGGCTGCTTATGCTTGCTCAATGATATGTGGATACTCAAAATAAAGTAAAATATTGAATAGCTCCAATTGTAAATGAAGTGTGGACATGTCATTTGCTATGATCCTTGAAAGGTGAAGGACAATAAGGTCAACCATCAGGCTCATTAGCTAGACTTGGCAGACAACATCAAAAAGATGGTATTGCAACACAGATATGGTATTGTAAGCTATTTCTAGAGTGTCATCAATGTTTTTAAATGTAGAATGAAATGGTTGTAAGTATGCATTTCTGCCACATGCAAATGATTTTGAGATACAAACCTGTGCAATCTAATCTCCCAAGGAATAGACAGCACCACTTATCGCCATCTCTGCCAAAACATGATTTGTCATAAAGCGATGTTAGAATAGTTAGTAAAATGGTCATAAATTATGTTCTTATAGTAAAAGAATATTTTGACTTAAGAAAAAAACTACACAATATTAAAACATGACATTGTGCTTTAAAAACTAAAAAGGTAAAACACCTTACACAGTTCAAAGATCGATTATTCTATTATAATAAAACAACAGTAGGGAGAAGCCTCAAATGTTATTTCATAGTAAGCATCAAATATGAATTGTTTTATATTCCCAATGTGATGAAAAAACATTGATGATGGTGATATATATATATATATATATATATATATATATATATATATATATATATATATATATATATATATATATATATATATATATATATATATATATATATATATATATATATATATATATATATATATATATATATATATATATATATATATATACACTGAATTCTCCAATTAATTTCTATAGGAACAAACTCTGCAATCAATTTCTACCAGACCACCATGCTAGCAAATTTCGAGAACATTTTGTTCATTAATCATGCTTATGCTTTTGCTTGGCTCATTATGTAATAGTTTTCCCTTTTTTATAACTACTTTGTTTTTAAAGAGCTAACCATATTGTGATGTCTAAATGATCAATCAACTACCATGAAAAAAATCATCAGACACCTACTTTGAATATGGTTAATCACTACAGCCATATTAGCAGGAATAAGATAAAAAAAAATATTCAAGTCTCTAAGGGGACAAAGCACTCTGATGACCATGTTATAGAAGGAAATTAAGTAAAATATATGAAACTAACTTTTCTCAAAAAAAGATTTGAGGATAAATCTACTATATGTTTATAGGTAGTTTTATTGTTTCATGTAATTAATATCAGAGAGATATTCAACTTTTTAGTGGATTAATCTGTATATCTTTTGGCAATGACCTTAATTTCACATTAACAAAAGCCATGTAGAGCACAACAGATAACATATAGCCATACACATCTTCGTCTAGAATATTGCAAAGTGTCTTGGACTATAAAATAATACTTTTCATTAATTTTTGCAAAATTTATTACAGAAAATTATTCCATGGATGTGCAGAGAAAGCCAGATTTAAAATTAATAGCATTTTAAGAATTTCTGGAGCTCCTACACATATGGCAACTTCTTTAAGCTGAGAATGATTTCAACAATTACCAATTCTAACGTGATACGCCAGTAATTAGAATTCAATCAATATATTCAAGTATTGTTAAAATATATACTCCAATGTCAAAACAACTTACTCTGAGAAATGATACATGTACAATCATATATGTACTCAAGCAGCGCAACAAAGAATATATGTTGTGAACCAATACCCATCCATGGTTTCTGGCATCGTGACAGTAACAACTCATCAATCAGTGTATTTATACAAAACATAAAACAAATGAAATGACAGATATATCAGTTAATATCACTTATAATTGTTTCAACTTTCAATCAAGTTGACATAAGGTAGTGGCATTAGGTGTGTCCACATCTTCCTCCTTAGTCACAATCTCAATCTAGTTGGAATTTTTGACAGGATAAAGTTTGGCTGGATTGATAGTATTCACTCTTAATCTAGTCATACGAGAAGGTACCATAGGCATGACAAGAACTGACGAAGCATTGATCTAGTCTTGGCCTAAGCCCATAAATATTGTGCATACAGCCTGCATGATATTGAAGGAGTAGAAGAAATTGTTATATGAAAATTTTGATTTTCAAATTACAAAACTAACAAAATAATGGAATGTGTGCATCTGGTAAAAGATCTTGGGGTGCAGAGAAAAGTTACCTCTCCTAGAAGTATTTTACACATGGCACCCTCCAAACTCAAATTTACATCTTCAGTCCTTTCTAGGCTTTCTATGATATTAATGGCCTTTTCAATCTGCAAATGCAATAGGATATTCATTGAAAGCACCTGGAAATGTAAGCACAAAATTTTCATCAAAGCATCTCAAATAATAAAAAACAAAATGCATACCAGTTACAGTAAACTATCGAATCCAAGATTTCATTGGTCAATAGTAAACAAAACTGGTGCAGGAGCACCCAAGGGACACATGAACCTACACGGTACACCAGGAGTCATGAAGGAGACCATGAAGGTACAAAGGCAATCAATGCCTAATCAAGTCAATTGATGAGGAATCATGGCTATTGAAGCCATTAAATGTTAGGGATTTCATAAAGTTGTTAAAATGTGATGCATTGCCAAGAATGAGCAAATTGGCATAAATGAGGAGTCAAGAATCTTTCAAGTGATGTAAAAGGTCATTTATGTGTTATAAGTTTGTATTAAATGTGTCCAAGGTCATAAAGAATGTAATAAGGCTATTAAAGCCTCTAAATGATGTAAAATGCACTAAAGGTGCAAGATATTGTAAATTGCCATTGTTGGCAACATAAGCCAAATAAGGCTTGGATGGGTTAGTTGAGATCATAGGGTGTGAAGGTTGTTTTAAAAATTCTTTTAGAAGTCTTTAGGAATGTTATCCAAAGTCTAATAAGTCCTTGTCATGAAGTATATAAAACAAGAAACAATTGTTATCCAAAAGTAATGACTGTCGTTACAAAAAATTGCTTGTTTACTGTCCTATGACAGTTATAAGGAAGTTGATTCGATCCAAGAGGTCTAGAAGATAGTTAGAAGGCAAAGAGTCTTTAAAAAGGAATGTCTTTTGATTTTATGGGAGCAGAAGTCGAGGAGAGGTGAATGTAACAAGAAAAGACATAAATAAAAGAATTTTGTACTTCACTGTCACAGTGACAATTTTCTAATTTGCAAGATTCAGATTGGTAATTTAGTAAGGTTCTTTCCATTCTAAAGTTACTGTGTTATCTCCTTGAAAGGTTTTTCATGAATTGTTAAGTCTTTCACAACTTTGATCAAAGACTTTTGTAAGTTTTTTTCAAACAAAACTATTTTTAAGTCCTCTGCTGTCATAGGAAACGTGACAGATTGTTACTATTTTATAGTCTTTTATGGAGACAAGCCTCTCCCACTTTCTATGATTGGAATGTAACTTGTGGGAGAAAAAATAAGGCCTGTAAATATTATGTTTTTATCATGATCTAGATGCAGGTGTCAGTGAAAGGAGAAAGGAATAGTAGGTGACTGTTGAACAGGCAGTGAAGGGTGCATTTGGGAAGCACCACGTGGTGAATATGAACAAGTTGAGGGTGGAATTGGTAAATGAGTGTTGGAAATGATTGAGAGATTTTTTTGAAGGTGTTTGAGCCATTAGAAAGGTTTTGTGAGTTGATTTAGGGTCTTTTCTAGGAAGCCCTAGGCTAGAAACCCTTAAAGGGAGGGTTTGATGAAAAAGTATCTAGGAAAGCTTGGAGGGTCAAACTAATTGAGGAATTCTGATGTTTATTAGATGCCTTGAGATTGTATAAAGGTTGGAAGGTTGAGAGTAAGTGTAAATAGGAGTTTCTTTGGAAGAGGAGGGCTAATTAGGCCTAATTGCTGATAGGGATAGTCATAGAAGTGTGCAACAGTCACAAGTTGAAGGATTGGTATTAGCAAGGTTTGAAGCACTCCATAAAGGGTATCTGGAAAGGTGAAGAAGTCACCATGGTGTTTGAGGAATTTTAGAGAAAAGTGCAATTTACTGGCAGGATAGGGCTAATTGGACAGTCCTAGAAAAGGCAGTTTTGAAGATTGGGATAGAGTTAATGCTTGGTAGGGGTTGGAAATCCTTAGTTAGGCTATTTGAGGATCATTGAAGCCTTAGAAGGATCAGGGGAATCCTTGAAGATAGAAATCAAGAGGTGATTGCATGAAAGGTGAATTAGGAGTGTTCCCAAGCAGAGGGAAATTGGAACATGGACAAAGTGAATTGATAAGTTGTCTAAAATGAATCAAGGTAGTGAACCTATTGTAGAGGAGTGTTTGGTTGATATCCTAAAGTTAGGGACTTCTTATTGATCCTTGAGTTGAACTCTAGTTCCTTGAGTGGATTCCAAGACGTTGTTGAATCCTCGAGTTGAACAAGGTTCCTTAAGGGGATATTAGAAGGCTCTGCATCAAAAACTCTAAGCTTTTCTTTAAAGTTTGAGCTTCACTTGGTTTTGAGAATAGTTTAATATTCTCTACTAAACAAGGCCAACCACGTGAAGGTGGAAGCTTTTTTGGCCCCTCCCCTCCCCCCTAAACATCACTCTAAATTCCCCATTAACATTTAATAACATTCATTCATTCATTCATCCATTTTTGAAATATAACATTCAATCATTATAATCACATGATAACATTCATTAACACATAAAATTCATTAACACACAACATTCATGAATAATTCATTAACACACAACATTCACGAATAATTCATTAACACATATTAACACACATCATTCATCAACATTACTAGTACAAAATTACATCCATTAAGACAATGTTCTTTCATTAGCAATAAATTTTAATTACAGTCATTTCTGTTTGGGTTTCTTGCTATTTTTTTTAATCATGTAATTTCTAAGAGGAAGATCAATGTCCTCATCATTCCCCTCCTCTATTGATTCTAATCCCAACATGTGTCTCCTCCTCATTTGTTCAAGAACACGAGGCCGCTGCGCTAAAGGGGGGTCTACTGCAATAACTACTTCATGAGTTAAATTCACACTATTTTATATTATTGAATTACAAGTATTTATGTAAGTAAAAGAACTATAAATCAAAAAATTAATTTAAAAGAACAAAACATAGATTTTCTTTACCTGAATGTGCCACATGATCTACATGGTGACCAGTTTGAACATCCTCTGGCACTCGTTCAACATGACTTGATTCTGTATCCTCTAAAATATACACAAAAATGTTACACCAAGTTCAATTTAAGATGTTAAATTGTATTAATAATTACATAATTAGTTTTAAATAGCAAATGAGCACATCCTTTGGACAGTACGATGCACATCAGGGGCTTCATGATGCGACGTATGATCTGTGTCACGATTAAGAGGCTACATTGTAATGTAATGGACATTATTATCAAATTGATTGTTGCTCAAGTATTCAATTTCTAATATATTTTTTGGCATATTTACCTGTGCACATGATGTAGGAGACTCTTCGGTTGGGCTAGTGGAAGCTTGCCATAGGCGTTTAGCCACGACTTGATAGCCTTCCTTGAAGGCAATTTTTTTGTGTTCTTCCGTGGCCTCTAAATTAAAATCAGAGCCCTGCATTTTTTGATTAAACAAAATTATTTGCATTTTATAAATAATTTTTCTCTGCAATTCATTTACTGCTACTTACAATGCAAGCTTTAATTTTCAAATATCCTCCAGCGCCAAGTCTGTGTTGCCCAATCTTTAGCAGCCTGGCCTTTGTTGCCTTTGAAGTGTCCTGCAAGCTATGAAAAGTTTGAAAAAATGGTTATAAAAACATGTATATGGAATAACAAATGAAACTTTGAAATGCTGAACACATTGCATTCAATGGTGAAAATGTCTAAAACATCATACCAAGATATTATATTGAAAAATGATGATTGCATTCAAAATTTAATTATCATCTCAAAAGTCCATGCCAAACACCTTATCACTAGTAGTTAATACTATTGCATACCTTCTCACATTTGTTGGTGAAAATCCTCTTTGAGCATCCGATTTCTCCTTTGCATCTAAAATAAATTCATTCCAATCCCTCACTGAAATAAAGGGAGGACGCTCGTACTTTGGGTTCTGGACGAGACTCTTTCTATATGCGTCCCTCACAGTCTTAAGATGTTTGCAAGCTCTTTCTAAAATTTTCTTCTCATCAAAAATATTATTACCAAACTCATGCTCTAAATCTTTGACGAGCTGATCTTTTAAACTTTTTTCTTGCAAATTCCACCTTTTAAGGAAAAACACAAAATTGTTAGATATAGCCACTAAAAGAAAAGATCGAAATGAAAGGAAAAATACTGTACCAATTAATGATATGAAAAAAAAATAGTGGGATAAACTTAGTTCACTTATGATGTTCCACCTTGTACATATGGTGGGCCCGAATATATGCAATGTGAGGTCATAAAGCTTCTTATAAAATATATCATTTCCTGCAAAAAATGTCATAGGATAATCAATCCAAAACTTGTTATGAATAGGTAAATGCATATTACAATATAAAAAATAATTATTTAAAGTACTTGGAATCTGAGGACATTTTATAGGCATTAATTCATTATTGTCAATCAATAATGACGTCTGCATAGCTCCCGTGCTAGTAACACGGGTAGATCCAGGAAATGGTAGTGAATTATCACCAATACATGTAGATTGATCAGTATTTGGTGTACCAAATGGTGCCACCGGTGTATCTCCTGCTCCAAAAAAAAATCCACTATGTGATGCACCCAAGATTAAAGTACAAATTATGAAATCATAATTAGCACAAAACCAAATATAGTAAAACAATGATTTACCAGCTGCCATACGCCTTGAAGGCATTGATGTTTGCATGGCCCTTATGGCCGACATTGCACTCGACAATCTTCTATGGACAACCTGGCTAGGAGGAGTCTCCTGCAATTGATGACTTGAACAATACCTTGTTAGCAAAGACATTTTGAAATAATAAAAGTAAGAGTTAACTTGAGAAGTTTTTGAATGTTCCAAAGAAAAAATTCCTTCTAACTTGTCAACTAAAGGATTATTTTACCTGAGGCAGTCGGAGGTCTGCTAGTACCAGCCTCACCCGCACATTGTCCTTGACCAGGTACTAGAGATTCCATAAAATCCTGCAACAAGAACACATATTACATATATTTTACTTCACAACATAAAAGAGTATAAAATATTAACCTTTATTGAAATTTTGTTATAACTAAAGATTCATTACTGCTTACTTGATACCGACATGAGAGAGTTTTCAATTTAGTTAGCCTCATCAACATCTCCTCAGTTGGATTTGTTTCATACAAAATATTAATTATTTCTTTATTGATTTGTTTCATTTTTTTCTTCAACATGATTGTTACATTAGGCGAATCTACAAAATAATCATCATCCTCGGGGGTAGCTATTGCCTCTACTGTTGAGGGTGCTTTTCCCTTATCCTGAACATCAAATTGTGACAGGAATATCAGTAAAACTATCATAAAAACTTCAAAACCATAAATAAAATAACGTAATAATATAACATTTTTCAATTATCTAATTTGTACAATTTTAATAAGGTTTACCCTTGTAGAAGAATGGGTGGGAGGAGCATCCTCGTGGCCTCTATCATGTGTGGGATCCATATCGTCCTATGAAAAAGATTAAATATAAAAACTTTAGCGAACTAAAAGCAATAGACTTAGCAAAAAAAAACTTATTAATAAAATGGTGTATAGTACTTACCACCCTCATGATAGTAACTTTGTTTGTATCTATGCGATTTAAATGATAATCTATTAGCAGTTCTTCCCTTGCACTTATTGATTTTATTGCACATACAAAAACTTGATTCCCCTCACATGCCTCAAATATGCAATTGGGTTGCTTATTAGTTGACGAAGGTCATGTACTATTTATAAAACCCGCAATATTACTTGTTGCTTTTGGTCTCCCATCAATGTACATTGCAAATCTTTTACTTTGATCATTTTCTTTCCTTTGTATATAATTAGCTGATAGTGCATACCTACACATACTTTTTTTATATTGAACAATCTGCATCCAATCATTGTAATTGTAACACGGACCGACATACTTGAAAAATTCAACAACTCTGTTGTAATATACCTTTATCCCATCCATGGAAAATAGGCCCAAACCATGTAATGAGGATGGAGCAATGCGATATATCCTCTCATTAACATTATCAGTATTAATTGGAGGTAGCTCGTTGGGTACCCATTCTTTCTCAATGTGTGTATACTGAAAGGGCACCTTGATGTCACCTTTGGTCTCATCATCATAAGAACATGACCCCCCATTAGCAAGGAAATATTGCATGCGTTTATCAAATTTTTTTCTAATCTTTTGACCTCTAGTTGATCTCCCTATTTTAGCCGTACTACATGTAGAACTTTCATCTAGCATTCCCTCATTTCCCTCATTTGATGTAGATAGATCTGACAAGTACCTATTTGGTGGGTGCTGCAATCCATCAAATGAGATATTGTCACGTCAATATATATAGAATAATCAAGTTGTGACCCATACGTACGGTTCTTCTTTGTCTATACATGAGAGATATAAAATGTACTAGGTAATTGAAAGTGATTATATATTATATTTCTATACGGTTCTTCTTTGTCTATATATACATTATATGATTATATCATATGTCTATTTATAACATACGTGCTCAGTGATAAACAAGAAGAATATAAGAAAATTATGTCTATTTATTGACTTATACCTGTTGATCCATGTCATTGTGCACGATCCACGCCAAAGGGGTCAAATTTCCTACATATGTTAATCATTTATCTTAAGTTAGCTAAATATTACATGATATGTATGCTACAAATAACTTAGAAGATAACATGAACAATATGCAACATCGTAAACATGAACAAATTTACCTTATATATGGAATGCAAGATCGTCAACAGAAGGCTGGGGTGACGATGTTTGTAGTCAATTGCCTGTTTGCAAAAAGGATGATAATCAAACACAAATATAAATGTATCAACAACAATTAATTGAGCATCGTAAACAAAAAATTGGTAATTATAAATCACATATGTCATAATCATTAGAATTGAACACAATAAATATGTAATCATTACAATTTAAAGAAAAACATAAATATGTAATCATTAGAATTGAACACAATAAATATGTAACCATTTCAATTATGTCATTGATCATCATCATCATCATCATCATCGCCATCATCACCATCATCATCTCCATCAATAGCATCACCATCATCATCATCGCCATGATCACCATCACCATCGTCATCACCATCATCATTATCATCATCATCATCATCATCATCATCATCATCATCACCATCATCATCATCATCATCATCATCATCATCATCATCATCATCATCATCATCACCATCATCATCATCTGCTTCTTCATCATCTTCAGTATCTTCTTCTTCCATAACATTATACTTTATCAGCCTTCCTCTTGGATCATGTCTAACAACAAATGACCAACCCTGTTTATGTGGAACCTCTGAGTAAAACACTTGCTCACATTGGCTTGGAAGAACATAGGGCTCATCTCCAACTAGCTCAAATGACCTTGTATTAATCATTGTAAATCCATTATCATGTTGAATAACAGTTCTATCTAGATCATTTTGATTCAGTCATAGCTTGTACCATTTGACGAGAAATATAACTACTTTGAAGGAGTTAAAGTTGCACTCAATTATATCATCTAAGATGCCATAGTATTGATTTTGAGATTGTTGAGGATGTATGTCATTTCTAGATGATATATTGGTGACCTCAAAAACTGCACTTATCTTAGAATCACAAGTTTTCTTTGTGTCATCCAACTTTTTTATGCAAAATTTGTGGCCATGATAGTACATAGCTTTGTGGTGCTTGACCTACAATTTTTAAAGTGTGTAAATTATTTGCATCATGAGTTGATATGAAACATACAAGTCATGATCATTAATAAATTTTTACGTACCTATCCACCTCTTAAACCATGTGCTAGATCAATTACCATTGGAGTAACATTGGAATCTCCATTACGATGAGCTTCTCTAACTAATGAAGCAACACCTTCCCATGTTAATGAGCAACTATTTTGTTGACATCATTCAATCTATACCGTCATCCAATCAAGATTGTTTGCAATATACAAATGTCTTACATCCCACTCTCGACCAGCTGTATCAAAAAAAAAATACCAATTATAAATAACTTATATTGAAGATTTATAAGAATTAATTAACTACAATAACATCTTAGATTTACCTCTCACTTTCCTCAATCTACCTTTGCCCATCAAGTACTCCCCTTCAAATTTTTTAATGGAATTGGGATCCCAAATACAATCTACATGGATCTTTGTTGCAAACTTAGTAAGATATTCACTAATGTACACCATGGTCTAGTATACCATATATCCCTCCAGCATAGAACCCTCAGGATGTGCTCTCTGTCGAACCAAGCCTTTCAAAAATTTCAAGTTCCTCTCAACCATCCACATTGACCTACTTGGTATAGGTCCACACAATTCAATCTCCTCAACTTGATGTATGAGGTAATGTTCTTGTGCATTGAAAAAAGTTGAAGGTAGACACTTTTTCATTTCACACATAAGAAGAGGAATTTTTCTCTTCCAGTATTATATATCTTCTTTATTGATTTCTTTAGATGACAACCACCTCATGTATTTTCCATGATCATATATAACTTGTTTGACACCGTTGGCAAAGTGGTGTGGGAGAGATAGAGGTAGAACGTACTGCAATATTTGTAAAATGATCTTGTCAATATTTTATAAAAGAATGCAATGAAAACCACATGCAGTATACAAATATATAGTGAATACAAAATAATATGAATTACCTTAATAAATATATGTCAATCATGTGTTTTCATCCCTGGCCCAAATTCACTTTTCTTTGATATGAGATTGTTTATGTTCGCATCAAATCCTGTGGGAAATCATATTTTTTTTATAATTTCTTTTATAGGATTTCTCTGCTGCTCCGACAATAACCATGGAAGGGCACTTGTATCAATCTGGTCTCCATTGTTATTTGATCGAATAAAATTTTTCATTGCATGGTTGGATTCTTCAATGTCACTACAAATTTTGATAATTTGGTCTTTGTCACGTCTTCCATCCAATATTTTCCATAATGTCTCTGTTACATTCTTTCCAATATGTATAGGATCAAACAAATGCACAATTGGGAGTTTCTCGTAGTATGGAAACCTAGTAAATTGCGTAGGATAACTTTTTAGTTCTTTTGGAAGTTGGTCATTGATGCCTTGACAACCTTCACAAGCATCAATTACATCATCAGTAAACAAAACACAATATCAAAATATAAATTTGAAACAAAACCCATCAGATGGAATGACATTACCTCGATGATTTATTTTATTATATGCCAACTTCCATAGGCGAGGTGTCATTCTCTGTGGCTTTGATATAGTCTCTTCTTTCCCATTGAAAATATGTTTTTCAGTAATTTGGTACTTATGATTTCTGTGGAGAAAGTGTCTATTCTCATCGAACACCTGCTTTCTTAAACTTTTTGAATGATGAGATTTTGTCTTTGGACCACAAACTGGACATGCAAATTTTCCCTTTGTCTGAAGACCTACAAGATCATGTATAATTGGATTAAATGTGTTAACTTTGTGTTAGCACTATAACATACCAAAAAAGAGGCGTTAAGAAGAGAACATACCACAAAAATGTGTTAGCCCAGGGGCATCATGTATTGTCCATACAAGCATTGCATAGAATTGAAATTGTCTTTGTCCTATTGGTCTAGAGATGTCATACATAGTGACCCCATTCCATAACACCATCAACTCGTCAATAAGGGGCTCAATATATATATTGATATCTTTAACTTAGTACTTACCTAGTTGAATGAACAAAAACATTACATAATTATTATGACCATTTTGATGGATTATTAATAATAAATTAATTTAAATGGCCATTAAATAAAAAAAAAACTTGGAACAATCAGTGATAGCATTATGTGCTCCCTCTTTATGGACAACCAAGGAGGAATGTTATTGTTGATAACAAAAACAGGCCACATCGAGTAAGTAGATCTCATCTCTCCAAACGGATTGACACCGTCCGCTGCCAATGAAAGCTTGAGATTATGAGGTTCTTCTTTAAAGTGTGGCCATTTTTCTTCTATTTCCTTAAATGCCAAGCCATCCGCAG
Source organism: Chamaecyparis obtusa (assembly GCA_027943335.1). Lineage (NCBI taxonomy): Eukaryota > Viridiplantae > Streptophyta > Pinopsida > Cupressales > Cupressaceae > Chamaecyparis > Chamaecyparis obtusa. Next base: position 336,807 of record BSBK01001005.1, read on the forward strand.
ACATTCGCATAATGCCATCTTGACTTCTATTGCATGCATGGTAATCCATAAATTGTGCCAAGCTATTGCACTTGAATAATTGTTGCAGACGTGGAATAATGGGAATATGTCGAAGAACCTTGCGAGGCACCTTTTTTGTTATTCGATCTGATTGATATCTACTAATATGACAAATAGGGCATTCTATTGCAAATTCATGCTATTTATAATATATGATATGATTGTTCGGACATGCATGTATTGTTTGATACTCCATTCCAATATCTTTCATAATGGCAGATAATTCTCGGTACGAGTGAGGTAGAATGTTTGATGGTGGTAAAAAACATTCACCTATCAACCTATGACCAAAAATATAATTTGTTAATTTAAAGAATATTAATTGCTACACGATTCACCCAATATTAATTGTAAGGGAATTACGACTAAAATAATGAAAAAAGATGACATACCTTAACATAAGTGTCATTGCTACGTTGGATAAATCATTCATAACCTTCAAGTTCACCAACAACAATACAATGGCAAGAAGAGTTATTTCAGAGCCTTCATATAGGGGCTCGTGTGCCTTCTCAAGTATAGGTACATCAAGCTCTGCATCAAAATCATCATCATCTTGATCATCGTGATCATCTTGATCTTCTTCATCATCGTGGTCTTCTTCCATGATATCATTACCTTCTACTTCTATATTCACACCTCCATGTTCCCTCATTTGGAAATCCACATTCTCCAGATTGTCATGGTCCATAACATGAAACTGGGGGATGTTGACCTATATGAAAATGATGACCTTATATTAACCATGACCATGTTGTCATCATCAAATCATGTCTTATGTATTTTATAAAATATTAAAATACATACCAATGGACAAAATTCATTTCCCCCTTCAATGTGACCATGTTGCCTACAATGTTCCTCAGCTATTTTGATTAGATATCTTTGAGTCTTTAAGCCCTTACAAAGTTTGCAAGGACAATAACATTTTCCATCACCCTTTCTTTTTAAGTTAGACCATAGTCTAGCAATTGTCTCCCTATTTTTTTGTGCATTGATATCGTCAGACATGGTCTTTCTTGAATGGAATGACTCGTTGGTGGAAGAAGGATGATTTGTTTGCAACTTGCAGATAAAAATCGTTATTGAACAACCATTTTCTCAACCATTTTAATATTGAAAATATCATATGAAATATCTTTATCATTTAGATTTTAATGGTATATTTTAACTTTTAATTAGAATTTTGTGTAATATAAGGACCCCTATTCAAAATTATGTCAATACCAATAGATTGCCTCAAATTGTCCAAAATGACTAAAAGCCCTTGCATAGAAAATATATATCATTTGGAAATATATATCATTGGGAAAAAGAACCAAATTCTCAACCATAGAACAAATGAAGCTTTTCCTTGAAGTCGGTTGGGATAGAAGCCCTCAAGTTGAGCCTTCCATTATCTTCATTTCTATTTAAACTCAAGATAATTCTCATTATAATGGAAAGAGGGCCAAACAATAGAGCAGAGCTCATGAACTAAAATTTTCCTTTGAAGACATGAACAAGTCTCTTGTTACCAAAGGGAAGCCCTTAGTACCCATAAATGGAACACAAGGGAATAACTAAATTGCCTTATAAATAACCAAAATGTAGACACTAGGAAACATACTAAAGCATCAAACAAGCAAGATAACTCAAAACTTGGAATACCATGAGAAATAGAGCAATGACATGTGTGAGAACATAGCAGCAACTAAAATAAATAGCTCTCATCAATACAAATGCCTTCAATACCAACATACACCAAGGATAGAACAAAGGTCACATCAAAATATAACAAACCAATGATTAAGAGACAACTACCATTGGGAATGACAAGTTGATACTCTTTAAAGTAATCAAGGTGACTTATCATCCAGTAGAATGCTTCCTAACAAAGTTCATGATTCCACATCATCATTGAAGAAAAAAGAGATGGTCTTGGAGAATCCTCACATTAGCTAAGGCATTATTTGCATTGTTACCTTCATGATGAAAATGCACAAAAGAGATGCTAGAAAAATGCTTGCTAAATTCTAAATCTCCATAAAGCAATCTTCAGAGCTTCCATAATCCAATTTATTTTTTAGATGTATCAGATAATTCTTCATCTGGATAGTAAACTATTGGTATTGTTTATCCATACCCAATCACGTTTTACCCATGCCTTCTACCACAATTCATCTGTGCTGCAATTGTTCCTCAAACGACAGGTCCACAACATATTTCTTCCCTTTTAGATACCAACTTTATTTCTTTGGGTTTCCTCTCTCTAAATCAGCATACACTTCCTATGGATTCCTTGCTCTGCTACAAATGTTGAAAGAATAGATTCATCAAGTTTGAGAGAATTGGATGGCACACACTTCAAGGTATGTGGTCTCTATTTATTATTGAATGAGATATAAAGTGGTTGTAATGGGAGTTGCTTTATTGGAATAACTAATGGGGTCTTATTACATCATTAACATAAGCAATAAATGCCTGTATACAAAATGTATTTTAACATCAAGTCTACCAGCATGATATATTTAATAGCCACTATTTAAAAAGAAATGTATGTGGCCTCTATTTATTATTGAATGAGCTACAAAGTGGTTGTAATGGGAGTTACTTTATTGGCATAGCTCATCCAAAGCTAAACTCTTCTTGGTCATTCCTCATTGAAATTAGGTCCGTGATAACTCTCTTTGCCTCCATTTTTCAGTGGGATTCATTTTTGAACTGAATGTTGACATTCATACTTGTCCATTTATCATCCTTTGATGCTCCTATGATTGAGAGGGATACAAAAAAGAAGAGTGATAAGAAGGATAAGAAAAATGCTCATCCAAAGAGTAGTGGTGCAAAAGATCAAAGTGAAATAGGTGTCCCTCCTTCAAGGAACACAACTAGAAACAAGAATAGGACATTGTTCCTTTAGAGAAAACTATAGTGCTTAATGAGAAAGAGGAAGAGGAAAATACTAAGAAGGTTCAAGACACTACTAAGACAAGTGATGAATTTAAGTGGTAAACATTGATTCCTCATTGCTTCTAAAACAAAAATTGAAGCTTTCGATAGGTTCCTTCAAGGATCATTCCTCTCTCATTGAGAATAAAGAAGAGTGGGATGCCTTAAGTAAGATAAAAGATAAGAGAAAGGTAGAAGCCTTTAATCAGTATGAAAATGCACACAATTGATATATTTTAGCATCACTTGAAATTATTTAAGGAATGTGCTAATGAAGTTAAGCATGTGTTCTTTCAATTTTTCTTGAAATGACCTAGTTTTTCAAAAAAGTATAAAGGATGAGATTGACTCCATTGAGTCATAGATCACACAATTGGCAATAATATATATAATATTTCAAAGGATAAGGATGCAGAAACTAGAGCTTAAATTGAGAAGCTTAATTCATAGCTTTCATTTCTTTAGGACTATAGGGAGCGGATAAAGAGACAATTATATTAGTTGAGGGAATCAATGAATTGAGGCTTTCCTCATTTGAGAAGGAAGATCCTGTCAGTTTTTGGGTTTTGGTCAAAACAAAATTTTCTATATTGGCCATGACTATGCAAACAAGGGTTTATAGTTTATTCAAAAACTTACAAACCCAATGTATAAATGTGTATAAATAGAACCACACATTATCTAAATTATGACTAACTTTTATTAGAAATCACACCATTTTTACCTCTATCATTGCTTAAAGAATAATTAAGTTAAATTGATTAATTAAAATGAAGGGAAAAAACTCAAACTAAAAAGTTAGCACATTTCACAACATAGAATATTAGCAGTGGGGTTTTCTTCTATTACTTACATTCTTTGTATATTTGAGATTTATAAAATTTCATAAGAGAGAATACGATATAGCTTCTGCCAAACCCTTAGGGTTCTTTGAGATTATCAATTCACAAATATAGGTTTTATGACTTCTTACATACAAAAATACTTAAGGCTTTTCCAGATGATAAAGTCAGATGAAATACTTCTTGTTTCATTATAGACCTTGGAAATACCTGTTTGTCTAAAATCTTCTAGAATGTTGTTTTGTCGCACAAATAATTTATCAACAGTGTCAAAATAGTTCAATAATCTAGGGTTTATTTTTCCGATCTTGGCTTTTAATACTATTTTAGCACTCAGGAGGTAGTCCAATTAATTGCAAAACTATCATAGGAATATAACTCAGAATAATGATCAATAGTTTCTACAACCCTATTTTCAGCCTTAACATGACACTTGTTTGTAGATTGACACTTAAATACACTACCTTTAATATGTAAACCTTCACATCAACACCTATCGGCTTATCCCTTGCACCATAAACTTGATTTTTTGTAATACTGGTGCAATTAATGAGGAAGATCAAACATTTTTGAGCCATTTTCTATGTTGTACGGGCATGTACGGAGTTGCAGAATTGAGATGCAAATGTGAACAAGTTGTATTGCATCTTAGTGAACTGTGTGCTTGATTTGGCAAAGTTTAAGTTCATTTGTTGAAGTTTGTATTAGTTTCTTCAAGACAGTTCAGGAAACAGGCCTTTCTAGGGCACTGATTACAAATGGAGGCCTAACTTGCATCCTAACCATAGGTTTCACCTAAGAACCTAGAAAATGCAAGTTAGGTCAATGTTCCAATGGATTCCAAAGGCTCAAGTGTTGGCTCGAAGGGCAAGGACCTCATGCATCAGGCCCTAGGTTGAATATTTGTATGTATTCAGCCTAGAAAGTAGGAGAAATTAGCAAATAGGTATATAGAGTGAAGAAGTGAAATAGTGTTGGATTTGAGTTAGTTGGAGGTGAAGGAGATTTTCTGAGGCCCTGTATCAATTCCATGAACCCTATATCTCATACTTGTTTTGGAAACCAAGCCTAACTAGGTCAATTAGGTCTGTGTCCCAAGTAGGTATTAGATGGTGCTGGAGTGGAGTTCAGAAATAAGGCTTTGGAGTCTTAATGAACTTCCAAAAGGGTATCTGAAAATATCATGATTGTGTCAAGAAACCAAGTTGTGAAGAGGTTAGAGTGAAAATTTCATGTTGAGAAGGCTACAAGGAAATTGATGTGCAGGTCTAGTTTGGTACTGTATGATTGTAAGGGGAACAAACCAATTATCAATTTAGAGTCCTTAGGTCATATGAGGACCATCCACATGCTTAGGATTGGTCAGGAAGTCCACTGGTGAAGACTTTTGGTTAAAGGCTAGAGTTAGGACCAGTGTCCCTAATGCCTAAAAGCCATCAAAGTTTGATTGAAGGTGTAGTCTTTCAAAAGAAGTTTGTTGGGATAGAAATCACTTGAACTGGTTGTGTTATACCATAAAAAAAGAGTTTGGGAATCTTCTTAAGTCATTCTATTGATTTGGTCTCTGTGATGTGTTCCTTTGTAACCTTATCACTGTTACAATAGTGGCCTTTCTTACTATGAAAGTCATTCTATTGATTTGGTCTCTGTGATGTGCTCCTTTGTAATCTTATCACTATTGCACTTCAATGCAAGGTAATCCTTTGTGTTTATCTGAAGTTGGAGTGTTTAAATTTTTGTTCTTCTCTTAATTGCAATGTATGCTAGTGCAGATCTCAAATGTTCACCGTTTTGACTACAACGTTATATATGAGAGACTTTGGCAGTTGGTGAGGGAACACAAATCCCCATTTCAGCATTCAGCTATCTAAATTTGATCTGCGCAATTTTTAAAGGTTTCATTAAACTGGTTGTGGTCTTTATTAGGAGTAGCCACGGATTCCCACAAGAAGTCTTACTTTTTTTCTTCGTTATTTTAAAAACATGCCACTCTATTTTTGAACTGTAGTTGAGTTCTCTCTATACATTTGAAGTGATCTGTTGTATTTAGCATGCACAGATGACCAATGTTGGAGCATAGTTTTAGCATGTGTAGACTGTAATTCAAGAAAAGGTATAGTTCTACAGTACAAAATGTACACCCACTTCATATACAATGGAATATTTGTTGGAAAATTAGTTGTCTTAAGCCCTCGTCCAGCCCATTTACTATTTCATATTCAATAGAAGATTTGTTAGAAAACTAAATGTCTTTGAACCCTCGTCCAGCCAACTACCTATCAGAAGCAATCCGTTGAAGATTTTGTGGTACCTTATACACAACAAGAAGCATGCAAATTTAGATTCAAATTTTGAAATGAAGAGGGAATTTTCAAGTGGTCAGCAACAAATAGAGAGAAGGAATATATTTTGTTTAAAATAGATCGGTCATTTGTTGAAGTTGTATATTTATTGTTTTGGAGACATAACTGAAGATAGTAAGACTTAGAAATAATTACAATTCTTAAATGGACAAAATTATGGTGTCTAGGCAAAGAAAGATGAAGACTGTAATGTAGGAAATGACTTGTGAGAGCTTGTGGTCAGCGGGTTTGAACATTTGGTTCACCTTGCACAATATGTAGCTCTTACAAACAACCAAAAGTGGTGTAGGGCACCCTGGTAAGAGCATGAGAGGAGAGTCATTTGGACTCATGAAGATCAAAGTGATCTTGAAAGATTGAGAGTTTAATGTAATTGGATCTATGATCCATCTTTGTATTTGATGTTTTGATGTAATGAAGCCTAAAACTATAAAGGCAATATAATAGAGGTAAATGGAATTTTGTACCTAAGGGGTTATAAAGGGTCATTTTGTTGATCCTAGCCTAGTTATGGGATTTAAAGACCTATATGGTCTTGGACCAATGTAATATGGTCTCTAAAAGCCATTAATTATTGTAAAAGCACTAAAAGTGCTCAAAGGTTGTAATATTGGCAAATGAGGCCTAATAAGGCTTGTAAGGGAGTTAGGTGTCTGTAGAAGGGCTAGTGAAGTTATAAACCTTTAAAAAGGTTAGAGAAATGTGATAAAAGCATAAAATATTGTAGGTTATCGAAATTGACACTTTGTGTCAACTTAGACAACAAAATTCAGTTTATAACCGACTGGTAACAGTCAGATAACTGACTGTTACAGTTAGTCAGCGGTTTTTTTTTTTTCTGTTGTTTGGCTTTATAGAAGGAAAGTAGGCATCTCTAGAGGCATGTGGAGAAGGTAGAGGATTGACTAAGTAATGTAAGAAGTATCCTATCAATAAAAGCAAAAATTGTTCTCCGCAAACTAATACACTGTCCCGTGGAACAGTCATGGAACAGTGAGTCTCTATGATGGATGAAAACACATTTTGATTTGGTTTTTAATGTAATAATGGTGCATTATCTATTTCTTACCTTCCACGCATTCTGTTTACTATTTTCTTTACATTTTTAGTCACAATAATTTGACTGTTGTGTTTGTAAGACAGTGACTAGCAGAGCACAGTCGGGTTAAGACTTGAAGTCTTCCACAATGTGGCAACTCTTCCACCCCCTGTGGTCTTTGTGATTGGTGGGAGAGTGCCAAAATGTTGTACATATTTGTATATTTTTTGTCTTATGCAGGAGATTGAAGGATATGTTTGAAGAACCACAAATGGTGGTAGCTATCTGCTGACAGAGAACAAGCCTGTAGATGCACCAATCATATGGGGAGTGGTTTAGTTGGTGATTGAAGACATTTTGGGGTAGATCCTTCATATATAGGCCCAAGGTGAAGTGTTGGTACAATTAGTTTGGTCTGGAGTAGATGAGAATGAACCATTTGATCAAACCCTCATGGTGTGACCCTAGAATCAAGGGTTTGATGGCAAATGAGTTTGGAAAGGGGTAGAACCTTAAAACCTTGAAAATGTGTTGTTTTTTTACCTATAGTAAGACTGTTTCAGCCTTTGGAGTCATAGGGATGAATGGAGTTGTGGGTTGCTTTGTAAATGTGAGGAATTACGCCTAGTGTGGATAGGCTAGGGGTATTGGATCTTGGGTATGGTCCAAAAGAGTTGGTATTGAAACTTAGGGAGGATTTGTAGACCCCAAAAAGGTATCTAAAACACATTTGAGTTTCCTTGGTGGTTTGGGAAAAGTTGGGGGAAAACCCAAATTAGTGACTGGTGAGGGCTACTAGCTTTAAGGGCTAGATGTGAGTGTTGAGTAAGAGATTAGTGGTCCAGAATGAAGGGATGGATGGAACATGGTTGTTAGGCCATAAGAAGATGTTTCTTGAAGGAAGAATGAAGGTTAAGGCCTTGGAAGAAGTTATGGTGTTTGGGGAGCATTAGGTGCACTTGGGTAGCCTGGAAGGTAAGTCCTTGAGGAGACATTGGAAGTAAGGAGTGTTAAAAATTTGGTCAATTATTGCTGTGTGAATGAAAGAGAACTCAGTTGGAGTTAGGTGATAATACTAATACTTTGCAGAAGTTTTTGCATGCACCACTTTCATCATTTCAAACAAGAGTAAGGCCTTCAAAGACATAATATCCACCACTATAGTCAAAGGATGGAAAGGAGGAATTAATACTTGAGCCTATGCCTCCATGAGATGAAAGGATATCTAAGAGGTTGATAGGTGAGATTGACATTGAAGAAGGAGATAATGATGAAGAGAGGAGGAGAAAAGGCAAGAAGATTTTGAAGTATGACAAACATCGTATGTCTCAACCCAAACCATTTAAAGGAGTTAAGATCATTGATGTTGAGGATCAACCAATGCGAGGATCCTCATTGATCCTCACCAAATCATTCATCTCCATCATCTCCCATAGAAAATGGAATGGAGAAACTAGAAGTGTAGTTTGAAGTGAAAATTGAAGAATAGGTTATAGTGGAGAGTGATGATGATGGTGTTATTATTATTACTAACAAATAATTACAAGTAGGTTTTCCTACAGTACCTCAAGCACCTCAATTTGACATAAATTCATTAGATATACAAGGTAGAGCATTCATACATGCTATAAAGGAGGCATGTGAGGAATTTTTGGAAGATGAGATTTTTGTGAAAATTCAGGCTTTGTTGTAATTGATATAGAGAGTAAAGATTGATGAGTACCAAAGGAGATGTGAAGAAAGAAAGGCTCAGTATACTGAGAAGAGTGGTCATGAGAATGAGGAAGAGATAAACACTGAAATGATGAAAGAGTTCAATGCCATTACCTCTGAAGAGGGGAAGAAAATTTTACTTCAAGTAGGGGTTTTGATTCTTCCCGAATTGAACATTGTTGATACGATTGCCTTTGGTGTAGTGAGGAAGAAAAATGTATTGTATGGTTCTATAGAGGAAACAAATCTTACACTAAAGGGTCCTACTTTCAGTTATGATTATGCCACTTTGGCCATTTGGTCATCCTCCCATGGGGTGAGAAAGCCAAATATTGAAGATATCAACCCTTATTTGGGAGGGGTCTTATTATAAAGAGAGATGGAGATATGTTTGTTTTTGAGGCATCAAATTTGGTTTTAGATATGCCATAATTATCTCAGGTGGTCGCTAAGAAAGAGAAAGTTGAGAAGTAGGAGTATAAAATAAAATATCAACATATTTTTTGAGAATACAATAAGAAACATCAGATGTGTATTGAGATGAAAATTTTGGAGTAAAGAATCACAAACTTATCTTCTGTTGCTCCTGCAATTTCATCTACCCCTTCAATATCAGATGCACCTCCCACCACTTCAACTATGATAGCTCCATAGGTCCCTACTAAGGCTACTTCTCTTGTTTCTACTAAAGTACCAATAATTGAAGAACCTACTTTTTATATGGATCCAACAAGGGTTCAAATGATGGAGAAAATAAAAGAGTTGGAGGAAAATATTTTTGAGATAGATAAGAGCTCTATATTGAAACAAAAGGAAATAATCATCGTAGTGCCAACTCATTTAAATGAGAAGGTTGATATCAAGTTGGAAAGTGTCTATTCTTTCTACTCTTTGTTATTTGAATCTTTTAAAAGATTTGAAAAGGACAAGGAGGTTTCTTCCCCATTGTCTACAAAATGGATGCAAAGGACCAATAATTTGAAGATGATGTTTGTTGCATCAAGGTATCATTTTGACATGCCATTGGCACTTCAACCAACACATTTATTGGTGAAGTCTATTTAGGAGTTTCAAATGTTTCTTGAGGACATTGAGAGAATAATAAGAAAGTTGATCTACAATTTTAATGGACTTCATGATACTATATTGTCTGGAATTATAGATAAAGATGGATGAGTAAAGACATTACAGATGTAGGAGTAGGTAGAATAGATCATCAAGTCTGTTAATGTTTTTTTGGTTACAGTCTCACCAATTTTCAAGACATTCCCAACTGTTAAACATAGAATGCTTTGTTATTGACTACTCCTCGATTATCTTATAATAGTGCCCTTACTTGCATTGTTATGTTATTTACTCGTCACGGGACAACAATAGGTAACCTTACCAGCACCTTCAATGGTCACAGAAACACTCTAACCTAGTTGATCAGGCTAGGATAGGGTCAGTTGGAATGATTGAAGGTGGGAATTTGGGTTGTAGTTGTTGTCTTCCACGTTTGTCAAAGACCCTGATTCCACTTGGTTTCAATACTCATTAAATTCCAATCCACTGTTACAACAGTCGCTACCTCTGCAGAGCTTGTAACCGGTATTCACTCTATCGTAACATTTGTTTGATTTATTGATTGAACATAGGTTATGCATTTTACCCGGTTAGGGCATTGGTCCTTGAAGCACTCAACAACTTTAACCAGTCTGAGCATAGGAAATATTGACATGTGTTACCCTAAATTGATCTCCATCTAGCGGCATTGATGATTCTGTGGTGAAGACTCAATTCAGGGTTGGGACTTCATAACATAACCGAGATTGGTATTTATGTGCTCAGTCTACTAGATTATTACTGTTACCTTGACAAAGCAAAATGAAACTTTAACAAATGTATTACGGACACATAGCCGAACACTAACAGTCGACTGTTGTTTTGATACACACAGTAGAGAAATTTAATACATGAACTGCTAATTTTTCACAATGTCAAGACTGTCATTACAAACTCAAGGATGAAACAAAAAGGAGATAACATACTTAGAATTTTTGATAGTGTGCTATGTTCCAATCTTCCCTCCCTTCACTCTGTTGATGAATATCTTCGCACGTGCACAACATAAAATGAAATGCTTGTAAAAATGAAATGAGTTGAAATGTTTTTTTTAAGGTAATATTGTCGTGTTGGTCGAAATTTTGACACACATGGTATTGGTCAAAATTTTGACCAACACGGGCATGGATTTAAAAAAAAACAAATGTTTCCTTCTATAATCGACCAACCTAAACCTTTTTAATTAATGGTCAAGAATAAAGGTCGAAAAATGATGTCAAATGTACTAGTGAAGGGTCTTAAAAAATGTGCATCCTTGGGATTAAAGTACTTAGAAATTGAAGGTGATTCTGCAATAATCATAAATGCACTAAGGGAAAAAGCAACTCCAAATTGGAGATTAAACTCCCTCCTCTCCCAGGCTTTGACCCTTTGTGATTCCTTTTTAGAAATATCAATTAACCATATTTATAGAGAAGGTAACAAATGAGCTAACGGATTAGCTAACTTAGGAGCGGATGGGATCTCTTTGACATAACTAGAAAATGTAGATTTATAAGTCAAAAAAGTTACAAATCTCAATGTCTAAAAATCTAGAATACTATTTTCAGACTCTTAACCATAATAGTATTCTTTCAAGCTCTTTAAATAAAGAAGTGAAATTAAGTTTGATCCCTTTTTAGTCAGGATCAAGAAAAGCACTAGGCATCCACCTAAGGGTAGTAGGTTTAAAAATTAATACAGTAAGCACACTTCCTAAAGCAATCTAAGAACAGTTATTGGGAAAAGTTAGAAAAGCAGCCTCTTAAGGAATGAATACAAAAATTTGGGCAAAAATGTATTCCTAGGATTAGAGCAATTTGTAATAAAAAAGGATTTGGAAATCTTTAACCATAATCAAACACCAATGACAATGGAACTATCTAATTCTAATAGCAGATCTAATAGTTCCTCCAGAAAGGCTGATCAGGTATAAACTTAAGGAAGAAGAGAATGAAAGTTAAAGATAAAATAATAATACATTAGATAGAAGAGAATAAAAGATGGAAGATAAAGTTAGAAGGGATTATTATATCATAATACAAACTCTCATTCTTAGACTAGCTTCCGTACCACTCCTAGTTTTTAGAGCTTTAAGATGATATCAATTTACCGATCAAAGCAAAACCTTTTATAATCCTATTAATTCATACAATCTCTCCTCTTTTACTTTGCTCTTAGGAAGAATATTAAAATAATATACTTAATTTATTCTTATATAAAGAAAGCATTCTATTAAATAGAGACTCCACCTCAGAGTCATCATAAGGGGGGAATCTCATTGGTTCAACTATTAATTAGAAGCTATCATTACCTGTTGAAGCTCGCAAATCCAAGCAACTTCACTTGTATGAGAATTAGTTGAGATACAACTATCTCCACAAGATGATGTATGAAGTAATTATGAAACTTGATGGATCATATTTTCACACACCTCTGGACTTCACATCGAAATTAAGATGTATTTAGAGAATTTTTTCACTTTATCTAGCTTTAAGTAAGGCATTGTATTTATATCCCCACATAAAACTTGTCAAAAGAAGAAAGCTCTGTTAAAAATTTTTGCGCAATTATGGAGTCCCAGATTATCACTTTTCATAACAAGGAAAATAGGCAAATGGCTTTCAGGGGAGTGGTGAAGCCAGAGAGACTGAATATAATCTTGAAACCACTTTCAGACATAGTTCGAAGGGCATTGATCAAAGGGCTAGGAGAGGAGCACTTTGACAATGACTTTACCGTTCGATTCAATGGGCAAGTTATTGGTCTATTCATAGCTCTGGCAATTTTTAATGGCACTGATAAGGAAAGGGTTATCAGGGCAACAAGAGCAATCTTTGAAGAAGAACTCCTACTAGGTTTGGAGAAGGTGGTACATGGAATAGATAAAAATCTAACCATTCCTTTCCCTGAGCTGTATATGAAGAAGGAGTTGGAGGCCCTCCCTGCCATACCCAACTTTCAAAGGCTCCCAATTCTCTTTTTCAAAGATGAAAAGAAATTCGATGAAGTTTGGCCTGCTATGAGAAAGAATCTTGACTTCCTCATAGCCACGGTGCTCAAGGAAGAGGTGGACCTCGATGAAGTTCTCGACTACTGGTGAGTGGAAGGATTTGATGTTTCATTGGAAATGGACATGGCATCGTCAAGTGATATTAGGGTCATAGCGCCGCCAGTCAAAAGATCTTCTAGAGAATACAAGGCGAAGAAGGAAGAAATTATCATCGTCCACAAGAAGGACACAGATTGGGACTGTAAATTTATCGGGAATGGTTAGTGGAACATGTTAAACTTGGCTTTAGATGGTTATTTTTGCTCTTACAAATGATGATCATATAAAACATTTTAGTATGGTTCTCAGAAATTAATAAGGTTTTAAAAATAGAAAGACTATTGCAGGTATGGACTAGTAATGTCACTTTACAAACTTTATATATATACATAATAGTATTATTATATAATTTTAAGTTTGTCCCCTAAGATTTAATTTTCTAAGTATTTAGTCTTTATTTTTCTTTGTATTTATCCGTTCGAGCCTTAGATTTTTAGAAAGTTTCTTCATGGCATATATGTTTCAAAAATTCATAAATTATGATGGGCATTATTATACTTCAATCTTACAGTTTTGTGGTTTCGCAGGTTGGATTAAATCATCTTATTACTCTCCTTGTTTTCCATGAAATAAAAAGATTTCCAGGTTTCTTTAGCCCTCTGTTACCTTCTTAATAACTTTGGACTTTATTTTTCTTTAATTTTCTCTAGGTTTAGCTATGGATTTAAATGATAATTTTATTCTTACTTTTGTCCTTAAGCAGGCATAGGCTGTTATGGTTTAGCAATTTTTGTCCTTTAGGTAGGTTAGTCTCTTTTTGCCTTCCTTAAGAATAGTAATCGCTTGAGATTCATAATCCTCCTTCTTAAGGAGCAAGCCCTTTTTTAAGAGAGTGAGGGAAACATAATTGTCATCCTGCAGTCTCTAAGCAGCTAAGTAAGATGTCTTCCCCCATTAAGCTAAGGAGCTTTCATAAACAAATTGCCTTTGATGAGGCTATTTCCTCAAGCAAGATCAGAAGGATACTAATGATCAAGTTTAGTATCATTGTTAGAGTAGTTTTTATAATTTTGGGTAGTGAATTTAAAGAGAATTCAAATAAATACAGGGTTAATATGGATATCCCAGCAATGTTCCTAGCCTCGGCCCTCCAAGTAGATCCAGATATTGAGACTATCGAAAACCTATGCAGAAGAATCTTCAAGAGAAGATATCTAAGGGATCTGGATAAAGTCTTAAAAAGCATCAAGTTAGATTTAACAATCCCAAAACCTAATAGATATGAACGGAGCGCAATACCCACTTATCCCATTCTAGAGGTAGAGGATTGGGATAGATACATTGAAGAAACTCCCTCCATTAGAAGGAATCTTGACTTTTTATTTTTCTTTACTCATCTTCATCCTCCCCCGGAAGAAAACTGGATGAATGGTTTTATAGTGGAAGATGGAATAGGGCTCAAATTGGTAAGAGAAGATAAACACTCATCAACGTCTTCCTGCTCTTCTAGCTAGAAAAAGAAATATAATGCTACAGGAACAAGAAAGTTACAATGAAAACTTTCTCACATAAGGAATCAGCCCTGTCTTTTTGCATATGATCAATTTAAAAAAGTAAGCATTAGCTAGGTTTGTTGAATAAACTAATTATGGCTTAATTCTTTGATTTCATATTCAGCTAGTGAAGCACTATAAGATATGGTAGGGATTTAATAGGAAAATGGTTTTCTTTCAATCAACTTTTGAAGTATTTTAGTATTATTAGTTTTGGTGTTATAGGACAAGCTTATTTTAACAGAATTTTTTCTCTTTATGATATGTTAGATTCATACTTTAGAACCATTTTCTTCATACTTATTGAATTGAGATTAATACCCTTCCATAGGAATATATATTTGAATTGAGATATTTATATATGTTCATATATCTGAATGGAGATATTTATATATGTTTCTTAGGAATAGGTTCTTTCTAAACTTCATTGTCAAAGCTATCATATCAACAAATGATCTCTTTCTGGGTATTCTCTAACACATTAAAACAACTTTGTTACAATTTCTACAATTTTAATAGAATCTAGCAATTCCTTCTTATTACAATCCACATTTAAGCTCTTTGGCACTTTCTAAATTAAATTTTTTTCTGACAATTTGCTTCTTTTCTTAAACAATTGTCACAGGTATAGTAGTGTTCAGCAGGCTTCTAATATTAGATAAATATGATTTTGATAAATATGATTCTTTGAAACACTCTATTTTTTCTAATGTTTCCTTTAATAGGCTTGCTTGGCGATCCTTAAGGTTTGGTCATTTGTAAATTCTGGGTTCTCCTTTCGTTTACACACCATTACTATTAGGCATAGATTGGGTATCAGTGTTACAAGTAGAGTATACAAATTGTTCCTTTTTATACAAGTAATCTTCAAGACCAAGAACAATGATCCTCTGTTTTATCCTTTTATCCTTTTAAACTCAACAGGGAGTTCAAACTTTTTCTAACAAAGGTGGTTTTTTCTCATATCACCCTGGGTTCTTATTGTGGAGATATTTTATATAAAATCCTCCTCTTGTCTTTAAGTGTCGACAGTGAGGATGAAGTATATATGGACATGATTACTTGGATAGTCGTTAATCTTGAAGTCGGTATAAAGGGATCGTACACTGACCTCAGATTAAGGATTATCTGGGCAATTGGATGTTGGAAGTAAGCTAGAAGGTTTGCTTTGAAGATTTTCAGATTTCTTTTTCCTCTCTCCTTTTGGTGCTGTTTAGGGGTTTCTAGTTTTCTTTGTTTAGTCTTTATTTATATGCATCCATGTTTAGAAGCATAGTTGTGTATTTTTCCATTTCTTATAATGTTATGTCTTTTCTTTTCTGAAACCATAATGTGAATAAGGATTTTGGTTTTTCTGACTTCCAAATCAAGGTAGAGTATGATTGATTTTTTATAGGAAAAGGTTACTACTAGCGGTAGGATTATTATTCCAGCTTCTGATTAGACTTTTTCTAGGATTGAGTAGTTTCTTGGGGTATTTTATTATCTAATAAGCATATAATGTTGCTTTGAATCTAAATACATCATCAATGACATAAAGATTAGCAGATAGGAATTTTATTCATGAAGGAAACGTATCTATTTCCTTCCTCTCCTTGCTATTCTTTCTAAACTAACTTGTCAAGGTACTATAATGCTCTTGTTATACTAACTAGGATTGCATGCATAGTCATGACAGCACTAGCAGAGGATCTAATCAAAGCATGATCCAAATCAAGGCGGGACACTAGGAGGGAAGGATATCATTTTTAAGCAAACAGGACGGAACACGTCTCAAATTGTAACTTAATCTCAGCATGATGGTTTATGTTAAATTGGAATATCTTTCTGTTATGTAAAGGAAGGGGATGCCCTCCTATAAATGATATGTATAAAAACCAGACTATGGTCCTAGGCAAGGCTGGAGGGTTTCTCAACCCCGCTCTTCCCTACCAACGCTTGCACTGAGCGGGGTCCTTGTAGCTGTTTAAAGGATTAATAAAAATCTTGGCCTCGACCTTTTACCAAAAAAAATTAAATTTAAAAAAATAAATAAAAATGAAAATAAACTAATTTATAACAAAATTTATTATTAATATTAAATAATATATTAAAAAAACACTTTAGTGAATGTTTTAAGTCCCTACTTGGGACTTTCAGCGGTGGGGCCCACGCACTGCCACGATAGTGCGTACCTGCCTTGGCAGGGTCACTGCCTGTCGTAGCAGGCTCCCTCACGCAAGTCATGGGGGAAGTGGGTGGCGTGGGGTCCACCGCCACACCCCCCACTTAAAACATTATATATATTTAAAAATAAATAAAAAAATTTAAACTTCCTTTTAACTTCATTTTTTTTAATATTATTTTCTTTTTAAAACATAAGGCCTAAACTAATGTGGGTCAAAAAGTATTCAATATATTTATGTATTTTTTTGAACTAAATTTAATATTCCTTATCAATACTAAGCAATATTGTTTTTATATTTTATTTTTTTGTGTGGGGACCTTTTTGGTGTGACAACCCATGTGGGTCCCCCCTAGAAGACTAGCATTCTTAGAAGGAATATAATAGTTTTTTTTTGTTTTTTTTTTTGCTTAGCCTAAAAGTGGATGAAGAATATTCATTTTTAATTGACTGTGTGATTTGAAAATGTATGAGAATTTTTCCCATACATTTTCCAAAGACCTATAGGTCTCTATTTTGACTTTTCTCTTGTTTTTTTCACTTGTTTGTTTCAATTGATTTCTTCTTCTTTCTTTCTTTTTTCAAGACTACTATTATTGAACTAACAAGAGGGATTATTTGATTAAAAAATTGAAGGAAATTTGTCTACATTTATACATTCATTTTCCTTGAGTGTATTGTTTTCAACACAAAAACTACTACCATAGAAATATCAAAACAATAGCATTGACAGAGAGAGAAAATGTGTTTGAATCATTCCTTTCCTATCATTATTATTTTAATCAAGTACAATCTATAAAATGAAACTATAATGATACTACATAAGCTCTCATTCCTTAGAAGTTTTCAATATGGTTACATATAGATTATCATTGAATAATTACACAATGCCCTCTCAAAACTATTCCAACAAGAATTTACTTTTCAAATGAAATAATACATTTTCCATTCCTTAATGACTATAACAATAATATACTAACATCTTCCTTTGAACATCAATCATTAATTTCATAAGAACATAAATCTTTCATAAGGAAAATAACACTATACCTTCCTTCAAAAACTTTGATGCAACATCACTTTGATACAACACAAGTTTTGGAATGATAACTCCATTACAAAAAAAAATATATATTGAGCTCTAGGGATCCTTAAGATTCCCTTACATTAACAATAAACATAAAACAATTAGGATCCATATCAACTCTTTGAAACATCCTCAACTCCTCAAGATTACAACTTCAAACATGAAGTCTTCAATGGCTTCCAATCCTGTAAATAAACATATATAGGTCATGGAGTGCTCACCTCCCAACCTAGGCTTCTATGAAGCCACCCCCAAGCTTGGGGAACCATCACATAGACAAGGTTACATGCAAGCAAACCAAAATCAATAATGATACAACAAGAACATGAAAAATTCCCAACCAAGGCTTTGAACATAGAGTCTCATAATGACTCAAAATTTGGGGTGAAGGTGGAACCAAATCTCAAGGGGAGAAAGCACATTTCATAATAAGAGACAAGCCTACACTTGGCTTTATCATCACACATCTTACCACAATATCACAAACCCAACAAACTCCTTATGACCCCCAAGGCTTCAAGCCATACAATCCTTTATGACCCCCAAAATACAAAAAAAAATGGCTACATGGAGCCCATACATCCATGTTTCTTCCTTTTCCATACCAAGGAGAGACTCTACACCCATGGTTGTCCTAATAATCCCTTCACCCCCAAGGCTACTCTTCCCTCCCAAGGGTGAGTGTGGCCTTGAGAAAAATCCCTTAACAACATTACAAAACAATAAATCACAAGAACAACAAATCTTCACATTTACACAACAAAAGACTTGCACAACAACAAGCACAAAAATTTCATATTCATCTAGTACACAAAATAATAAGATCTTCAATACATAAGCACATGAAGAACTCAATATCAAATTACTAACATACAAAAATAAAATTACACATGAGAACTCTTTCCACATGAAGCATCAACAAGTAAAATGAGGAATACCACCAACTTAGATCCAAGCTTATGGAAGAAAGTTGATGAAGAGCTTCCTTTTTTCCCAAGTCTTCTTTCTCCAAATTAGCAAAGTCTCAAAATCTAGAGAGTGGGTGTCAAACTCTTCCAAAAGAAGAGTCCCCTCTAAAAAGGCCTCCACACAATCTCCTAGGGATAAGATCTCATTCTCATTGGATGGTCTTCCCAAGTTTCTTACATGATTTCCAAATATGGACTCCTAAAAGGGTTGGCCAAAAAGGTGGACCAAAGATTTGCATCTTAATTGGATGAAACTCTAACCAAGACCTTGCTTCAAAAGTGGATTTTCGGCCATTTTGAAAATCTAATTTTTGGAGGGGTCTTTTGGTCAACTATGAGTTGTCCTATGGTTAAAAAATCCCTTTACCCATAGGTATATCAAGTGGGCTTACTAAAAATGGCCTAAACACACCCCTAGGCACCTTTTAAGCCTCCCAAAAACCCATGTAAAGCTCAAATTCGAAATTCATGAAATGACACCACCTAAAGCTCCCTATCCAAGAGATTTCTCATGGGGATCCTCATGGTACTATCCTAGGTTGATGGACATCCAATCCCCAAGTGGACATGTCATGGCCACAAGTACACACACAAGTGTTAAGTGACACAAATAAAATTGACACATCACAAGCCATGTGGCGTATCCACTTGGGCATACTCAACATAAATTACATTAACAATTAAACATATAAATTAAATACATTCATGCACATTACTTTCACCAATAAAATATGATACAATGAGGTTTTTGCCTCTCACTAGAAGCAACCTTGGCTCGAATTGATTTTCACATAAGTCTATGCTTTGGTTCCCCGAATTTACCATGGTCTAATTCCCTACACACTAAAGTCCAACATCAGTAGTCCAAGGAAATAAATACATGTAAATTCATAACATTAATGATCAAGATCATTCATTCAAAATATCATAATTCACATGGCATAATCATTCATCTATAACATACATACAACTCATCATGAAATACATAATTCATCACTAAATTAAGCTTATAACATAATCATTGCATATATAATTCAATTAAAATTCACTTCGCATATTCAATGTAACCTTCTTCTCTCCTATCATCATGTGCACTCATAAACTTCACATAAGTAATTAACCTTCAATTCATGATAGAAATCTCATCGTATCATAATTAAATCAAATCTCCATTTCCTAGTTACTTACTTAAGCATATAAAATCCATCACATCGTCACAACATTCATAAATCAAAATAACCATAAATTAGAACTCATATTTATATCATAAAATAGTTATCAATAATTCATCACTTAA
The DNA here is from genome assembly GCA_027943335.1 of Chamaecyparis obtusa. NCBI lineage: Eukaryota > Viridiplantae > Streptophyta > Pinopsida > Cupressales > Cupressaceae > Chamaecyparis > Chamaecyparis obtusa. Next base: position 356,959 of record BSBK01001005.1, read on the forward strand.
CATTTAACCCTAAATGAAATTCACATCTCAACCTTATTCATTTCTTGATTTTCATTTTTCCTAACAACTCATATCAACATCAATTCCCTAATTGCACATCTTAGTATTCATCTAAATCAATCATCATAATTCCAGTCATAATGTATCATAAAGTCAACATTGTGAGTAAAGAAAGAATCATAAAATGTAATGTATTCTTATCAACTATAATTAGATCCTTGTCAAAAGGGTAGAATCTACTAAACTAATCAAAACATTAAGCCAATTACTAGGTCTACCATAACGATAATGGAAAAGCTATGACGGGTCTAGGGTGAGGCCTCACATTATTTTATTTTTGGAAATTCAATTTCATTCTATAGAAAGGATGGTGAAACATTCTACATGGCCACTTCATTTCATAATGTGTAGATTTTTATCCTTTATAGGTCTTCTCCTCACTTATCATTTCCTTTTGGATGCATTCATTCTACTAGTCCATGAGCTTACAAATGATTACACTTTGTCTTTAAATAGTGGCAGTGATTTTCATGGGACCAATGTTGACTACTCTTTTTAGGAATATTATAGATGATTTACCTTTTTTAACCTTCATTTTTTAATGATATGTATAAGGAGGTGGATAATATTTTGTATATGATATGAATTCCTTATTTTTTTTTCCTTACGTGGTTTTGCTCTACATTATGATGTTAGCATTTATCAAGCAATTCATCATTAGTCAATTAATGTCAGTGATGCCTCATTGTTTGATGATGATATTATGCATATTTATACCACACATGCCAATTTTTTATTAATACAAAAGTAGGTTTTGAAAGGGGCCTCAAAACCCTTTACAACAATATTACAAAATATATAACACTACATTACCCAGCAAAGATCAGACAGACAAAAAGAAATAGACAAGCAGAAAGAGAACCATCTCATCCCCCAAAAAACTAACAAAATACCAAGCCAAGACCAACAAAACACAACTAACATAAAAAAGAGAAAACAACATAACTATCCCAAACTATTTAAGGTCACAATGACCTCTTCTTCCAGTTCGCTCATCCTCTGAGCCACATTTTTTAGATCCTAAATATCTTTGGGTAAGGGCGCAACCTTCTTCTTCAAACTAGGGCTAGTTCTCTTTTCCAGGCCCTTAGTATCACTAGTAAGAGCCTCCTGATCAATCTCCATAATTTCCCTCTCCTAATGGACAACCTCCATTTTCTCCACAAGGGTATTCATGTTCTCAATCATGAACTTAAGGAATTTTTGGGTACTAGCCATGATTTTCCTCAAGGTATCATCAATCTTATCGGTCCTCTTGTTCAAATCATCAATCCTATTTTCAATCATTTCCATAGCATTGCCCTCATCCTCCACACAGTTCATTATGAATTTATTCTCATCAGGATACCAAAGAGTAGAGGACACCTTGTCAAGATGGGGTCGAGAAACATTATTCCTCATATTCTTCTTCCACTCCTCAACCTTTGCAAAGGGAGCACAACACCTTAAATTCAAACTTTTAATTTCATTAAAGGCTCATTTCATGTGCTGAAATGAGTACAGAGAACTAGCCTTCATAGTTTGCATAACCCCCATTGTCATCTCCTCATCTTCAAAATCAGCAAGACACAATTCCACTGAAGAAGAGCAGATATCATCCTCCTATTGGGGAATAGAATTGGTCCCCTCAAAATCAAAGGGTGAAATATACACATCATGATCGACTGAGCTCTCATAATCCACTAGGATAGGAACCTTACCCTTTCCATCCTCAATGTTTCCACTCTTCTCAGTATCAGTAGCAAGGGTCCATTTGTCAATCTTCGCCCTTTTCTCTATTTTTTTAATCTTTCACTGCCATAGGGGACACCACACCTACACAAAAGGGTTTTCTCTCCCTGGCTTCCCCAATAAACTTTTTAGGAGTAATCATCTTCAAATAGAGGGGAAAAAGTATCATCTTCCTCATCCTTGGTCTCCATCCCCTTCTCCTCCACAATCTTCTTCACTCTTAGGATGTCAATCAACATCTTCTTGGATTTTTTAGGAGGATGGGTAGGAGTATCATCTTCACTAGAAGAATAAGTTTCCCACCCTTCACCAACCCCAACATTAATAACCTCACCCATATCACCAAAAGAAACAATAAACTTAGGAGGGGTATGAGGAAACCTATCCCAAAAGTATTCAAAAATCAATAGAATCAAACCCTAGTGGAGCACCTAGCTTTTAAGATTATTCTCATGTCAACTTATGCTTTGATTTAGGGCCAAAAAATTATAGAAAGCAAATAAAATAGTATCCTTATGCCAAAAATGATTCATCATCACAAAATGGTAACCACAAACCCCAGAGAATATACCATCTAGAGTAAAAAAATTCATAATTGGCTTTAAGACCTCTCTCCAAATGGGTTTGATCTATTCGAGATCGTAATAAGTATTATTAACTTCAACCAAAAACTCCTTCTCCTCATAATTCTTTGGGAACTTAGTCATATCTTTGTTAGTCATGGATAATCTTGTGATTTCAACAATAAGATCTTCATCAATCACGAATTCCTTACCAAACAACTTCATTTTTCTATTTGACCATTCCTAGATAAAAATTCTAGTAATTTTTCTATCAAACCCATGCAACTTCTCAAGATAGTAGGTAACCCCACCTTTATCCAGCTTGTGCTAAACCATCTCTTGATTCTTCCATTCCTCACAAGAAGCGAGCTCAACTCTCTTTAGGTCTCATCCCATTCTTTAATTCACATAGCCAAGCACTAACAAATTGAAATTCAGATTACCAAAAGCCAAGATACTTATCAACTAAATAACTCCCTAAAATACCCATAAAGCATGTGAGGCTTTATGAATAATAATTTTTCTATGCTTAGTAGGGCAATCATCGACATTTTCACTGATTCCAATAAGATTAAGTGTCACTTCCATCATTAATAGAAATGTTTCCAATCTTACCATTTAATTGGTTGTATCTTAGGAGAGATCTAACATCATCATTTAGATTACTTTAATATTATTTGTTTGAACACCAAGGTTGGCAAGCCCATCTACCACCTTATTGGTTTCTCTATAAGAATTGGCTATATAACATTTTTTGAAGGTTTTAATAATTTATGTTAAGTCTTGTATTATATGGTTTATAGTCCATGAATATTTATACTCTCCTCTTAGGAATTTTATAATAATAATAGAGTCTCCTTCTATCCACACCTTATTGCACTTTAAGCGACTACCAATTTTAAGCATTTGGAAAGTGCTCATGGCCTCAAGTAAGTGGTTGGTTTGAACTCTTAAGGGAAGCACCACCGCTGCTATACAAGTGACATTCTCATCTGTAATCACTCCCCCACACCCAGTCAAACTGAGATTCCCCTTAGCCACCCCATCAAAATTGATATTAATCCAAGCACTTAGAGGAGAAAGTTAGACCAAACCTTCCCTTTGCATCTTAGCTTTATCTAGAGTCCTAGATATGTCTAATTTTAGATTTCATTCTTTAGAAATGATAAGGTCTTTAGCATTGCAAAGACTAGTTTGATCCTTCCTTAGGGCAAAGTGGAGAATATTAATATTCTCCCCAATAGTTCAAAAGATTGTTTAAGAAACAACATTAGGAGAGGACATAAAATCCCTAAAAATCCTATTATTATGTTCCTTCAATATACTCCAGATAAGCTGAGGAGCACAAATAGCCCAAAGTTCCTTAAGGACCTAGTTAGAAGAGGGACAACACCATTGTAAGAAAAAGTCTTGGATATTCTTAGGAAAATTTGAGCAAAGATTCCATTTAAGGAGGAGCTTCAACCAAATCACCCTAAAGAAGCCATAATGAATCAGAATATGAGAAGCAGATTCCTCAGCCTCCATACATAACTAGCACATGTTGGGCAAGTAAAAGCCTCTTTTGCACAAGTTGTTGGTAGTTATGACTTTATTTTGTAGAAAAATCCAAAAAAACATATTAAATTTTGGAATAATGAACTTCACCCAAGCTCCAACCCAGAAGGGAGGAGGAATAATGGATAAATAAAGAAAGGAAACAACAAAAGAAATCGAAAACTACCCATGAGGGGATGCAGACCAAAAAAGAAAATCTTCAGCATCAGGGTTGATAGATCGAGCATTAAGGGAGAATTAAACTAAGAGGAGAGCTTCATTAATAGTAGAAAGGTTGATCCAATGCTGACCCTACCAGTAATCATTGACCAAAGAACCAAAAGACTCCTTTCAACAATCCATAAAGGGAGAGAAGGCATCAAAGTTACATAGAGGATCTTCCATTTTCTACCAAGGGCCTTAATATTATTGACCTTATGAATACCATTCAAAAGGTAGTAACCATTGGTAATAATCTCAGAATTGAGGAATTCATCCAAAGAGGAACAATGAAAAAGATACTTACTTTTCTAGATAAGGTTCCATTCCTTGATTTTCCCAAAAATTCTCCATATTTGTTTAGAAAGAAAAGCCTTGTTAAAGGATCTAATACTTATGATTCCAAGGCCTCCCCATTTATTAGGTTTACATACATTCTCCCAAGAAAGAAGTGGTAGCCATTTTTTCTCTTCCATCCCTAACCAAAGCAATCAATTTTGAATTTTCTCTATTAAATCCACAAACTTTGAGGGAATATTAAAGAAGTTGAGAGCATAAATAAGAAGATTTTGAAGAGAATATTTTAGAATTTAGAATTTCCTATCCTAACTCAACAATGATCCCTTCCAACTAGCAAGCTTCTTATTGAACCTGTCAATGAGAGAATTCCAAAAATAATTTGACAATTTCAAACCAAGAGGAAGGCCCAAATAGGATAAAGGAAGATCAACAATGTCACATCCCAAAATATTATAAATCTTTGTTTTCCTCTCCTCTAGAGTATTGATGAGAAAAAGGGAGCTCTCATTCCAGTTGATGAGCTAGCTAGAGGCCCCGGTATAAATGTTAAGAGTCTGCTTCATCTTTCTTTCTTCTACAAAAGTAGACGACCCCATCATAATAGTGTTATCAACAAATTGTTGGTGAGAGGAAATCAAATCAAAAGAGGAAGGCCTGAGGCCTTCAAGTACTCCTTCAACAATTAATTTTTTAATATATCTACTAAGACTTTCAACCATAATAGAAAAGAGGATAGGATAGATGAGGTCACCTTGTCTAAGACCTCTAGAAGGCCTAAATAAATATGACAAGGAACCATTGAAAATAATAATCATAGACACCATTGACACCATCTAAATAATTAACTACATGACCCTTTCATCAAATCCAAAAGCCAGAAGGATTTTAGATAGGAAAACCCAGTCCACCCTATCATTATCTTTCGACATAGTTAGCTTCAAGAGAAAACCCTATTTTATAGAAACCTTCATGGAATGAATATTTTCACACATTGTGATAATGGAGTCCAAGATCTACCTCCCAAGAACAAATTCATTTTATTGTGGGGAGATAATAGATAGGAGAAGAAAAAGGAGATGAGAAGTAAGAACCTTCAAAAAGATCTTATAAAAATAGTTACACAAGCTAATGGGATGAAATGAGTCCATAGTGTCCACCCTAGGATTATTGGGAATGAGGAAAATGAAAGTTGAGTTGATCTCCGTTAGCAATCTTCTAGTACCAAATAATTCCTTAACAACATCAGAAACATCCTTTTTCACAATAAGCCAAATTTTTTGAAAGAAAAACATTGGAAATTCATGTGGACCTAGAGATTTCTCCCCCTCAAAAGAGAAGACAACATTCTTGATTTCGTTAGTCAAAGGTATAACAAAGATAAATTTATTATGATCCTCTCTCTGAATGAGAGGGATAATAGACAATAAAGAATTATAATCCTCCACATTTAGTTGAGAGTCAGTAGATAATAGACCTAAGTAAAAATACATTGTCTCTCCCCAAATATCATCTTTAACCAGCCTTGCCCTCTCAGTATATATATGAGATATTATGTTCGTATATTTGTGCTTCAAGGTGGTCATATGAAAAAATCTAGTATTTTTATCTCTAGTAGTGAGCCAAAGTTCCCGAGAACTTTGTCTCCAAAAAACTTCCCCCTTAGAAATGATATCATGATATTTAACAAGGATATCATTTTCCATAGCTAAAGAGATAGAAGAATAACCTTTGACTTGAAATCCTAGATCTCTTTCAATTCCATCTAAATAGCGGCCTTGGTTGCAAATATATCCCCAAAGATTTCCTTATTCCATTTTAAAACATTATCTTTAACAAATCTTAACTTCTTTTCCACTTTGAACATAACAAAACCTCAACATAAATTCTCCACCAATCATTAATAAAATCCTCTAGGGATGGGTGAGATAACCACATTTTCTCAAATCTAAAGGGAAAATTGTGTTTAGCATTGATCACATCTACAAAAAAAGAAATGGGAAAATGATCCAAACCTATTCTATAAAGAGAATTGAGGGAAGAATAATACTTAACCATCTAGGCATTCAATATGAGAGCCCGATCCAGCCGAACTTAAATCAGCTTACCACTTGATCTCCTATTTGTCCATGTATAATTAGACCCTCGGAGATTAACATCTAGCAAAGCTTTCTGACTTATAAAATCCATCATATCCATCCTACTATTAATCTGCACATGAGATCCTCCAAAATTTTCATTATCTTTTAGAGGAGTATTAAAATCTCTCATTATTAGCCAGCTAGAATCTAAAAAATTAAGCCTATTAGAAGCCAATCTCTTCCAAAATTTAGCTCTCGTGCTTCCGTTATTAGGTGCATAAATATTTGATCGAAACCAACTAAATTTATCCCTAATATGGTGGAATTTGATGATGATAATATTATTATCAACAATCAGAGGGTACCCCTTTATAAAATTCAGATTCCAAAAAATAGTCGTCCCTCCCGAGGCTCCATCCAAGCTGCAACCAACAACTCCACAATTTTTAAAGATCTTAATCTTTTCCACTTTCTCACTTGGAATTTTGGTTTCTTGAATGAGCACAATTTCAATCTTATGATCTCTAATGATATTTCTAAGAACGTCTTGTTTATGGGAGCCATTTAACCCCTTATATTCCAAGACATTATCTTCATTTTTTTGATGGGGAACATACTTCTTGGATGGTCTTCTGGCTACCATCCACAACATTTTTCTTTCTCTCCTACTCCCTAATCCATTTAGAAAATCTCCTACTCGATACTATTTTGGGAGTTCTAACATCAGCCTTAAATGTGTTTCATGTAGAAACCTCGCTTTGAGATGAAGAGACAATATGTTGGCTTCCCGCTCCCTTCTTATTCTTCTTTTTCCCACTTTCATCCATGATTCTTCTCCAGTAGCTCCATTAAAATTCTTTTTTTTAAATTTTCTTTCCCTTCCAAAAGATCATTACTCCAGTTCAAGCCTAGCTTTTCTAGGTTAGGAAGAGAAGACCTCTCATGATCTTGATACACATACACATACACGTACATGTACACGTACACGTACACATACACGTACACGTACACGTACACCTACACATACACATATGCATACACATACACATACACATATCCATACACATACACACACATATGCATACACATACACATACACATACACATACACATACACATACACATACACATACACATACACATACACATACACATACACATACACATACGCATACACATACGCATACACATATGCATACACATACACATACACATACACATACATATACACATACACATACACATACACATACACATACACATACACATACACATACACATACAAATACACATACACATACACATACACATACACATACACATACACATCCACATCCACATACGCATGGTCCGTAAGATAGTATTCATGAACCACCACATCTAATAGAATATAACTTGTGTGTGTGTGTGGAGGGGGGATATCTATATATACATATGCTTATATGTGTATGTATGTGTAATATCATTTCATTTTTTTCTCTATTTGACTATGTGGTTAGGACTTCTCAGGACATTAATTTGTTTATGATGGACTATTTATCATTTTGTGATGGTTTAGGACTTGAATATGATGTCATTACATGATGATTCTCTTGGTGGATACATAGACATTAATATGGTCAGTATTCACATTTCTCTCTCTATGATTATGATTATGATTATGATTATGATTATGTACTAAATCATGTTTTAGTATGATCATGATATATTTGTGTTTTATGTATAGGTGATGATTGATCTCTCCATGATGTGTTTGTATGATGAGGGATGAAGTTGTATTCCTCACTAGTGAGGCCCACTCAATTTCTCGATCCCCTTTATTGCCTATAACTATTTGATATATATGTATATGCATATGCTTCATCTTTGTGATGTAAGTTTGCAGGTAAAAAACATTGACTCCACCTGGCTTCACAAGTCTAAACATTCCTTTAAAAGACTCAATGGTGAATGAGTGGAAATGACATTAAGACCCACTTGAAACCAACCCTTGTCATAATTCTCTTTGAAGAATGATTATTATCTTGAGCTACCAATCAGACTATCAAGGTGACGGATCTTGACCCACTTGTTACCCAATTGAGTATGGTTTGAGGATGTAATTATTGTGATTGTGGCCTTTGTTGATGCATTGTGATTTGTATTAGTTGTATGTTATGGCATTTTCATGCTTCAGGATGTATGTGTTATTTACCTATTTATATTTGATCATTTGAGTATTATTGACATTTTAGTCATTATTGATCTTTATGACTAATTTCCTATTGGTATATGTTGATTATTTATTTCTCTCTTATATAGTACATAATGATTACTAATTGATTAATGATAAATTGGTACACACACATAGATATGTGTGTGTATATGTATATGTATATGTATATGTATAAGTATAAGTATATGTATATGCATATGCATATGCATATGCATATGTGTGTGTATATATATATATATATATATATATATATATATATATATGTATATATATATGTATGTATATGTCTATGTATGCGTGTGCGTGTGCGTGTGCATGTGCATGTGTGTGTGGGTCTGTGTATGTGTATGTGTATGTGTATGTACATGTACATGTATATGCATATGTATTTATATATATGTGTATATATACATGTGTGTGTACATATACATATACATATATAGATGTATATCTATACATATACATATACATCTATACATACATACATACATACGTACATATATATATTATATATATATCTATATCTATATATACACACACACACACACACACACACACACACACACACACACACACACATACATAAATAGACACACGCATATATGTGTGTGTATGTATACCAATTGATCATTAATCAATAAGTAATCATTTGGTACTATATAAGAGAGAAATAAATAATCAACATATACCAATAGGAAATCAGCCATAAAGATCATTAATGACTAAAATGCCAATAATACTCAAATGATCAAATATAAATAGGTAAATAAAACATACATCCTGAAGCATGAAAATAACATAATATAAATTTAATCCAAATCAAAATGCATCAACAAAGACCACAATGACAATAATCACGTCCTCAAGCCATACTTAATTGGGTAACACATGGGTCAGGATCCGTCAACTTGATAGTTTGATTGGTAGCTCAAGATCATAATCATTCTTCAAAGAGAATTATGGAAAGGGATAGGTTCAAGTGGGCCTTAATTCTATTTCCCCTCATTCACCATTAAGGATTTTAAATACATGTTCAGACTTGTGAAGCTAGGTGGAGTCAATGTTTGGTACTTGCAAACTTACATCACAAATATATGTATATGTATATGTATATGTACATGTATATGTACATATATATAAATTTATATCTATACACACACACACACACATATACATTTATATATATGTATATGTATAAATGTGTGTGCGTGTGTGTATTTGTGTAAAGTATTATTATTTATTATTATTTATGACTATGTTCATGAGATTATAATATTATGTAATTTCTATTCACGTATGGGATGTATTATGTGTATACATATTACACAGTAACTAATAAGTATATTTGAGGGAATATTATATAGTTTTATTATGAAAAGATAAAAATATGTGTGAGAGAATACTTTATGTTCTTTTAAAAAATATTACTTTTAATTTCTATTGGAAGTGGGAATTGGTTGCATTCCCATGCAACTTCCGCAAGAGGTGTTTTAATGTTTTATTTTTCATTATTTTTTGTGGGGAAGAAAATAATGTGCTAACCTAGAGGTTGATTAAAACCTCAAGGGATACACAATTCCCTTAAAACCACCTCACTTTACTAGCTAGGAGTGCTAGGGAGATCAGACACTAGATGTAGGAGGCTTCTTGGTGTGATTGGTTTAGTGCTCAAATGTAAATTAGATTTATTAGATACTGATTAAGTGTGTATATGCAAGCATCCAAAGGTGATTAAACTAATCAAACAAAAATAACTTAATCAAATGATTTAACTAAGAAATTTTAATTATAGGGAGTAAAAGAGCTAGTGGAAAGAGCAAGACCTCGGGCTCTATAAGCTTGACAACAGTGTGGCCTAGGGACACTAGCACACATGTTTGACACTAGCGCACTGCACTGACATCCTGTACGGACAAAGTACATATGGGTCAAAGTGAAACAAAGAGACAAATAAAAAAGTATAATACTATGAAAGTGCGATAAGGTAAAGATGACAGAATGTAAAGAAACACAATGAAACTAGTTTGAGCACATGAAATAAAGGAAACATGATAAAATAATAAATTTAAACTATGAGATGAAAATGAGCTAACAAAATGAGGGATTAATTAGGTTATGGGTATTAACTAATGAAATGAAAGGAAGAGAGAGAGAGTTAAACCATAAAACCTAGTTCAAAGGTTGGTAATACAATCCAAGTGAAGTTCTTGAACACACGATAAAAATTGCACACAAGTAAATATGAAAAATGGTTGTGGCCATTTAAGAGGTTTTCCTCAGTCAAACCCCCACCTTGTTGTTACCACCTCCACAAAAAATCATTTAGACATGATAAAATCGATGATAGATAATTGAGTACAGATAATAGAAAAATTATGCTATGAGAAAGAAGATGAATGTGAATGAAAATATGGTCAAAGACACAAACAAGAGAATATAAGAGACTCCCTTATGAAGATGGAGAAGCCAATTGTATGAAATGAGACCAAAGATGAGATCTGGAGCTATCCAACAATGGAGAAACTTTCAAGAAAATGGTGGTGTAGTGCAAAGATGGAAGTATAGAGATATAAATGAGAGACAATTTGTTGAGAAGATACAACCAAATGAGTGTATGAATGACCAAGTAGTTGTAGGATATCACCAAGAAGTGAGAGAGAGCCTAAAATGCATGCAAGAGGATTTTTGAGTAACCCAGATGGAATATACGCAGGAAAAGACATCATCATGGGTGTTACTTCCGTAGGGTGGCAATTTTGTAATGCTCAAACAGTCCTCTACACATCTACAAATTCATGAATATTAGAGCACCACACAAATGTCTCTGTGGAATGTATGTGTCCAAAGACCACTAGGACTTCATCTCATGGAATTGAGCTAGATGATGAGTTGACAAGGTGATGAGGATGATGGAGGGTGGTGAGATTTTGTGTCTTATGCTAAGGTGGACAAAATGAAAAAAATGACTTCTATACAGGGGTGTAAAATTTACACCATTACAGTTTGACCCCACTTTAGCGAGCATATTTTTCTTGAGGAGAAGTGTGAATCTAAAGTAGGGGATTATTTCTTGACAAAATTTTGTCGCATGGAGTTGCCCCCAGCTAGGACTTCCTGATCTGATACTAGGTTGGATCTAGCATATTTTTTGTAGGAAACCATGCTAGTTGATGAAGACACTTGTGATATAGATCATTGATAGTACACCAATATGGCTAGGAAAATTGTGTTATGTCAAGTCATATGATATGGAATTTTTTATAAGCTCCAACATGCATAGTGAATGATAGATATGCATGTGATAGGGATACTTTTGATGGTGCACCAACATGTGTAGCATCTACCTAAATAGGTATGTGATAGGGTGGCTTAGACACAATGCACTGACACACATAGCATTGAGCTAGATAGGTGTGTGATAGGGTGATTTAGGGTTGTTGTTGATACACATAGTGCTAAGATAGATAGGTGTATGATAGAGAAACATTGAGACAAAGATCAGTGGTTTGGCTCCCACAAAGGTAGATGATGTAAAATTTTAAATTTTTTTAGAAAAATCCTATGGTGTAGAGACATCATTAGCTAAGAAAAAATAAGATCACAAACATGCATATAACACAACCCCCCCTTGGGATGGACTATGTTTCTCAAAGGGGAGCATAGAATATTCCAAGGAAGGAAAGAGATGAGGTGGCATGGGAACATATGAGATGTTATCATGAAATGGAACTTACTAATAGGGGACAAATGTTTCCACAACATCTTTGATAGTATTGGTGTTAGAACCTAGAAGCATAGACATACATCTATTCTCAGGAGATATTTTATCACCGCCATCCATGATACAAATTTTTAGAAAGATGCATGAAAATAAAAGATTTTTTTTTGGGGTCAACATGGAAGGGGTGCCTAAATGCCCCCAACACTTTGCATCATCCCCAAAGTCAAAATTCAAGGATTGCAATATATAGAGGAAAAAGAAAAAGAAATAAAAGAAGTTTACGACATAAAACCTCCTATTTCAAGGTACCAATAGAGTACAAGGGTTCTCTAGGAGGGAACAATGATAACATGAAAACATGTGGGAACACATATAGGCATGCTCTAATCTACAAATGTAGAAGCAGTTCAGACCCTCATAAGTCATCCATCACTAGATCATTATCCACCCAATATTTAATCATACATGGAGGGAGGTTGACACTGCAATAGAATGACTATAAGAGAAATTATAGGTGCCTCACTAGAAACTAGGGCCATGGATGAAGCACCTGACAGTTCCTCATCCATAAGCTCTATCATGGAAAGTGAGAGAGACCTTGTGAAGATCATCATCAGTACCAAAATTTCCTTTGGTGATTCGAAAAGGACAACATTGATTCTTGCAAGGGACCCACGTGGAGGTTTTGATGAAGAGGCATCCCCCATGACCTCTATGAAAAGGGTAGGGACAAACTTGAGAGAAGCTAGAGCTTTCTCCACTATAAGAGTAGATGCATAAATAGGGTCCACTAGAGAAAGCTTGTAGCGTCTAAACTCCAAAATTGGGCTCTGCTTGTGCTTTCACTTGAGGGACAAAGGTTAAGCCCTCTGATCCACTATGGCTAGCTTTAGGATATCTGGGAAGCTAGCATGGCGATGAGAAGATGGGGTAGAGATGAATACCTAGAATTTCTTAGCATGAGGCCTGATAGTTACTCCTAGTGTAGGGGGAAGCATGAAAACAATGACAAAAAAGGTTGAGGAGTTGCAAAGGAAGGGGTCAAGATAGATGTAGATATTGAGGCCGTCACAGACATAGGCCCTCATGATGCACTATCTACCTTCACAACAACCTCATAAGAGAGGTTCCTCTCTCACCAATGTTTCTTATGCTCATGTGCAAGCTATTTCTAACGTAGATGTGTGCCCAACTAGGAAACTTACAAAGGATCAACTTCATCCTACTCCATAGAAGAGACCAATAATGTCATAGATGACACTAAATAGGGTCTCACTGATGGAGTAGGAGGTGGGGATAGTGATTGAGTCATGTGAGGCTCAGTTATGACCTTCTCCTTTTTTCCCTACAGGTAGTCAGGGGAACATGAAGCACCCTTAGAGAGTGATTGGTAAGTGCCAAGGGAGATGGTGCAATCTTGTAGGGCTTCTTTCCCTAACCATAGAGGGTAGAGAAAGGAATGTCTAGGTTGATTGGGATAGCATTGGGAAGACACACCTTATCATTGTGTAGGATGGGTTCCTTTCCTTTGTCCACATGTGAAGTGGATGCTAGAATTGAAGACATCACTACAGGCTATGTAACCTTGGGTGGTCGGGGAGGCTTCCCATGGGGTATGTGTTTCCTTTGAGCCCATAACAAAGAAGGGATGAAAGAGTTGGCACACTGAGACTCATGAGAGGGTTAAACACCTAAACACCTAAATAAGACAAAGTACATGAACTTAGTTCCCCGATTTGTATGCTTAGTAGGCCAAAAATGAAACATCATTTCGAGGATGTAAGGGCCTAATTAGCGTGGGTTAGAAATGATTGAGGCTAAAGCCCCCATGAGACACCAATGGGTGGTACCCATTATCCTAGACTATATGGATAGTCCCATTGTGTGGAAACTTTATACACTTATGCACAACCAAAGGGACATATCCCATGGAATTCAGTCAGGGGATGCCTAGCTTGACTCGAAAGAGGTTCGATTTAGGGCTCACGACGAAGGTGGAGAAAACTACCTTGGGCCCCACTTGAATAGTCAAGGTGGTAGAACCCAAGGGAGGAAACAACATTATGTCATGCATATAGATGATTGCATCACACTCTTCATATTTCCACAATTTATGCCATTGATAAAGAGGACCTCCTTCATGATCACGTCAACTCATCTTGAAGGATCCACCAAGGCACCCCTGATGGTGATGTTGTTGATAGAAGTTGAGATGTATAAGGGAGTAGGATCTCTTTTGTAGGGATCATCCAAAGGGGTTAAAGATATAGTTTTTTCATACGCCCTATAGGTTTGCAGGGAAAGTGAGTGATGGTTACCATATTCACATATGGACTATCACCCAATGATAGAGGAGATGAAGAGTAAGCCATGATGAAGTTGGACAAATGGGGTGGAAATGAGTTACTATAGATTTGAACTTAGTTCTCACCTTATAAAATGACTTATTATCTTTAGGCTTTCTCTCATTTACTCTAATCATGCCCCTATCAATGTGGTATTTTACTAGGTGCCGAAGTTGCACACAACTTTTAGTATCATGATAGTGTGCACAATGGTATTGAATTTTTTTGAAATTTCATACCACCATAGATAGGGGTAGTTATTAGGAAGACTCTTGATCTCTAGGAGAGTCACCAAGTTGTCCTTGATCAACTTCAACAAAAAAATAGTATAGAAATCGATAAATATGGTGAACGTTTGATTCCTCTGAGGGTCTATCATGAAGTAGTTCATGTTACAGTTAGACTAAGGTAGGGCCATGACACTAGACACAACCTTGTTCTTTCAAGACCTTGTAGATGTGGAAGTTCCTCCATAAGAATTCAAGGAAGAATCCCCAAACTGATCTATGGTATACTAATACTCAGTTAATATGTTGCAAAGGTGGATGAAGTTTTGATATCTATTCAAGGATAAATTTTCCCTTAGAGGTAGGTAAAGATTACAAATGAACATCCTCAAGAGATCAACATTTAGGAGGGTATAAGGTACTCTCGTGGAGATGGACTAATATCTTAAAATGTGATGCAGGAGCATCCTAGGATTCTTGGCAATCCTGTATCAACCAAAAATATGTTTTTCTTTGAAGTTAGATTGTTAGTTTTGATCTTGGTTTGGTTGAGTTATTGCTCAGTTTGGGAGACTGGTTGCTCCGCTTATGTGGTTACCGGGGTGCTCGGTCTCTGAAGAATGCTTGGTGACTAAAGGCATCAGTTCACTAGTGCTCAATGATGATTGTGTTCCTCGGTCATGCTTGGTGTGGTCAGTCGTCTAGTGCTCGGTTATTTCTTTTGTTGCTCGGTGTTCTTGCTTACCAACTGGATTGTTTGGATAGATTGGCTTGGCCGACTAGTGCATTTAATTTGGGTCAGGCTCCTCATGTTATGGATTGACCATTGGACGTGTGGGGACCTAGATCTGGCATGTTGCATTCTTCTATGCGGATATGATGACCTTTTGGGGCCATCTTTGAGAGTTTATTTATTTTGTAAGGCTATGTGAGAGCCGACTGATGTTTTAGCATTTAATATTTGTTTGTAAGGGTTTATTTTTTCATGAACCAACTTGTGGCTAGGAATCAATATTTATAGGATGCTTAGGTAGTTGTTTAGGGGGGAGGATTTTTGGAAGAAAGGTTAGCAGCCTGCGAGCTTAGGAGCAGGGAGATTTCTTGGAAGTTTGAGTACAAGTTTAGATCTTTCTTGGGTGCCTACCAGTGTGTTGTGTGTTATAGACCTAGGCTAGCTGAATGCTGATGTTGGGGAAAAGATCTGGATCCTACGAGATCTTGTAGACTGTTACTTGCATTTTAATCGGCCATAACTGGGAAGGCCTTACAGCCTAACACATTGCATGTAATCTATAATTTGATGAATAAAGACTTCTGTTTGATTTCAGATCTGTTGTTGTTATTGTGTATTAACGCTACATATTGGTTTGGCTGCAAGGTCGGTCAATCCTTAATTAGATCCACCAGCCTTGACTGCATCAAGTGGTATCAGAGTGAAGTTTGTTCCTATTTGAGCAAAGTCTGTTCCTATTGGAACCAAGTGGATCTTGTGTGTTCGTGTCTAGATCTTGATTTGAAGATGCCTCTGAGGAGAAACCGTGAGATCTTTGAGGAAGAGGAAGCTACTGGAGAATTTAGTATTGATGATTTTAGGGCCTTGCAGAAACAAGTACAAGACTTACAAGAGGAATTGAGAAAGAAGCCTACCTTGAAAGAGGATAGTGATGATGAATATGAGGAAGATCATTTTGAAGAAACTGTCGAAGAAGCTAGAGATTCTGAGGAGAATCGAATTCTAAAAGCTATGTCTAAGATTGGGAAGAGACCTAAGATTGAAGTTTCTACATTTTTTGGAAGCCTTAGGCCAGAAGAATTGATTGATTGGATCAATGAGATTGATGAGTACTTTGAGTATGAAGAAATAGAAGATCCTGATAGGGTTAGATTTTCAAAGACTAAGTTTAAGGGTCATGCAAATATTTGGTGGAGAGAAGTTCAGTTGGAAAGAGGTAGAAGAGGAAAAGAAAAGATCACTAAGTGGAACCGAATGGTGGATAAGTTGAAGAAGCAATTCATTCCGGTGGATTATGAATTGGGCATGTTTAAGAAGATGCAAGCTTTGAAGCAGACTAACAAATCAGTACAGGAGTATACCAAGGAGTTTTATAGAATCCTAATTAGGACTGGTCATTCTAAAGATGATAAAAAGAAGGTTGCTAGGTATGTCTATGGTTTGAGACCTAATATTCAAGAAGAGTTACTTACTGTGCAGATGACAACAATCATTGATGCTTATCAGATGGCATTAAAGATTGAAGAGAAGTTGAATAAGAAGTATGAAGGAAAACAAAACAATAGGAACCGAGGTGGTAAAACTAGTGAGACAGTTGCTGAGAGTAATGTGACAGAGAATCCTAAGATTGATGTAGGATCTAGCAGTGGTCAAGTTACTAAAAATGCAGGATAGAGAGGAAAGTGGAAGAATGAGTTCACCGGTACTTGTTATAATTGTGGTGAAGCTGGTCATAGAAGTTGGCAGTATCCTAAGAAAAGGGCTGCACTGACTGCTGAAGAAGATATTGTGAATGTTGCAGAAAAAGGTGAGGCACTTATCACTAGGAGATTAGCTACATGTGTTCATGAACCGGTGCAAAGAAGGAATTTATTTAGAACCAGATGTAAGTGCAAGGATAAGGTATGTAATGTCATAGTTGATGGTGGCAGTTTAGAGAACTTTGTTTCAAATGAAATGGTTAGTAAGTTGAATTTGGAAAGAAGGGAACATCCTAATCCTTATCAGATTAGTTGGATAAAAGATGTTTCTAAGGTTAGAGTTGAAGAACAATGCTTGGTTAAGTTTCAGATTGGATCTTACCATGATGAGATATTGTGTGATATATTGCCTATGGATGCTAGTCATCTATTGCTCGGTAGACCCTGGTAGTTTGACAGGAATGTTTTGTTTGATGGTCATGCTAATACCTATGTGATTAGGCATGAAGGAGCTTGACATAAGCTGATACCTTTACAAGAGACAGGGGTTAAGGGATGTGGAGTTATCGGGTGTTGTCCTTATGAAAAACCTCAGGAGAAGAGGGTTGATGAACCTATTCTTGCGAAGTCTAGTTTGAAGAAGGAGAATGATGTCTCTAAAGAGTTTGTTGAGATGAAGAAACAAATGATCTTGTTGGTAGAGATGGTACAACAGATGGTGACATTTGTGACATAGAGAGATACAGATGATACTGAGTTGATTGAAGACTCTGGAAGGGATGAACCTTACCGAGGCACTGATGTGATCGGTAGTGGTTAGAGTTGGTTGCTATCAATTGCCGACCGGAGGGGTAAACAAAGTGGAAGACAAAAGGATTTTATGCATGAGACAGTGAATGAAGTGAAGACTACTTGGGATCAAGGACAAGAAGAGATATGGGTGAAGAAAAGATTTGGCATACTTGTTCTGATTCCCTTGAGGCATTCCTAATTACCTTATGAGAAAATATTTCTTACCTAGGGTGTCTGATGCAGGAGCATCCTAGGATTCTTGGCAATCCTATATTAACCAAAAACATGTTTGTCTTTGAAGGTAGATTGTTAGGTTTGATCTTGGTTAGGTGGAGTTCTTGCTCGGTTTGGGAGACTGGTTGCTCAGCTTATGTGGTTACCGAGGTGCTCAGTCTTTGAAGAACACTTAGTGACTAAAGGAATCAATTCACTGGCACTCAGTGATGAATGTGTTCCTCAGTCATGCTTGGTGTGGTCAGTCAACTGGTGCTCAGTTATTTCTTTTGTTGCTTGATGTTCTTGCTTACCGATTGGATTGTTTGGATAGATCAGCTTGGCCGACTGGTGCATTTAATTTGGGTCATGCTCCTCATATTATGGATTGATCGTTGGATGTGTGGGGACCTAGATCTAGTGTGTTGCATTCTTCTATGTGGATCTGATGACCGTTTGGGGCCATCTTTGAGAGTTTCTTTATTTTGTAAGGCTATGTGAGAGCTGAGTGATGTTTTAGCATTTAATATTTGTTTGTAAGGGTTTATTGTTTCATCAGCTGACTTGTGGCTAGGAATCAATATTTATAGGATTCTTGGGTAGTTGTTTAGGGGGGGGGATTGTTGGAAGAAAGGTTAGTAGCCTACGAGCTTAGGAGCAGGGAGATTGCTTAGAAGTTTGAGTACAATTTTAGATCTTTCTTGGGTGCCTACCAATGTGATGTGTGTTACAAACTTGGGCTAGCTAAATGTTGATGTTGGGGAAAAGATTTGGATCCTGTGAGATCTTGTAGACTATTACTTTCATTGTAATTGGCCGTAACTAGGAAGGCCTTATAGCCTGGCACATTGCATGTAATCGGTAATTTGATGAATAAAGACTTCTGTTTGATTTCTGATTTGTTGTTGTTATTGTGTATTTTTGCTGCATATTGGTTTGGCTGCAAGGTCGATTAGTCCTTAATTCGATCCACCAGCCTTGATTGCATCAAAATGAAATCAGTTACCTTTGTGTTTCACTTTTGATTATAATGCACAAATTTCTCTATGGTGACATTACTTCTAATATTTTCTTGGAAGAGAGCTATACCACTCCATGGAAATTCCTTTTAGGGATCTAGAAAATAACTTATGAAACACATAATCCATAGTGGAGTAGTCATTTCCCTAAGTCGTAAAGGAGTGAATGTGGATCTATGGATCACCATCACTACTATACCTTTAAAATTTAAGGGATTCATCCCTTGGCAGTAGTGGAGTAGTCAACACTAGCATAGTAAATAGACTGCAATGATAGAAAGAAGCTAATGAGCTTTTGTTGGCCACAGTAGACAAGTTTACAAGTTGTTGTAGTTGACTCATATTCTACAATATGGTATTTAGTACATAATTTCTAGGTGGAGGAGGAGGAGGATTTCCTCCACCTCTAGGTGGGGTTGATGATCCACTATGTGGAGTTCCTCCACTTCCACTTCTAAGGTTAGCACTAGTATTTTGTGAACCAAACCCAAAGGCATTTTTATTTATTATGATACTGATGCAGCCAAGGATAGGAGGGACCTCAAGGAAGTCAATCCAATCCTTGTAGCATGAGTCACATAATGATCCAAACTTCCTTATCTTTAGCTTATTGTAAGTTCTAGCTAGAAATTCACCCTTCTTAAAATAAATCATCACTTCATCTCCTACTATAAACTCCTTATGTCTTCTTTTCATTTATACTTTCTCCAAATGTTCTTTAACTTCATTATGCAATGATTTCATAACCTCTGTAAATTATTCTCCTTTTTCACTCATCTTTACCTCTTGATTGATATCCCTTAACTCTAATACTCCTTTATGATTCATGCTTGTGACTGTCTCAAATGGTGTCTTCTCTATACTCTTATTCACAAAATTATTATATGCAAACTCTTCTTGTGCTAAAACCAAATCCCAATTTCCAGATTTCTCTCCAACCAAACACCTTAAAAAATTATCCAACCTCCTATTTAACACCTCTATTTGTCCATGTGTCTGAAGATGAAATATAGAACTAAATTATAATTCAATATTCATCTTCTTTCAAAGTATACTCCAAAAGTAACCAACAAACTTACTATCCCACTCTAAAACTACACTCTTAGGTAACACATGCAATCTTACAACTTCTCTGAAAAGGAAATATGCTACATGTACTACATATATAGTCTTCTTACAAGGAATTAAATGTGACATCTTATAAAATTTATCCACAACCACAAATATTGAATCATTACCTCTTTGTGCCCTCAGTAACCCAAGTATGAAATCCATGTTAATATCTTCCCATGGTCTAGTTGGTATTGTCAAAGGTGTATAAAATCCAACATTTTGAGTACTTCCCTTAGCAACTTGACAAACATTGCATCTCTAAACAAATTTACTTATAGCCTTATGAATATGAGGCCAACAATAATTCTCACTCACCAAATCCACTATCTTGTCAATACCAAAGTGTCCAACTAATCCTCCATAATGCTTTTCCTTAATCAAATTATCTCGCATTGAACTCCTAGGAATACACAACTGAGATCCTCTGAATAACATACCTTCCTAAATGAAATAGTCCAACCATTTTCTTTAGTCTGTTGCAATAGGTTCTTTGCAAGCTCTCCAAGGTTTTACAAAATTTGGGTCCTCCTCATATGAAGTCTTCAGCTCATCAAATCCTACCACTCTAATCCTCATTTCTATCAGTAAATTCCTTCTTCTACTCAAGGCATCAAGAACCTTATTTGACTTACCACTCCTATGCTTCAACACAAATGTGTACCTTTGCAACATTGAACCATCTCATATATTTGTAATTCAACTTACCTTGACTATTAAAATATTGCAATGCTTGATGATTGGTGTACAAAACAAATTCCTTAGGCAATAGGTAATGTCTCCACTTCTTTAGAGCTTGAAGTATGGCATTAAATTATTGATCATTAACTGAATATCTTCTCTTGGAATCATTCAACTTCTCATTGAAATAAGGAATAGGTCTACCTTCTTGAGTTACCACTGCTCCAATTGCATTCCCACTTGCATCACAATCCACTTGAAATACCTAATTGAAATCTGGTAAAGCTAACATAGGCTGTTTAGTTACCTTTTGTTTTAGAAATTCAAAACTCTATTGTACTCCACGTGTCCACTTGAATTCCTTCCTATCCCCTCTCATTGTCTTAGTCATTGGATTAAAAACCAAACTAAAATTCCTAATGAACTTTTTGTAGAAACTAGCCAATACATGAAATGCTCTTACCTCTCCAACACTTTTAGGTGTAGGTCACTCAATAATTTCTTTAACCTTGTCAAGATCCATCTTCAACCCATCTATTGAGATTAAAAAAAACCCAAGTACACTATCTCTTCTTTCATGAAATAACACTTTTTGATGTTTATCAACAACTTCTCTTCCCTTAACCTCTACAACACTTTGTATAGGCTTAAATCTGCACACTCAAGAACAATAATTAGTAGCACTGATCGATCCAATAAATGAAATCAAACAACTACTAAATGATCACCTATGAACAACAAAATAAGAAGTAATACTAATCGAAAATAAGAAACCACAATAAATGCATGCAAATCGATCACAAAACTCCAACCCTCTATTGCTTCTCTTCAATCGATGGAAGTGGTTTCACTTCTAGTGATTTTGGCAACACTTCGACTCTGATTTTCTGAGAAAATGATCAAATGATATGATAACAAAACTTTGTAGTATGAAAGTGACAGAGGTTTGATGCATAAATTCTTGATGAAAATGTGAGAGATGAGTGTTTCTTATATAGAAAATTGGGTTTGAACGGACGGTCAAGATCGATCAGAGAAAATCACGATCGACAAATGAGAAGAGATGAGACTAAAGAAGAACCTGAAAAGTTTCTATTTCAAACTCAAGAAAATAGAAGATAAAATCATAATATATTTTTAATTTTTGGAGAGATAAAGTTGCCAAAAACTGAAAATGGAAAGTATGAGATTTTTTTAATTTTTTATTGTTAGAAAAAACAATTTTCGAGATTGTGAGGATTTTTAATTTTCAAAATTGATAATTCCTCACAAATTATTTTTTTCTGATTCTTGAAGATTTAACTAAATTAAAAATTCAATTAAATTAGAAAGATGGAATTAGTTGAAATTAAATAAAATTAAATGGAATTAAAATTGAGGGAAATTGAGATGAAAATTAAATTAATTTTGAGAATTAACTTAATTAAGATGAATTAAATTAGCTAATTTAAATAATTAATGATAACTATTTAGATTATGGGACTTTAGAAATGGATTTTAATTAACTAGTAAAAACTAATTAATTAAAGGTGATTAATTAAATAAACTTAACTATTTAATTAATTTAGTGTAAATGATTAAATTATCAAAAGATTTGAATCTTAGAGGAAATGAGATGATTAATTAATGATTGAAGAACCATTAATTAACAACAGAATAATTAGTGCATTAAATGTGAATTTGCAAGTCTGTCCATTTTTGGGTATTTTTATTTGCCCCTCTTTGATATAATGTGATTATGAGCATTGTATCAAAGAATTTTAGACTAGGTCATGCCCTAGCTTGCCTCGACGAT
Organism: Chamaecyparis obtusa; assembly: GCA_027943335.1. Lineage (NCBI taxonomy): Eukaryota > Viridiplantae > Streptophyta > Pinopsida > Cupressales > Cupressaceae > Chamaecyparis > Chamaecyparis obtusa. Next base: position 379,997 of record BSBK01001005.1, read on the forward strand.
AGCAGATGGTTTTATGCCCCTTCGAGAGATAGCTTGTGCAACAAATGATCTCTCAAAAGAAGAAGACAAATGTTGGATAAAATGATGAAAGAGAAGAGTAGTTAGTAAGAAGTGAAGATTTAGTAGATGATGATGATTGGTTGATTGACATTAGATTGTTAGCAAGAATCATGTCTAGTTTCAAGAAGGATCCATCATGTATAAGACTAGAGACAACACTTGGTTTCAGGGAAAACATACAATGTATAAGACAAGTGACAACGTCTGGTTTCAGGAAAGATACATCATGTATAAGACATGTGATCATTGACTGACTGACTATTTGATATAAATGATTTGAGAAATTTGAAAAATTTATGTATTGACCAATTTGACTGATAGAAGAAATGTTAGTGAGAAGTATGAATTAGTGAGAGGAATGATATAGGAGAAATGAACTAGATGAAATGAATTTATGCTATTCATGATGATGTATAGAGTCACTGCTAGAAATATTCCACTATTTTTCATTATTGTACTTTATTTGAAAATGAAGAGATTTGAATGCATCCAGATATTGGCCATCTTGATACTGCTACAATCTCTGTTGAAGAAAGCAAAAATTAAAAAAAAAGAATGTTTTGACATCGTCCTAGGGTTGTCTCAGATCATGGATGTGTGTAGCTGCCAGATTCGTGATAGTACTTATCATATTCATCCTACATCATCCTTGCCCCTATAATTTCATGAAACACTCCACAAATAAAAAACAAAAGAAATCAAGATTATGAATTGTCATAGCCACTCTCACCACTTGGTGGTATCCTTGAGGAGCATAGGAACACAATCAAGAAAGATAAATCAATCACAGACTAACATGACTAACTTTTTCAATAGCCTTACTGATCATTAATTGGTTTGATTTGATGTTTGATTTGATTGATTGTGTTTGGTTTAAGGAATGGACTACCCATATAAGACTAATTTGTCTGGTTTTGAGTGTATCTATCACCGTATAATACTATCATTTTGATTGATTGATTGATTGATAGATAACAGATTGGATTGTTGACAAAGATGGGTCTCATGAGTCCATTATTCATTTATGAAGCTCATCATTTCAATTTGAATTTTTTTAGATATTCACTTTCTTCTTATCATGGTATAGATGTGTTTATTGCAGGATTTTGATGTGTTTTATTTTTTTTATTAGTTTCTTCAGGATATTTTTTGATATTTTTGGTCCATCATAGGATTCATATGTTTGGAGTCAAGGTATGCGTGGTGTATTACATAGGCAAAGGCTCCTATCACAGACACCCCTAACATAGATTCCTTAGATGACTTGTTTTTAAATTTTTTATTTTTTAGGATTATTTTAGGATCTTTTATGATGTTTTTGATCATTTTTTAGGACATTTTGAAAATTTTAGGGATTTTTTCAAGATATATTTTGAATGTCTTTTAATTTTTTCAAGACATTATTTGAATGTTTTTAGATTTTTTAGGATATTATTTGAATATTTTTAGATTTTCTAGGACATTATTTGAAAGTTTTTAGATTATTTTTTCTAGACTTTCTACAATTTTTTAGGATTTATTCAGTCATTTTGAAAATTTTAGGATTTTTTTAGGTCTTTTTAGAATTTTTAGGAGTTTTTCAGGTCGTTAAAAGAGACTTCCCCTAGTCTAGTGAACTAGTACAAGTCATGGATAAGTGGTGTGAAGGCTTGACAAAGTTATAATCATTGGTTTTGGGTTTCATGCATAACAGTGTTTCCTAGTGAGTAAAAATCGATCATTTAGACTCATTGATGGTGGAGCAAGACTTCAACACTTGGCACCTATTTGCCAGGTTTTCACCAAGGTACCTACCCAATACCGCATGTTTGTCAGGTTATCATGAAAGGGCAATTTTTTCTCTTTACTTTTTTCTATTTTTCTATTTTTTGTTGTTGCTAAGTTTTCACCAAGGTAACTATTTTTTTTGTATTTTTTCATTTTCATTTTTATTTTAAATTTTTTTCAAGAACTTTTAAGATATGTACACTTGACCTTGGGATATTAGGTATAATAATTTTTTAGGTGCATTCGATTGATGTATCTAGGGAGAAGATCTCTCTCTTGGGTTGCCAATTGAAATGCCTCATTGTTTAAGGATCCAATAATGACATAGGTTCCTAACCAGCTTGCTTTAAATTTTTTGGGCTTCTCTCGATCTGCAAGATTTATGTCATTCTATTTAAGGACTAAGTCACCTACCTCAAATGTCCTTGGTATGAATTTTTTCTTGTAACTTCTACGAAGGTGGTTATGATAGCCTTGCAAGTGGTTTATTGCATTTTGATGCTTCTCATCCAATAATTCAAGTTCTGATAATCTAGCTTCCCTATAGTCTTCATCTGAAATAAAGTCCTTCACTAATATCCTGAGTGAGGGAAGCTCAAATTCAATAGGTAGAACTACTTATGTTCCATATATAAGGGAAAAGGGTGTTTCTCTTGTTGGAGTCCTTATGCTAGTTTAGTATGCCCATAGTATAGGACTAGGCTGCAAATGCCAATCTCGATTAGTTTCATTGACAAATTTCTTTAAATTTTGAGGATTGTTTTGTTAGTTTCCTCATCTTGACCGTTTCCCCAAGGATAGTAAAATGACAGGAAGTTTTGTTTGATTTTAAACTTCTCATAAAGATCCTCAAAATCTTTGTTTTTAAATGGTGATCCATGGTTAGTTATTATGGTTTGTGGAATTCCATACTGACAGATGATATAATTAAGGATAAACATGTATATCTACTTTCTAGTGATGAGTGTTAGGGGAATGGCTTCCACTCACTTTGTAAAATATTCTATTGCTGTGATTATGTACTTGTGACCATTAGAGGAAATGGGTATAATCTTTCCTACTAGTTTAAATCCCCACCTTGTAAAAGGACATGGTGAAGTAAGGGTTTGAAGCTCTTGAGATGGTGCATGGATGAGATCTCCATGTCTCTAGGATTGTCACCATCTTTATAAATACTCATGCACATCTATCTCTAGAGTAAGCCAATAATATCTCATCCTCAGGATTTTCTTCGCTAGGCTATTATCACCTAAGTGAGCCCTGAAAAATCCTTCATGTACCTCATACAAGGCTTTCCTAGATTCTGTGGAAGTAAGACATCGTAGGAGTGTACCATCTAGACCTTTTCTTTACAAAGTATTAGCGAGAAGGGTATTCTTAGAGGCTTTTCAGATAAGGGACTTCTTTTGGTTTTTGGACAAGTCAGGTGGAAGGTGATTTCCTTGGAGGTAAGCATAGATGTCTTTTTACTAGGGAGACTTAGGACCAACAAGGACACATACTGATTCTATTATGGATTTTTCATGCATCAGGATCATGAGTTGCTCTACCAAAAATTATAATATGGTTTCATTGCTTGGCATGTCAATCAAGGATGCTATGGTAGACATTGCATCTGCAACTTTGTTTTGGACTCTTGGAACTTGTTAAAAAATAATGTAGTAAAAGGAAGCACACAACCATTCTATCAATTACCTGTATGGGATCATTTTTCCATCTTTTTTCATGTAGTTTTTGACTTGGCTAATGAATAGCTATGAATTATGATAAACTTTCAAATTCTTAATCCCCCTTTGTATATCCATTTTTAGTCCTATGACTAGAGCTTCATACTCATCTATATTGTTGGTGCATGGAAATTTAAGGTGAAAGGATCTGGGAATTGCATCTCCTTGCGGAGTGATGAAAATAATTCTTGTGCTTGCACTATAGTTTGTATATGATCCATCAAAATGTAGTTGCTAAATTGGTATTGATGCTTCTATGTTGAAAACTGACTCATGAGGAAAGTCTAACACAATGGGCTAGTGATTTTGTAAAGGAGCTTCTGCCAATTGGTCTGCAACAACTTATCCTTTTATTGCCTTACGGTCCATATATTATATATCAAACTCAATTAAAATTATGACCCATTTTGCCATTCTTCCAGTTAATGCAGCTTTGCTCAATAAGTACTTCAATGGATCTATGTGATTAATGAGTTTGGTTTTATGAATCAACATATAATGCCTTATCTTTTGAGAGGTGAAGAAAAATGAAAGACATGACTTTTTAATGGATGAGTAGCTCAATTCATATCCCACAAGGGTTTAGATGATATAATATATGGCTCTTTCTTTTCCCTGATCATCATGTTGAGCCAAGGGAGCTCCTAGTGCTGACCTTATTGCCGAAATGTTCAAAAAAAGTGGTTTGCCAAGAGTTGGTGGAACTAGTACTAGCGAACTCAACAAATAGTTTTTGAAGATTTGAAATGATTTCTCACATTTTTCTATCCAGACAAATGTGACTACTTTATGTGATAAGTGTTGGAATGGATGACACTTACCAGCGAGTTGAGCTATAAACCTCCTTATTGATTGTAATCTTCCCTAGAGTCCTTTGAGTTGCTTTAGATTGGAGGGAGGAGGAATATATAGTATGAATTTTACCTTTTTAGGATCAACTTCAATTCCTCTGTATGGAAAAATGAACCCTAGGATCTTGCCAGATGTGACACTATATGAACACTTTTTTTGGTTCAACTGAACCTTGTACTCTTCTAACCTATCAAAATAGGTCCCAACGCTTGTAGATGTTCTTCTTTGAGTTTGGATTTTGCTAATATATCATCAACATAATATTCCATGGTCTCATGGATCATGTCATGAAATATCATTGTCATGGCTCTTTGATAGGTCACGTCTTCATTTTTCATACTAAAAGGAATTGCATTCCAACAATATGTGCCCCAAGTGCAAGTAAATCTTGTCTTGTGTTGGTCCTCAAGGGGTATCTTGATTTGGTTGTACCCCGAGAATCTATCCATTAATGATAGCATTTGGTTTCCTACTATTAGATCCACTATCATGTCTATGTTTGGCAATGAGAAGTCATCCTTAGGACAAGCTTTATTTAGGTCCCTAAAATATGTACATATGTAGATATCTCCTGAATGTTTTCTGACAGGCACTAAGTTTGATATCCAGTCTGCATAAGAGATAGATAGGTCTGATAAAACCAACATCCAAAAGTTTCTTTAACTTAACCTTAACTAGTAATGCAATGTGTGGATGCATTTTTCTTAGTTTTTGTTTCACGGGCTTTACATTTGGAAATAATGGTAAGTGATGTAATACCAATTTTGGATTAAGTCCCGACATGTTAGCATATGACCTTGCAAAATTTACTTTCCTTGCTTTCAATAATTCAATGATTTTTTCTCTTTCCTCAAGTGAGAGATATTTAGCCAAATAGATTCTTTTAGGATGGAGTTCATCTCCTAAGTTTATTTCAATGGTGTTCTTTGCCAGTAATGGTAATTTTTCTTCTTTTAAGGGGAGGAGTTCCAAGTTTCCATCTTCTGGCACCTTAGAAATCTTTTCAGTAGAAGATACGTCTTTATTTTTACCTTTTTATGGTCATGAAGCTCCTTTCGATTTTCACTTGATGACCTATTTTTTTTTTCTCTTTTTCTTTTCATTTTTAATTTTTTGATTGGAAAGAGGAGATGCCTCCCCAAAGTATGTTGACCTGTCTAAATCAAAGGAGAATCCAACCTTGTGGTCTCTTGATTGTATTCCTTCTTGAAGCCCTACAAATTCTTTAATGGCCTCATCATTTTAAAAAATATCCAAATCTGGACGTCCTTGTTGATCCTAGTCGACTAACTCAGGGTGGACTAGGAAAAGACTCATGCTAGGTGATGAATTAGTTTGGACAAAGGGAAATACAGTGATAGTTTTGACAAATCTGAAGTGGTGGATGCACCATTTAGGAATGCACATTGACATGTTTGTCAATGCAAGGTTCTTCCTCTAGGTTTAGTTGGTCGAATAGTTCATTTATGTGCATGGTGCTAGTGGAATGGGGGGAATTCCAAGGGGTATCTGGTTCAGAGTCATGGAGGGATAAACACTCATACTCGTGTGAATCATTCATGCTAGAAAACTCATAGTGTATCTCATTTTCCAGAGAATCAAGGATTTCCTGTTCGAGGGGAAATTCAGTGTTCATAGTTTCCACCTCTTGGGGCAAAAAATCATGGAAGTACATAATTGATCTAGGCATGCCCATGAATTTGCCCCTAGTTTTAATTAGTGACTTTTGGAACATCTCTCACTCCTAGTTTGATTCTAGATTGACCATACACTAGACCCACGTTGTTTCTTTGGGTAGACCTTGTAGTGACAATTCTATACTTCCCTATTGTCTTGCCCCTAGACCCGTGGTTTCATCATATCCAAATTGTTGTAACATGGTGAAGCCATGTCCATATCTTTCCAAGGGTAGTTGTAATAGAGGTGTGTCTTGAGGATATTGGTATAATCATGCGTTGATATTTGGATCAAAAGTATTTTCCTCACTTAAATCACCCCATTTGACCAATGTTGTGGGTGGGCATATGAAGATAACAGACTATGGTGCCTCAATTATCTCTAGGGGTCTAGGTTGGCAATAAAATCTTGGAGAAAAAGGTAATTGAGTGATGGTGAATGTCTCTTTTTAGTGATATTTTCCACAACCTTTGTCTTGGATTGATATTTTAATTCATGTCCTAGTTATGTCTTTGGGAATTGAACTGGAAGTAGAAGGCATATTAGCTTCCTAGTTTAGAGGCACCTGGTTCTAACCCTTAAGTTAGCATAATACTAGAAAGCATTTGGATCACATTCAATAAGGACCTCAATACCCTTATTTGGAAACTTAATGTACTAGTGACAGGTAGAAGGTACAACTTGCATCTAATGTATCCATGGCCTTCCTAACAACATGTTATAGCCTAGCTCTAGATCTAGGATTTGAAATGTGGTATCCTTCACCACCGGTCCTAATCTGATTTGCAGAATAAGGACACCCTTGGATGACCTTTCCTCTTCATTGTAGGCTTTGATATTTATCCTATGGGTAATATCAACACTAGACTCTGCATATCCCAAGGCTTTTATGACCTTTAGAGTACATATGTTTAGTCCTTCTCCACCATCAATGAGGACCCATCTAATCGTATGTTTATGTACTTGCATTAGAAGGTGCAAAGAATCATTATGTAGTAGCTTATACAAAGGCACATCCTACTTAGTGAATGTGGTATGTTTATGGGCTATGATATAGTTTATGATTTTTTGCATATTCTCAAGAGTTATGTCTCATGGGACAACAATGTTGTGAAGAGCTTGGTCAAGAACTTGCTTATACTAGGGAGATATGTGGAGTAGCTAAAAAATGGTTATCTTTGCGACTATTTTCTTAAGTTGATCCAAAATGATGGGATGTGGATTGGGATGTTGGATAGCATTTGTAGGTGCAATAAAAGTTGAAGTTACCCCTATTAGGAAGACCTTGGAATGAAAAGTTGTGACTGCACATTTTGAATTGTCATCTCTGATAGTGATTGTAGTAATTTAGTTTTCAACGCAATTAACATAGTTAATCACATTATTAGAGGTCAAGTAGGTATAGTTGACTTTCTTGGATTGGTTACCATACACAGGGGCCTTTCATTTGTTATGATTATGCAATAGATACTTAAAAATAGTGTGATTTGTGGTGCCTCAAGGTTTTGGATTATCAACATCAATTGATCCTTGCTTGATCAAATCTTGGATAGTGTTCTTCAATAAAAAATAGTTTGAGGTTTTATGACCTTTAATGTGGTGATATTCACAAAATTCATTATCATTCCACCACTTAGGTTTGAATGCACCATGTTGAAATTCTCATATTTCTAATAAAGTGATCATATTATTTAGGATCAACTTCTTCAATACTGATTCAATCAGTTCACCTAGTGGGGTATACTCGCACTTTGGAAAAAGGTTGTCTTGGAATATGTGGTACATTGGGTTGAGCTTGTGAAACATTGACAATTTGAACCTTCGTGTTAGGAGTTTCATTGTTCGCCAATGGTGTGTGCATTACCTGGGTTGGATTTTGCACATGTGTCCATTTTAATGAGATTTTCAATTGGGCATAATTAACTATATTAACATCAACAACATCATCACTGGTGACATTTTTGTTCTTATTCCACCATTTTAATTTTTTAGCGTTGTTCTTGATGGTGCTAGGTTGATGAGGATCAGAGAGGACTCCTCTTTTGATCAAGTTTTTCTCGCATTTGATGCCTCACTCAATTAGTTGTTTAAAATTAGGCGCAAGTTGAAGTTTAACAGTGTAAGCCATATCTGGGATAAGGTTGTGTGTGCTAAAATGTTGTCACACTTCTATGAGTTATTAAATCCAAGATTTCTCAAGAATGAGGTCTCAAATGGTGACTCATAGCTCTCTATTCATGGAGTGCAAGGGTTTGTAATGGAGGCCCTCAGATTAGACCTAGTTTGTGCCTATGCAAGTAAACCATAAAATAAGATATTCAAAGAGGAAAATCAAGAATGCTAGTCTCTATGATCATCAAGTATGTATGCAAATGAAAATGGAAGCTATTCTATATGATAACAATGCATGAAAGCAAACTAAGCTATGAAAGGAAATTCTTATACAAGATTATTCTATGAAAGGAAATATGAATCTAATCTAATATGCAAGTGCAAAATTAATCTAAATGGATTGCCATGAAGCATGAGAGAAGAAGACAAGAAAAGAGAAGTTGCAATATCCAGCTCAAGTGCTCAAGAATCTTCTCCAAAGTTGCTCTCCAAACCTGCAGCATAACAATACAAAAATTTTCTATTATGTAAAAGAGAAGGAGAGGGCTCCTTATAAAGGAAAGCAGATGGTCAAGATTAAGAGGAAAAAAGAAATGAGCAATGGTGGAGATTAAATCTTGGTTGATCCATGTGCTCAAGATTCTTCAAGAGGCAAAAGGATGAAAAAGGCCCACCACTTAAAAGTATGTGCAATCAAAGTGGAGAGAAAAAAGGATTTTTATTTATTTATTATTTATTTTATTTCCTTTTTCAACACAAAGAGATATTTAAGTGGGAATTTTATTAAAAGAGGAATTTTATTTTAATAAGATGATTTATTTAATTAAAAGGGAAGTTTTTCTTTTACTTAAATGAGGCTTAGGATAAAAATGATCAAACCTTCAGAAATATTAAAATAATTAAATTAATTACAATTTGATCAAGGAAATTGATTTAAATTGAAAATATTGCAAAGCATTAATTTAGGAAATTGATAAATTGATGAATGGGGGCCCAAAGTCTAGGTGACCATTTTAGGCTGCATACATTTGCCCCTCTTTGACTAATGTGTGATCTTTATGGGAACACATGTAGTCAAAGAATGAAGTTGAAGTGTGAGATCGATTTGGGATCACAAAACAATCCAGACGTGTGATCGACATACATGAACACATCTGGAAAAAGATAAGATGATTGAAAAAGACAAGGCCAACACCCCTGTAAATAGGTAATTGTCAAGTCTCAAGCAAGGTTTGATTGATATGTTTGATAAAGCTGAATCAAGGATTGAAGTTTGATAGGTACTGCCCCCTTGCGATCAAAATTGAAATGAGATAGAGGAGAAATAGTAAATTGATAAATTTGATCAAATTGAACTAAAGATAAGGTTCTTGATGAAAGATGAAAGATGTAAGGATCACTGAACCAAGTTAGATCATCAAGCAAGATTATGCCCCAAGTTTGAATTAGAAGAAAAGAAGTGGGGTGAAAGTGAATGGAAGATCAAAGTTTGGAAGAGGTGGAAAGAAATGGAGAGAAGAAAAATAATGCCTCAAAATCAATCAACTGTTTAAGATAGGAAATTTTGATTGAGATCATGAAAGAAGATAAGGAAATGAAGATCAAAACATGATCACAGTTGATTAAAAGTCCAAAAGAAAGATGAAGGAAAACCCTCTCAAACTCCTAATGCATCCTAAAAATGCAAATTAACATGAAGTCTAACAATGCAAGCTACATGAAAATGCAAAGGTGTACTTGTAATAGAGAAACTGTAACATAGGATTTTGTGTTCATCATTCATTAGAGAATGTTAAGGAACTTATTTTCATCATTGGGCCAGTATTAACAAACATCAGAAAATCACACAATCATCACTAGTCACAAGCACAACTATGAAGATATGAATGTGATTGATATCGGATTGGAATGTGGAAAGATTATAACATAAGCATCAAAGACATAAAGATCAAGATGACTTCGATGTTAGCTTACCCAATTTAATGTAGCAAAACCATGCTCTCATCAAGACAAAGATGTCAGGATGACCACAAGAACGGTTGTGCAAAAACAATCAAGGATGATGCCTCAAATCTCCTAAGTGTTTCAAGGGAACAACGAGAGACACTCAAGAGGTTCAAGACCATAGCCACAAGTAGAAAGCAAATAAAAACATGCCCCATGCCCCAAGTCCTCTAGCTATGCATCCCAGAGAGACTTATTAAACAAGGACACTCAACGAAAATCAATAACAGTTAGCACACAAAGAAAAGATCATGACATAGCTCAAGCATTAAGTGTTGTGTTTAAAAAAATTGAAGTGTGTTCATTGATACCGAGTTCTGAGGATGAGGATCGAATGCTTGCAAGTAGGTAAGATCACATGACAAAACTGGGTAAGACCAAGCCAATAAGTGTTGAAAAACACTCTGTGCCAGGGGTTGTGTTGAAAAACACAGTTGGGGTGGTGTTGAAAAACACTGTTTGTGAGGTGTCCTAAAGACTAACACATCCAAGAGACCAAAGCTAACATAGTTATGCCCCCTAGATAAAGACAAAGACAAAGACCAATTCCAAACCAAGGCAACAAGGATAAGGCATGATGGAGAAAGGTCAAGGGTTGAGGACGCGTGCTAAGAAACAAGAGTGCAAAGGCCTCAAGTAGCACCCATTTCTAGGTTTTCACCACTTGGATTTTATTGTATTTCTCTCTCTCTCTCTCTCTCTCTCTCTCTCTCTCTCTCTCTCTCTTTTCAGGACTTTTTATAAAATTTTTTTTGTATTTTTGCTACCAAGGCACCTATTTCCAAGTTTTCACCAAGGGACTTTTTCTTTTTTTTTTTTGAATTTTTCTATTTTTTTGGTATTTTTGGAATATATAATTTTTTTGAGATACATCAAAGTGCCTATTGCTAGGTTTTCACTAAGATGATCATTTTTTCAGGACATTTTCCAATTTTTAGAATTTTTTACAATATACCATTTTTTTAAAAAAATTTCAGGATCAATAAGTATGTACAAGGGATGCCCCCAGATAGAACGAGCATCATGGATATAAGTTCTTCAGGTGCAAGACATTGATAGGATCAGGGAGCTACTCTCCCTCTTCAATAGATAATAAATAAGCACCTGTCCCAAAAGCTATTGTAATGATGTAAGTCCAAGCCAATTAGGTTCAAATTTTCCCTTTTGATCTCTATGCTATTGATTCTTAGGATTTTCACGTAGGACAAGATCTCCCACTTGGAATTCTCAAGGGTGAACCTTTTTGTTAAAGGCTTTGGACATACACTTTTGATAGACCCTCATGTGGTCAAATGATGCTTGATGTTTCACATCTAGAAGTTTTAACTCTTGAAGTCTCATGGCATGGTAGTCTTCATCTATAACTAGACCTTTGAGAGAAACTCTAAGTGAAGGAATCTCAACCTCTAAAGGTAACACTGCTTCAACACCATATGTAAGGGCAAAAGGAGTAGCCCAGTAGGAGTATGAATACTTGTTCTATAAGCCCATAAAGCCAGATTTATCTGTGAATGCCAATCTATACCATTCTTATGAACTATTCTATGTAGGATTTTAAGAATCATTTTGTTTGATGCCTCTGCTAGACCATTTCCTTGTGGGAAGTAAATGGAGGACCAATGTTTCTTAATCTTGAATTTCTTGCAGAGTTTCTTAAGGTCCTTATTTTTGAACTGACCTCCATTATCAGTGATAATCTTAGAAGGCACTCCATATCGACAGATGATATGGTTCATAATGAATAGAGAGACTGTCTTGCTCGAGGCAACAAAAAGTGGGACAACTTCTACCCATTTAGTGAAGTAATTAGTAGCAGTGATAATAAACTTATATCCACCTAATGAGTTGGGATGAATCTACCCAACAAGATCGAAGGCCCAGCACTGAAATGGCCAATGAGATATAGAAGGAATAAGCTCCCTGCCTAGAGCATGTATCAGGTTACCATGTTTTTGACACTTTTCACATGACTTTGCAAAAGCTACTGCATCAATCTACATCGTAGGCCAATAGTACCCCACCCTAAGAAACCTTCGGGCCATGGAAAGACCATTGGAATGTCCCCCACAAATGCCCTCGTGAATGTCAACTAATGCTTGGTCAGATTCTTCCTTTCCTAAGCATCTAAGAAGTGTTCCATCTAGACCCCTCCTATACAAATCACCAAAGATAAGGGTACGATGAGAGGCATTTCGGGTAAGGTTTCTGCATTTAGATCAGTTAAAGGTTTCAGGAATAATGCCATCATGAAGGTATGAGTAAATAGCACCATGAAGGGATGAATCATGACCAACAAGGGTACAAATAACATGGCTTTATTGGGAGTCATAGATAGGGTAATTTAGCTCTTCCACCAAGAATTCAAATTTGGGTTCATGTTGCTCTAACTAAAGGAGTGAAGCAAGTGTAGCCATAGAATCAGCTGCTTTGTTTTTTGCTCTAGGGATTTGCTGAAATGTGACAAATGTGAAGTATCATTTCAAAGAATCAACCATTTTCTTGTAAGGTACTAGTTTTTCATCTTTTGTTTGATATTGTTCATTGACTTAGTTGATTATCAGCTGTGAATCCCCATAGATGTGTAACTCTGTGATTCTCCATTCTATGGCCATCTTAAGTCCATTTTTTAAAGCTTCATACTCAGCAATTTTGTTTGTACATGGGAACAATAGCTTGTAAGACTTAGGAACTGTGTATCCATAAGGAGAGACAAAACACACTAGCTCCTGAACCATTTTGCATAAAAGATCCATCAAAGAAAATCCTCCATGTTCTTTCAGTCATATACATGAGGTGCTCATCTGGGAAGTCAACTTGAATAGGTACACTATCTTGAATTGGGAAATCAACCAATTGATCTTCTATGGCTTTATGCTCAATGTACTCTATGTCAAACTCAGAAAGGATCATCATCCATTTAGCAAGTCTACCTATGAGGGAAACCTTATCGAGTAGATACTTGAGTGGATCAATTTTTGCTATGAGGTGTATTGTGTGCGCAAGCATGTAATGTCACAACTTTTGGGAAGCAAACACAACTGCAAGGCAAGCTTTCTCAATGTTGGTGTAGTTAACCTCATATGAAACAAGAGTACGACTAATGTAGTATATTGCTCTTTCTTTCCCATTGTCATCAAGTTGAGCTAGTAATGCCCCCAAGGAAGATTCTTTCATTGAAACATATAAAATAAGTGGTTTCCCTGGGATAGGAGGCATTAAAATTGGAGGATTTGCCAAGTATTTCTTGATTTGGTCCATGCTCTTTTGACAATCCTCATTCCAAGAACATTTGACTCCTTTGTGTAAGTTTTTATTGAAAGGTTGAGCTCTATCTACCAACTGTGAAATGAACCTCCTTATGGATTGAAGACATCCTTGAAGACTCCTCAATTGACTAATATTTTTAGGAGGTGGCATATCCATGATTTCTTGTACCTTTTTAGGGTCTACCTCTATTCCTTTTGCTGAAATGATGAATCCTAGTAGTTTTCCAGAGGTGACACCAAATGCACACTTCTTAGGATTTAACCTTTGTTGAAATTGTTCCATGCGATCTAGAATGGCTTCTAAATCATCTAAGTGTGTATCTCTTTTCTTAGACTTGGCCAAGGTGTCATCTACATAATCTTCCATTTTTTTATGCATCATGTCATGAAAAATAGTTGTCATAGCTCGTTGATAGGTAGCTCCTACATTTTTTAATCCAAAAGGCATAACGTTCCAACAATAGGTACCCCATGCACAAGTGAATGCAGTCTTTTATTAATCTTCAGGAGCTATCTTGATCTGATTGTACCCAGAAAAACCATCCATCAAAGAATAAATCTCATAACCTGCAATCATGTCCACTATCATGTCTATATTGGGGAGTGGAAAATCATCTTTTGGGCATGCTCTATTGACATCTCTAAAATTTGTGCAAATGCGAATGGATTTATCATGTTTGGAAACTAGTACAATTTTTGATATCCATTCAGCATAGTCAATAGCTCTTATGAATCCTACACTAAGGAGTTTCTCTAATTCTGCTTTGACTAGAAGAGCTATGTGAGGATGCATCTTTCTCAATTTTTGTTTGACTGGTTTTACACTTGGAGGTATGGAAAAGTGATGCATAATAAGATTGTTGTCCAACCCTAGCATATCTGAATAAGTCCAAGCAAAATTGATCTTCTTTTTTTGTAAGAACTTGGTGTAGGCTTCTTTTTCTTGTGGTAACAAGGACTGAGCCAAGTGTACTATCTATGGAGCCTTATCTATACCCAAGTTGACTGCTTGTGTTGGCTCAACAAGAACTGAAGATTTGTCTTGAAAGTAGCTAGGGAGATGATCAAGTACCTCATCCTTAGGCACCTTAGAGAGGTTTTCACCCTTGGATATGTCATTTATTTTTACTTTTTTTGATTTTGACACTGCCACACAGTGGTTTTCACCATCAGAAATCTTATTATTTTTTTCTTTTCTTTTTATTTTGTGACTAAGGTACTTGATGTCTGGCTCTATCATGCTAGTAGCCGGTTCACTGGTGGAACATACTACAGGTTCAATGGTATTCAAGTAACAAATTATCTCATAATCATTTTGGAAGGTTAAGAGCTCAGGTTCTTGATAACGTTGGGACCAATCAATGAGGTTAGGATAAGCAAGAGGTAAGTCAATGACTAGTTCAAGGTTATGGATACGAATGGTATCATCTCTGGTGACTAAAGAGTCAGAGTCCGTCAAGTATCCTTCTAAGCTACCCAAATCAGAATTCATCCTAACAAGTGAAGAATCATCCACAAAGGCAACATGTGGGTTCAAATCCTCTAATCCTACACATGAATCATTAGCTACCTCAGGTTGAGAGCTATAAGTATGGATGACATCAACATTCATGTCACTATAAAAGGCTCTAAGAGAGAATCCCATTCATACTCATGTGAATCTATTTCTGAATCCCGACGAGGATGTTTACACCATGAAGGTTTGGGACATCTTGATGTGGAAGCTCTAATATCATCAAGGGTAACATCTCTCTCCATCAAATGAATAATATTCTTACGTTGACATTTTTTGATGGGATCTTCTACATTTGATTCTTCTTATTCTAATGTGGCAACTATCACATGAGCAATTGGATTATCTAAATCTCCCCAAAGGAGATTGGTGGAAGGGACCCAATATTCACACATATCTTGTTGATTTGTCAAATTAGGTAGGTATTTTAGCTCATCTTCACTATCTGAATCATCAAGGATAGGAGTAGTGCTCTTGTTATGATTTCCAAATCCTAGGCTGGCTGTCTTCTTAGACTTGCATCCAAAAATAGCATGATCAAGAGGTTCAGCTCTAGCATCCAACCTATGACTAAGAGGGTCATGTCCAGGATAGCCCATCTTCTTGACAAAAGTATACCCTCTTCCATACACCTTAGGAGAGGGAGAGAAGTTCTCATTGTGCATGTATTTATCTTCTCTATAAATCTAGTCTTTAACAATTACCTCTTCTTTCTCATCTTGAATAGGCACTAAGGACTCTATAAATATACCAAATAAAGTCATAGATGAAGAGGAAGGTCTTATTTCCTGGGAAGGCTTGCCATAAGATCTAGGTGAAACTGGAAGCTTTGTAAAAGCTTAAGTTGATACCCCCCTACACCAAGGTCTATCGACTTGAATTTGTCTTTGCATTTTGTTAAGATTGCATTGAAATCTTCTGCTTCTCTATTGAGGGGAACATGAGTACTTGATGAAATTGAGTTGACAGATAATGTACTATCCCCAGGTATACAAATTTCTACTCCATTATAGGGGAACTTAACACACTGATGGTAGGTAGATGACACTACTTGCATATCATGGATCCATGGTCTACCAAGTAAGATATTGTATGCTAGAGGACCAACATCAACAATTTGAAACAAAATATCTTTCTCAATAGGACCAATCCTAATAGGAAGGATGACCAACCCTTTCAAACTTCTTTCTACCTCATTGTAGGCTTTGATTGTGATCTTCTTTCTGGTATCTATGACTTCTTCTGAATAACCCAATGTCTTTAAAAAACTTAAGGAATAAATATTGAGCCCAACACCCCCATCTATCAACACACACCTGACACGGGTTTTGTGAATCATGACTTCAATATGAAGGGCAAGATTGTGTGGGTGGATCAAAGCTTTATCATCATCCTCTAAAAAGGTAAGGTAATGAGGGCTAGGGATATGATTAACCATGTTTTGGAATTGATCCACATCTAAGTTGGTAGGAACATTTGCTGCACGCAAGGCATCCTTAAGGACTTGCTTATGTCTTGAGGACAACTCTAAGAGCTCAAAGATTGAAATCTGAGCTGGGGTTCTTTGCAAATGATCAACAAGATTATAACTCATTTTGGGGTTAACTGCTGGTTTTGAGCTGACATTCTTGGATGCCACTTGCTTTGGTTTACTGGGTTGATTTGAACTAGGTCCTCTAATGACAATAGGACCTTGACTTCATGTGACAACATTAAGAGCTTGGGATGACCTTCTAGAGTTAGGACCCCTTAGCACCATAATAGGTTCTTCACCAAAGATAGGAGGAGAGTCCATGTCTAGATCATATCCATAGAGATCTTTATTTTTCATCATATTGACATTTTCTTCCACAACTTCAAGCATGTTGACCACATTTTTCATAGCTGTGTAAGTGTAGTTGATCTTAGCTTTGCCATTCTTAGGTTTAGAGGTTTCCCCCTTCTCATACTTAGGCAAAGGTTCTTTGAAAGAATTATGATCAACATTAGTGTTCAATCCATCTATTTGAAGTTTTCCATTCTCAATGAGATCCTGGATGATATGCTTAAGTTTCCAATAGTTTTCAATATTATGTCCAATGCCATTATGAAACTTGTAAAAGGCTTTCTCATCCCACCAATGTGGCTCAACATCAGGTATATGATGCTTTGCGGGATCTTGAGGATGCACAAGATTATTGGCAATGAGTGTTTTGAAGACATCCTCATATGAATCCCCAAGTTTTGAAAATTATCGCCTCTCCTTCTTAGGCTTATCTTGATATCTTGGCTTATACTCTTGTTGGTTATATGAGTTGAGCTTCATAGCTTAAAAAACACTAGACAAGTGAAGAAAAACTTGGTCCTTAGGTTGAGAAGAGTCCACAACTCCATCATTGACCATTTGTTTGTTCCTGTTCCAATGTGAGTTTTTCCCTTTATCCTTATTAGAGTTGTTATTTTGACCATTGTTGTTGTTTTTGTTGTTGGTCAAAATTCCTTGTTCTTTCAAAACTAAATAGATGTAATTATATTTGAAATGTAAAAAAGTATATTGATATGAAAGCTTGAACACAAAACTAAATGTAAATCAAACCTCCATGGTTGTATGCTTGGAATCCACCTTGATAGAAGAATGTTGATGGATCTTGAAGATGAACAAAGGACTTGAAGGAAGATCACACCATCATGATGGCTAGATCTAGGGTTTGAATGATAAATCTTGAATGCTTGAACCAAATCCCTTCAATATCTTGAATTCTTGAATCCTTGATCTTCAATGGAGAACTTGGATGGAGAAGAAGACTTGAATACTTGAATGAATGCTTGCTTGATCACCTTGAGAGCTTGAGCACTTGAAATGTGAATGATGGATGTGAAAATGGGAGAGGAAGGCCTCCTTTTATAGTGATCTAGGGCACACTCCTCTAGATGGGCCACCTTGGAGAATTAAATGCCATTAGGTCCTCACCTTTAGAAAATATACCTAGATTAAATGCAATTAAAGGATTTACCATCCCAAAACCTGAAATGGCCGACCCAGAAGTGGGAAATTAAATCTCCCGAAAGCCCAAAGCTCGGAGATTCTAAAATTTGAAATTTTGGAGAAAGGGGTCAAAGTTGACATTGACCCTAACCTAGTCAGGGTTGACCTAAGACATTGAACTTTTTCTTAGGTTGACTCAAAACTAAATTAGGAGGTCCCAGGGATGCCCAGAAACCTAGAAATGATGCCAGAACATGACAGAATGTTAGGAATAGACATAAAATCCTATGATTACTAAAATGAAGGCTAGGAGGATCCATTTCTAAATCCTACCTAGAAAATAGAGCCATGGAAGAGGGAAATTAAGGAGAATCCTTAAGATCCTAACCCTAATTTCACCTAGAATGAAGCAGAAAAGAAGTGGAAAGCAGGGAGAAAGCCAGATCAAAGCAAAGACCAATTCAAGGCATCCAATATGACCCCAAACCACTTATTCGGAGGGCTAAATGCTCTTAACATGGAAGTGCTTCCATTTTAAGATGATACATTAAGCCCCCACTTTAGCAAGAGTATGGATTCGATGCAAACTCTTGGTAAAGGAGAAGAAAGAGAAGATCCAAGTGGATTCAAAAAGAGATAAAACAACACTTAGCAAAGGACACAAGCCCCCAGACTAAGGATTCTAACTCAACATACATGCACGAGGGTGTGAAACAATAAAACTAAAAGAACAAGGGTTAGCACTAAACAACCCAAATCAATTAGCATAAGAAACCTCACTAAGAAATATTCCTCATGTTAATATCATATTTGGAAAGCTATCATAAAAGCATAAATGTTTACATAAGAAAGACAAGAGCAACACTATAGACAACATAGCTTCATGATCCTGTCCTACTAGCATGAAAGAAGAAAAAGAGAGAAAGGAGAAAGTGATTACCTCACCCAGTAAGGTGCCCACCTTACTGTGAATCACCCTGGAGGGAGAGCCCAACAGGTTCACCCATAAACTATGCTTGCAATTGTAATGCATCTTCTGATGACTTCTGGAATATTCATAGATCCACCTTCTTGTATCACTATGAATATGAAATGCATGTCTCCTTAGGATTTAGCAACTTATGTGCATTACCTTCAGAAGATTTAGCATATAGGTGCGTGTCTTTTCAAGATTTAGCAACTTATGTGTGTTACCTTCCAAGATTTAGCATATTTGAAACTGGAAATGCGTGTCCCTTTAGGATTTAGCAACTTATGTGCGTTACCTTCAGAGGATTTAGCATATTGAAAAATTTGAAAAATGCGTGTCTCCTCAAGATTTAGCAACTTATGTGCGTTACCTTCAGAAGATTTAGCATATGAATGCATGTCTTTTCAAGATTTAGCAACTTATGTGCATTACCTTCCAAGATTTAGCATGTAAAAATAAAAAAACTATAGTACAAGGGAGGCCCTATATATGCCCCCCTCCTTAATATGACAAAAACATACTATTTTGACATGTTAAGGAAAGAAAAGAACAAGGATAAAGCCTTCTTCAGAATCAAGACAATATCCATAGACAACACCCAGTCCAAGCCAAGAAAGTCACACCTCCTATGAGGCCATGGAAGGGATGAATGTAAAGAGATATCATGCAAGAAGTGAAAAGAAAGTAACCCTTATGAGGGTAGCACACTATTCAGTTTCCAAGGTGAGAGAGATATCCACCATGGAAACCCAATGTCAAACAATAAAATAGGTTATGATCAAGGACAAAGATCCTTAATGCAAACCAAAATTTTCATGTATGATTGAATATCACATAATAGATAAATACTGCTTACCCAAGGAAAGAGGTGAAATCCTAGAAAAAATAAAAAAGAAGGAGATGGCATCCTTGCCCCCCAAGGTTAGACAAAGATGGAAGAGGATACCTACTTCACAATTCAAGGAGATATCCTATTTACAACAATGTATACCATATTCTTAGCGAGGGATATTGACCCCATCATTCAAGAGTATAGATAATCATGAAAAGAATATGTCACTCATGGAAAAGGATCCTCAAATGAAAGAGATCTTATCAACAAGACCCCCCACCAAAGAGGAGTGCTTTAGATAAAATATCAACTTTCAAAAAGGAGGGAACAAAGATTCAAGGAAGAGGCAGAGGAATATGTGAAATGAGGGAAACAACTCTAACACCAAAGCAAGGGTAAGAGTTTATAAAGAGTATAATTTGCAACATACAGAAGAAGTGACGACTTAGGACAATAACTTCTCATATAAGAATATTATCCATAGTCAAAACATCTATCAATATGATGAAATAATATTGCAATATAAACAAATACCACTAAGCTAGAGAAAGCCACTCCCTAGACAAAGATAAAAGAAAGAGGTACCTTGCCCCCCAGAGATAGAGACAAGGGATACCTTTGAAAAACAAATGTCATAGAAAAGATATCTTGAAAAGAAAATATAAATTCTATGGATGATTAAAAACATAATGCAAAGCCATAGAAAAAGAAAGGAGAGAAAGAATACCAATTAAGCCCCAATAAAAGACCTAATGGATCCTAGGAGACTGGATGAAGATACACCTCTTGCCCCCCAGTCATGAGACAAAAGGTGAAGAACATTTATATTATATCTAAAGGAGGGGAATCCCCTATATCAAAATTATGAAGAAATTGTAAAACTGCACGAGAGTGAGATATAATTCCTAAAGCAGCTCTTTCTCTAACATATGCCTTGAAATGTTTACAATCAACAAGTAAGTGTTTGTTACTATAATGAAAAGGACATTTATATTTGTATAGAGCATCTATCGGCATAGGTTTAAAGATTTCTTTCTTAGAATTCATTATCTCAACATATACCTTTTTAGCAATTTCTTGTCGAGTATTAGGGTTATCTAATATAGGTGTGGGGAGAGGAGGATGATGTTTAGCATCACCTACCTTAACTTGAGATTTTGAACACCCAACACCATACATATTCAGTTTAGGGGGTAGATGAATAGGAAACCTAATACCATGTTCATTAATGCCTAGCCCTAAACCTTTATAACCTTATTTAGTCACCATATTATATCTAGTAGTATACATATTATGTAAAGCTTCTATAGGAGGGGATTGTTTATCATGCTCATGAGTAAAGGTTGTATAAGGTGGTATAGTAGGTTTTGAAGAAGTTTCTGTACCCTTTCCCTTAATATCATCATGAATAAGAGGAGGTAAATCCAATAAATCTTGCACATCCACATCCTGCACTATAGCTTGAATCCCATCATAAGTAGGGGAAGAGCGAGGATTAACAGATGGAGAATTAGGTATTGGAATAGGAAGATTAGGATTAAGACTAGGATTGATAGGATTAGGATTAGGATTAGGAAGATTAGGAGATGGTGTGTCATCTTCCAAATTCTTCACATAATCTAAAAGATGAATAAGGCTACCACATAAATCCCTATGAAAGGTTTTAAATGTAGGCAGACTAGTGTCGGTTAACTTCACAAAAGCATAAGCAAGAGCAAAGTGAAGGGTCATCAACATAATGAAGTGAATAATACTCTCATAAACATCATAGGTATTATAAAGAGATGCTAAAAGAAGAGTGATAAAGAACATAACCATGCACCAAATCATCTTAACAATCACCATAGAAAATGAAATGCAAGAAATATTTTTGGATTTTATTGAATAATAATTTTTTTTGTATTTTTGTATTTTGAAATGCAAGTGCAAAAACTAGATCTAAAAAGGCAATCTAACACCAAAAATAAAGAGAGTAAGCTTGTCGGGTTCACCAAAATGAATAGATGTAGGTGAACACACAAGGGAATATAAAGGAAGATCTAACACAATAGAGCATCTAAATCCACAAAAGAAAAGGGGTAAGTATGTCGGGTTCACCAAAATGAATAGATGTAATTGTATTTGAAATGTAAACAAGTATATTGATATGAAAGCTTGAACACAAAACTAAATGTAAATCAAACCTCCATGGTTGTATGCTTGGAATCCACCTTGATAGAAGAATGTTGATGGATCTTTAAGATGAACAAAGGATCTTGAAGGAAGATCACACCATCATGATGGCTAGATCTAGGGTTTGAATGATAAATCTTGAATGCTTGAACCAAATCCCTTCAATAGCTTGAATGCTTGAATCCTTGATCTTCAATGGAGAACTTGGATGGAGAAAAAGACTTGAATACTTGAATGAATGCTTGCTTGATCACCTTGAGAGCTTGAGCACTTGAAATGTGAATGATGGATGTGAAAATGAGAGAGGAAGGCCTCCTTTTATAGTGATCTAGGGCACACTCCTCTAGATGGGCCACCTTGGAGAATTAAATCCCAATTAGGTCCCCACATTTAGAAAATATACCTAGATTAAATGCAATTAAAGGATT
This sequence comes from Chamaecyparis obtusa, assembly GCA_027943335.1. Classification (NCBI taxonomy): domain Eukaryota; kingdom Viridiplantae; phylum Streptophyta; class Pinopsida; order Cupressales; family Cupressaceae; genus Chamaecyparis; species Chamaecyparis obtusa. The sequence continues at coordinate 402,342 of BSBK01001005.1, forward strand.
TACCATCTTGAAACCTGAAATGGCCAACCCGAAAGCGGGAAATTAAATCTCCCAAAAGCCCGAAGCTCAGAGATTCTAGAATTTGAAATTTTGGAGAAAGGTGTCAAAGTCGACATTAACCCTGACCTAGTTAGGGTTGAGCTTGACCCTGACCTAGTCAGGGTCGACCTAAGACATTGACCTTTTTCTTAGGTTGACTCAAAACTGAATTAGGAGGTCCCAGGGATGCCCATAAATATAGAAATGATGCCAGAATAGGACATAATGTTAGGAATAGACATAAAATCCTATGATTATTGAAATGAAGGCCAGGAGGATCCATTTATAAATCCTACCTAGAAAATAGAGCCATGAAAGAGGGAAATTCAAGAGAATCCTTAAGATCCTAACCCTAATTTCACCTAGAATGAAGCAGAAAAAAAGTGGAAAGCGGGGAAAAAGCCAAATCAAAGCAAAGACCAATTCAAGGCATCCAATATGACCCCAAACCACTTATTTAGAGGGCTAAACACTCTTAACATGGAAGTGCTTCCATTTTAAGATGATACAAAAACATCCTCAATCCTACATGCGGTTTCAACCATGGTGTCAAAGGAATCAAAGACCATTTTCCTAACTTCATACCGCATCTCAGGAACCAAGTTGCTAATAAGGATGCCAATCTTCTCATCTTCATGAATGGTCCTAAAGTAGCAAGAGCATTATCGTTGACTGGTCATAATAATATCCTAGTAACTCAAGGATTGGACATCCTTTAACAGTGATTCATTGCTGAAAATCATCATGTATCTACTTAGAACATCATGCTAAACTTCATTAAATGTAAGTATTAGTTTCTGGATTCAATTGTGTAGTATTTTTTAACCATCAACGTTTTAGATCATACTACATGTTCCATCATTAGGATGTTGCTAGAGAGAGAAGAAACATCCCGATGATGGATCTTGTAGTATGATCCAAAATGTTGATGCTTAAAAAATGCTACACAATTGAATCCAAAAACTAATACTTAGTAATATGGATTGTGGAAATCTAATGGATCTGATTCATTAAATGTACCAAACTGGGAACGTGAACTTGAAATGATGGCTGCAATTTTATGCTTTAGTTCTTCTCAAGAGTCATCACTACTAAAGTAAAAGCTATTGCTATAGGAGATTTGTACTAGAAATTGAAACTATAGATTAAATCTCATCTTGAAGGAAAAACTTAACAATAAATAGATAATGCTTGAGAAGTATACCTATGCTGCAGGAAACAGTCAATGGTTCTACTACCAGTGGTTGCAGGAGCAACAATACTTAACAACTTCAAAGAAACTTAACTGAATCCTACTTAAGCATGAACAAGGGATTCACCTCCCGTGTGGGCCCCACTGAAGTATGAATGAATTATAACCTAGAGATTGAAATATGAAACTATCATATATTCATTTAACAAAACATAGATACAATATAGGATATCAAAGTATTTCACTCTATTGCTGGATTACAGTATGAATTCCTCAAAACGTCTAACTAGCCTGGAATCATAAGTTCCAGCTTATTTAAAAGCAACTAAGAAAAACAAAACACCTACAGACTAGGTCCTTCATTACATATCATAAAAACTTCAGTTACAGGAATGACAACATCATTTATGCAAGAAGATAAGCCATATTTAGTGCTTTGAGAATATAAGAACGCTTGGTAACTAGATTGACTTGGTCTAAATCAACAACCAAAAAGTTATGGAGGAGTGGAGCTATGATGAAATCTGAAACAGTTACTCACCTTAAAAAGACCCACTCATCCTTGAGTCCATGCTCCTTGCTGACTTATTCTTCTCCTGCAAAAGGTTAACATAACAGAATCCACAACACGAATCCAAGGCAGAGATTATAATAAGTTTTCCTATTTTAATGTAGCCTTGTCACACGGTTGTAGGAGGTCTACCCATTAAAGCTAGAGAAGAAAAATACCATATTTTATCATAACATTCATTAATCTATATATATATTCAGTCTTTTCCTTTAGTTTCAAAAGTATCAAATATACATATGGCTAAAGCTTAGAAACATAAAAGGTTATATAATGTTTATGAAAAACCATAAGATATTTAAGTCTGAACTTAGAAAATCATAAACAAAACATCCCATAATCTTGACTCATCATTCCCCCCAGCTTAGCTATTTGCTGGTCCCATAGCAAATAAATTCTTCAGCCTGGCTGTCAATCTATAATCAACTACTGTTCTCTGTCCAGTACCTCCCTCTACAAGACTCCAATAGAATCCCTTTGTTTCCCTATGTTTCTTCCATCTGTCCTTTTCCCTTTGCATATCAAAACTATCTAGATTTTATGAGTTTACAAGTAAAGGAGACATCAACAATGGAGGTTGAAAGGTTAGTGGAATCTTGAAACTTTCTCTCTCTCTTCCCAAGGAAATATACCAGGGTGCGGGTTGGGTTTCCATAGCAAAATTGAGAGGTGAATGTGGTTCTCTATTTCTCATCTCCCTAGATAAACTATTCCAGCACCAATGAATGACATTTCTAGCCTCAGGTAATTCAGAATCTATCATCTGTTCATATGCATTAAATGTTTCATTTCTCATTAGATAGATGATATTGCTACTTGATTCAGAGGGGGCAATTCTTAACCAATTATAATAGTAAGTTCGAGGATCTTTGGCTTCAGGCCTTAGAAACAAGGGAATTTCTAACTCCAAATCCCTATACACTTTGGCTTGAGTGTCCCAACTAATTTCATTCTATACCCAAGACATGAAGGCTCTGAGTTGAATATCCCCAACATAAAGCAAGGGATTCCAAACTTGGTCATTAGGGACTGCTAGGTTGTGGAGATAAAATTCACATAATAGATTTTGAATGGCTGCAGGAGAGTTATGGAAGGCTTGGAAAAAATAAGTAGGCTCTTGTAATGAGGAAGACCTGTCCTACATAATACATGTCATTTGATAGTTTAATAGCTATTCTTTAAGAAACAAGGCATAGATAGGTGATGGGGATCTACAACCCATCAGGTCAGGAATTAAAGATGTAATTTTGTCAAGTTTCACACTTAGTTGTTCTATCTTTTCCTCCTGAACAAGTGTTTCTTGATAATGAAAGTTTACTACCCTATTTAGTTCTTTTCGTTGTTGTTTCCATTGCTCTCTCTTAGAATATAATTGCTTAGACAACTGGAAGATAATAGATAACAAAGATGTTGAACTAGATTGATATGTTATTGAACTAAGGCAAGAATTGTCTGTTGCTTGAGGAACATATGACTTACCATTGTTAGCACTTGTCCTCTTCAAAGGATCTGTCTAGATGATCATAGCCCTCTCGGTGTTAGAGCATTGTTGAGCCATTGAAGCTAATGTATCCAATCCTTCATTCAAAATTTGCTCTACTACCTTATTTACAAGGTCTATGTCAATATCTGGATTTTCTTCATAGGGATCCCTTTCTGCTGCAGGAGATCCTACTGTAGGAGAGAACATTGTGTCATCTACTTCCCTGATGTAACTATCAGAGTCATCACTTTCTGAATCATCTTCCTGAAGATTCCCAGAGGTTGATCCTCTCCTTTGAAACACATAAGCTTGCTCTTTTGAGCTGGAGTCATCTCTGATTATAATGACTTCTGCATTTATTGGCTTACCAGGAACCTGCTCTATTTTAACATAAGGAAATCCTACAAATGTTTCCTATTCCATAATCTTAGTCCATTGTTCTTCCTACTGAGAAGTTTCAGGCTATAATTCAACCTCTTGCTGAATTTTTTCATCCTCTTCTTCCTTCTGCCCAGAATATTGTTCTAGATTGGGCTCATCAACTAGAATCTCTACAGTTGTTTTTGACCTTCTCCTAGCACTTCTCCTTAATGGAGTTTCCTCCTTATTTTCTAGAGCTTTCCTTTTTCTAGAAGTGCTCGTGGCTGCAGGAGATGCCTTAGCCTACCGACTAGTATTAGGGTTAATTTTATTTTTCTTGTCCTTTGGGGAAACCGTTTCCACTGCAGGAGCAACTTCAGTCTTTTCTATAGGAGTCTCTGATTCCTCTTCATGAGTTGATCTTGAAGTAGAGGAATTAGGGGAATTAGGGGTCCTAACCCTAGATTTCTATTTGGATGAAGAACATTTTCCTATTTCAATAAAAATTTTCCTAACCCCTTTAGTAGTTTTAATCCTCTGCCCCACTCTATGGCCAATTGGTTCTAGGGTAGGCTCCTTAAACCCCTATAGTAGAAATTCCTCCCAGGAAATATCTGACTGCTCCCTTAAGGCTTTTTCCACTATCAACTTGATTAAATAGTGGTGAGAGACAAAATTTTGTTTACCCTCTTAAACTAGAATGGCCTATTTTGACAAGATGCCAAACACAAAACTAGGGACATTGATAGGCCTATTATCATGTCTTAAACAACTCAATAATTTAAAGTGAACATCATGCAAGAATGAGTGCTTCCCTTCGTAGGTGAAATACCTAATGATATAAACCACACATTGTTTAAATGGCTCAGGAAGAGATAGTCAAAATGTACCTTGTTTCCTATCAAATTCAAGTGGTGGGTCTACATGTAGAGTGAATTGAGCTCTAGAAGTAGTTGGGTTAAGATTCTTTGTAAATTCCTCACCCTCCTGTGGTAATCCCATAACCTCTGCAACAATTGACTGAGAAAATGGCACCTTGAGTCCTTTAACCGTAGCCACTCCATCTTTTAGTGAGTTAAGAAACTGAAGTGCAACCTCGTCATCCCAGCTAGTTAGCTTCTGGACATAATCCATCCACCCCCTTGCCTAAAAATATGGCCTACAATTCTGGTCTTCTAGCAAAACGTTATGGATAGTAAGCTCTCTTTGAATGAGGTCTCCTCCCATTGTCTAGTTTCTAGGATACCCAAAATAGAGTTGCAGGAGATAATAATAGACAACCAAGATTTTGAACAAGAAATCTTGAAAAGGCAGGTTGTAGGATGAGTTCAAATTTGGAAATTTCTAGCAATGCAGCTCGATAAATGAGGTTATGAGTAACATAAATGCAAATCACCGTATTATCATTTCATAATTACTCATAAGTACTCTCCGCATAACTCGTACTCAACATAACTTGCCACCTTACCTTATATGTGCAAAAAATAACATCACATCATAATGATTTTCAAAAGTGTCTAATCATGGAAAATAATACAAGTGCAATAGGAGAAAGGAATAAATATAAAGATAGCATAAACATAATGACAAAAAAAACTGATATAACTTCCCCCCCTAGCTAAAATATTACAAGTGGGCCCACACTGGTAGTGATGACAAGGCATATGATAAAAATAAAAGGAAAACAAATTAAAGTTGCATACCTTGAAATGTGTGCTAACCTGAAGTGTTGCTGAGGTGGCAGTTGTTGCTATCTATGAATGAAAGAAAATATGAGGTGGATGGGTGATAGATTATAAATGAAGCAGATTTTTATTATGGAGAAGTGACTTTCATTAAGAAAGCATTTATTATGAAAGTGAAGAGAGCTTTTTAGAGTGAGGAAGGAAAATGAACAAAAAGCTCATTACGAGTTGCTGCAGGAAGTGTGTCACCCACGACAGAAGTTAATTCTTGTAGGAACTCATCCTTACTCCAGGGTTTGTGATATAACTTCAATCTATGACCATTGACCAGTAGTTTGAAATGCACTGGATCAACTATGGAGAGCTGAACCACACCATTTGGAAAGACTTCAATTATCTCATATGGTCCAAGCCATCTAGTTTGGAATTTCCCTTGGTTATGCTGGTACCAAGAGTCATAGAGGAGTGCCCAGTATCCAACTAAAAACACTTTGTCCTTGACAAACTTGTCATGCCATTGCTTGCGCTAATGTTGGATCAATTTGGTGTTATGCATGGTAGATTTCTGCCACTCATCAAGGCCATTCAAACTCAGAATCCTATCTTGCTGTGCTGAAATGAGATCCATCCCAAGATCAAGAGCTGTCCTAAGTGTCTTATGTTCAAATTCAATAGGCATGACTGCAAAGCGACCATAGACCATCTCAAATGGTGTGAAATCGGTTGTAGACTTCCATGTAGTGCGGTATGCCCAAAGTGCTTCAAGAAGTCGGATAGACCAATCTTTCTTATGGATGGCTACTATTTTAGTGAGAATAGATTCCAACTCCTGATTGGTAACTTCCACCTGCCTATTAGCCTGGGGGTGATAGGGTGAATATTTACCATGCCTGATGTTATATTCCTCCATTAGAGCAGCAATCAAATTGGAAGTAAACTGAGGACCTTGATCAGATTGAATCTCCCTTGGTACTCCAAATCTGGTGAAGATGAATTTATAAAGGAACTTTGCAACATTGTTATCCCTAGGGTGCTTCATAGGTTTAGCCTAAGCCCATTTTGTAACATAGTCAGTGCAAACAAGGATATAAGATTTACCTTGGGAAGAGGGCTCAATAGGACCAACAAAGTCAATCCCCCATTTGTCGAAGGGTGTGACAACTACTTGTGGCTATAGGGGAATTTCATCTATCTTTGTAGGTTGTTCCATGTGTTGGCATTTGTTACACTTTTTGGTGTACTGAGCATCATCCTTATGTAGACCGGGCCAATAGTAACCTATAGTCAAAATTTTCAATGCTATTCTTTTGGCAGCAAAATGTCCACCGCAAGGTTCATCATGACATGCCTTGAGGATATCATAGGTTTCATCCTCTCTAATGCATCTTCTAGTTACTTGGTCAGGACTAGTATAAAACATGAATCCAAAAATCCATGAATAATTAAAACTCTTTTCAGTTAACAACCTTCTTTCTTTAGCAGAGAAATGAGCTGATGTCTTACCGGTTGTGAGATAATTGGCAATAACAACATACCAAGGATTGTGTGTAGTCAGCAAGAAGAGATGTTCATCAGGAAAAATATCATCAATGGCTACAAGATCATCACGTACATGCAACCTAGAAAGAAAATAAGCTACCACATTAGTTTTACCAGGTTTATCTATTATGGTAATGTCAAACTCCTGCATAAGCAGCAACCAGTGAGCCAATCATCCAGAGATTGCAGGTTTTCTCATGAGATACTTAATAATAGAATGGTTGGTATGCACATAGATCTCATATCCAATAATGTAGTGTCTGAATTTATTCAGGGCATAAATGACTGCAAGTTCTTTTTCAGTGACAGTGTAATTAAACTCAATGCCCTACAAATTTTTACTGATAAAGTAAACTGCATGCTCAACTGAGTCCACCTTCTGACCAAGCACAACTCCAATAGCATAGTCTGAGGCATCAGTATTGATGTGAAAAGGAAAGCCCCAATTAGGTCCTCTCAAAATTGGTGCTGTAGTGAGAACTTCTTTAAGCTCCAGGAAAGACTTTGCACACTTAGAATCCTAAACAAATTCAACATCCTTTTTGAGCAAGTTATATAGTGGTGCTGCAAGTTGACTGAAATATTTTATAAACCTTCTCTAATACCTAGCATGTCCAAGAAAACTTCGTACATCTTTTTGTTTTACTAGAGTAGGTAGTGTGCTAATCACTTCAATCTTGGCAGGGTCCACTTGAATACCTTTTGAAGATATGAAATGTCCTAAGACAACCCCCTCTTCCATCATCATGAAGCACTTTTCACTATTGAGAAAGAGGTTATAATCACGACATCTCTGAAGAACTTTCTCCAAATTTTCCTTGGCCTCATCAAAAGTATGCCCATAGGTGGTAAAGTCATCCATGTAAATCTCCATGCAATCAATAGAGATATCCGAGAATATACTGATCACAGCTCATTGGAAAGTAGCAGGGGCATTACACAACCCAAAAGGCAGCACTGAATAGGCAAATGTGCCCCATGGGAAGGTGAATGTTTTCTTCTCCTGGTCTTCATGGGCTATTTGTATCTAATTATAACCACTGAATCCATCCAGAAAAGAGAAGTATTTCTTTTTAGCTAGGTTATCGAGGACTTGATCTATGAATGGTAATGGAAAGTGGTCCTTCTTAGTGGCTGTGTTAAGCTCCCTATAGTCGACACAAAATCTCCACTTCCCTCCTTTCTTAGGTACTATAACAAGAGGGGATACCCACTGACTATCAAAAATGGGATAGATGAAGCCAACATTTAACAAATTCTGCAACTCATTCTTAACTATATCCCTTAGAGCTGGGTTAACCCTTCACTGAGGTTGGTGAATAGGTCTAAATTCAGGACTGATATAAATTTTGTGAGTGCAAAGCTTAGGGTCTAATCATGTCAGTATAATCCCAAGGAAAGGCTGATTGATGTTCTTTTAGAAGCTGCAGGACATTTTTCTGTTGAGAGAGAGTCAAAGCACTGTTTACATTTAACTCCCTTGTCTGCCATGGACAATTGAGAAATTGTGGAAGACTCCATTTCATGAGGCAATAATGTATGAAGAAATTTGGAAGTTTCTGAATACTATAGAGCATCAAAATGTGGTAACAAGGTTTCAAGAACACAGTCCTCTTGGGAACACAATTGGGATTGCATGCCATACTCATTCATAATTATGGAGGAAATGAATTCATCTTCTCCCCTAGAAGCTACAAAAGGTTCCTTGGATATCATCATTAACTGATGAATGGAATTGACCTCGGGTTCATTATCATCCAAATCTGGCCAGATTATCTGGTCATCTTGCAATAGAGGTTGAGCTGGGGAATACAGAGTTAGATTTTTAGTGTTGACTCCATTGGATATAGTCATTTTTCCTCACTGACAAGCTACATAGGCATTTGCAGTAAGCAGCCAAGGCCTACCTAGAATTATTGGATATCCTCCCATGTTAGCCTTTGGAGAAAGGACAACAAAGTCAATTGGATATTCCCAAGAATTCAAGGTGACTATTACATCCTCTACCATCCCATCAGGTGTAATGGTGGAACTATCAGAAAGTTGAAGGATGGTTGGGGTTTCCCTAAGACCGATGATATGCAACTGAGACATTACTTCCTTGGTCATGACATTTATGGATGCACCTAAGTCAACTAGAGCATTTTGGACTTGCATTCCTTGAATTGTGACTGTAACCATAGGGCTACCAGGATTAGAATACTTGGGAACTGTTAATTTCTCAAACATTGGATCAGATAATTGGCCTAGGACACAGATGGTTTTAGGATCCTTTTTCTTCCTCCCAGGCTACTTGATACAAGCTTCCTTGCTGACTTTAGTATATGCAGGTACTTCCTTTATGACATCTAACAAGGGAATTTTTACTATCATTTACTTTAGTTGGGCAAGAAAATCCAACACTGCTTGATTTTCCACTGGCTTAACTTGTTCCTCCAACCTATGAGGAAATGGGGGTTCTTGTGTAGTAGGAGCAGCAAGAGCAACAGGTTGGACTAGTACTTTAGTTGGTTCTATCGAGGCATCCTCAACTTCGGTAATGATAGGATGTTGTGGAGGAAGAAGGGTTGTGCCAGATCTTAAATGGATATTATTTAGGGAAATTGCATAGCTATGCTGTTGTGTTGTTGGTTTAGAATTGTTGGGATTAGGAGTAGGATGAGTAGGAAATTGAGTCTGTTTAGGGGAAGTAGTGTTGGTTGCAGGAGGAGGCATCAAAGCCTACTGCTGAGGTGGTGGCATCAAAGCTTGCTGGTTTGATTGGTTCATCCAATTTTGTGGTTGTTGCCACCCCTACTGGGGCTATTGCTAGGGTTGCTAGGGTTGTGACCAACCCTATTGAGATTGTTTCCATCCTGGCTGATGCTACTACCAACCTTGCTGAGGTTGTTTGCAACTTGGTTGATGTTGTTTCCAACCTTGCTGAGGCTGCTACCAACTATTATACCCACTAAATCCACTATGCTGTTGATTTTGCCATGCATTATTATTATTAAAATTTTGAAGAGGATCTTGGGGAATACCTGGTCTCTGAGCCCATGGCCTTTGCTGGGCAATGTAGAGCACCTCTCCATTCTCATCAATGGCTTTGAACTCAATAGGCATAGGTTGGGACTCCAAGCTTGCAATAGACTTACACTGATAATTCCTTTTCTTCTCCTTATAGTGTGGACAATACTCTGCTAACATTGCATCAGCTTCATCTTTCTTTCTTCTTGTCTGCATTGTGTCCAACTGAGTAGAGACATCATTAATGATGTCTTTCTTGAAATCTAACAATAGATTGGATAGCTCCATTTTGGACACCCCTGCACCATTGGACTTGTGAGGCAAGGCTCTCAAGCCTCTTCCTTTCTTGATAGTAGCTCTAGAATAGTTCAAACATATGATCTTTATGTCATCCCATGTCTTCTAAGTAATGTCCCCCCCTACCATAAAGTCAAGAGCCTCTATACTCCCATCATTCACACCTCTAAAAAAAAAATGCTTTTGAGATTCTTCATTCAGCTCATGTTGTGCGTTACACTGTAGGCTGAACATGAACCTAGAGACATAGTCTTCCAAGGTTTCATCTTCCTTCTGTGACATTTTGAATATGTCATCTTATTTTAAGTCCCCTCCTCTGCAATAGTCTTTATACTTATCAAGAAACATGGTGTACATTGCATTCCAATATGCTACAACATCAACACCCAAACTCATAAACCACCATAGAGTAGCCTCTTTCAAAGTGGAAGGGAATAATTTGAGCTTATGGCCATTAGTGGTGTAGTCATTAGCTTCAGCAAAGGACATCAAAATCAAAGAGGAAAGTCTCTGGATCCTCTGTGATGAGTCCATAGAATTTAGGAAGTGCAGTTGCAGGAATGTTCTTCAGATTTTGGTTACCTTGCTGAGTAGGAATAGGAAAAGGAAAGGTAGGATGAGCCATTGCATTATCTAGATATTCTGGGTAAGCAAAGAGGGCATTTAAATGGTAAGACTCTTTAGATGATGGTGGTGAAGGCAAGTGATCATAGGCATCAGCAAACACGTTCTCAAATGGTTCTTCTTCTTGTGGGTTTTCTAATTGGGGTTCCTCAAATGTTGGATTGAAAACCTCAAATGGTTCTTCCTAATTAAGGTTAGGTAGGAATCACCCAAGATGATCTCTATGTCTATGCATACAAAATTATGTAGAATGAAAACTAACTTAATGACTTCTAGGTCGAACTAAATTGACACCATCCCCGGCAACGACACCAAAAATGGCTGGTCAGAATAATATCCTAGTACCTCAAGGATTGGACATCCTTTAACAGTGATTCATTGCTGAAAATCATCATGTATCTACTTAGAACATCATGCTAAACTTCATTAAATGTATCAAATTGGGAACGTGAACTTGAGATGATGGCTGCAAAGTTTATGCTTTAGTTCTCCTCAAGAGTCATCACTACTAAAGTAAAAGCTATTGCTATAGGAGATTTATACTAGAAACTAAAACTACAGATTAAATCTCATCTTGAAGGAAAAACTTAACAGTATATAGATAATGCTTGAGAAGTAAACCTATGCTACAGGAAATAGTCAATGGTTCTACTACTAGTGGCTGTAGGAGCAACAATACTTAACAACCTCAAAGAAACTTAACTGAATCCTACTTAAGCATGAACAGGGGATTCACCTCGCATGTGGGCCCCCATGGAAGTATGAATGAATTATAACTCAGAGATTGAAATATGAAACTATCATATATTCATTTAACAAAACATAGATATAATATATGATATCAAAGTATTTCACTCTATTGCTGGATTACAGTATGAATTCCTCAAAACGTCTAACTAGCCTGGAATCATAAGTTCCAGCTTATTTAAAAGCAACTAAGAAAAACAAAACACCTACAGACTAGGTCCTTCATTACATATCATAAAAACTTCAGTTACAGGAATGACAACATCATTTATGCAAGAAGATAAGCCATATTTAGTGCTTTGAGAATATAAGAACGCTTGGTAACTAGATTGACTTGGTCTGAATCAACAACCAAAAAGTTATGGAGGAGTGGAGCTATGATGAAATCTGAAACAGTTACTCACCTTAAAAAGACCCACTCATCCTTGAGTCCATGCTCCTTGCTGACTTATTCTTCTCCTGCAAAAGGTTAACATAACAGAATCCACAACACGAATCCAAGGCAGAGATTATAATAAGTTTTCCTATTTTAATGTAGCCTTGTCACACGGTTGTAGGAGGTCTACCCATTAAAGCTAGAGAAGAAAAATACCATATTTTATCATAACATTCATTAATCTATATATATATTTAGTCTTGTCCTTTAGTTTCAAAAGTATCAAATATACATATGGCTAAAGCTTAGAAACATAAAAGACTATATAATGTTTATGAAAAACCATAAGATATTTAAGTCTAAACTTAGAAAATCATAAACAAAACTATTCAGCACTAGAATTGTTACCTCTATCAGGCAATAAGGCTAAATAACAATTTCAGCTGACAATGGAAACCTCTCCTAGTTGTGGGTAGACTATGATTAGAGAGGAATCTCCGGATTCTAGGCCGGTTCCTATAAAATATTGGATATCACTTACTAAGCCTGAAAAACTTGTTGGGAAAAGGGAAAAAAGGAACTTGAAACTTAGAAAAAAAAGATGATACACTAATGAATTAATCAGAAACTTGAAGAGAAAATATAAATTCCAGACCTAACACATAATGATATTCAGATGATTTGGTACACTGTTCAACATATAGGTTAATGTATTTAATTATCAGGGATAAATCATGAATAATTCAACACTTAACAACATACATTTCTCAACTAAGGCTTGGAAAATCAGATTTCTAATTAGGAAGGAATAATGTGACATTCACTTCCAGATTTAAAATCAGAATTGAAACACTTACAAGACAAGATGAAAAGGAATTAAAAATCTGAACACAAAAATGAGCTGAAGATCTGGTATATTTCCTCAAATTTTTTTTGCAAAATGGTTACAAAATGGACTCTTGAGCTTTTAGGAACAAAACAGTTCACTATAGGCTCTCTTTCCCACACATGTGACACTGAAAAAAGTCAATCTCCCTTCCTTAAGAGAGCTCAGAAACCCTAATCTGGGAATGCCTAAACCCTTACAAAATTGTTCAAATTTTGGCCATAATTCCTGCCAAAAATCTAGCCTATATGTCACCCACAAAAAGACAACACTCTCCCCTAAATTTTGGCAAAAAATAAGGAATTAAAATTCCCTTTACATCATGAAAATGCCAAAATTTAGTCTATCTTTTAAATAAAATGGCTAAAAATTAAGGAGTAAATCCTTATTACAATATATTATGCCAATTTTATTTAAAAGAACATAAATATTAAAAAGACCTTAATATTTATTTAATGCTAAAAACTATTATTTAAAAGTTTCTAATATCAAAACTAAATAATAGTTTATCCTATCCTACTTTCCCAACATATTTTAACTTTAGCAAAATGAAGTGAGAATTAACAAAGTGGGGAGTCAAAACAACTTTGACCCACTTGTAATTCACACATGTAAACATGCTGTGAAAAGAAGATGGCATCTTTCTGTGGTCCTCCAAAATGCTATGTGGCACTCTGTCCTGCAGTCGAACTGACCCTCTGACAGTCCCTTGCGGACTCCAAATGATATTATGTTTTGTTTTGGGCATTTCTTTGACATTTCGAACTTAGCATTTTTGAAGTTCATTTGCAAAAAATAAGGGTTTCAAACCCTAGCCGACTGCTTGTCTATGGCTAAAACTTTGGCATCTCTGTTGGATCTCTTGTGAAAAATGAGGAAATCTGCTCCTTCAAATAATGAAGAACTCGATATGTATGATGGAACTATAAGTTTTTGCCTTCGAACCTCTCTATCAATGTTTTGTTTGAACAAACGTGCCATCTCTTTGCATAATATATATGTCTTTATTTTCTATTGGAGATGTGGGTTCTCTGCATAAAATAAGGGTTCCTTCTGTTGAAAACATGGTCCATTTGTTGCATAAAATGTTGAAGCATTGCTGAAAACGCGGTTCATTTTCTTTTTGAAGTTCCTATTGACATTTTATACAAAAATGTGGCCATAACATATGACTTATTCTCTGCTGGAAATGTTTTATCTGATGCAAAATGTGGCTCTTTCTTTCTCAAAACATGGGTTCAAACTTTATGTTTAATGTTTTTCAAAAAATGTGGCCTCTTTTGGTAAAAGCCGTGCTTCCCTTTGCATAGAATATGGAAGATTTAATGCTGGAAACGTGGGTCTTTTCCATTCAAAATTCCTGTAGCAATTTCTTTTCAATCTTGCCATCATTTTTGAATAATATCGTGCCTTCATTTGATGCTGAAAATGTGGGGTTCTCTGCCTTCTGAAACTCTCTGTCAAAGTTTTGTTTGAACAAAGCACAAAATGTGCTCTCACAAAACGTGCTCTCTGTTTGCAAAATTGTATTGAAGTACTTGTTTGAAAAACACATAAATGTTGCAAAGACACTTACAATTTTGAATAACACCAGATGGCTTCACTTTTCCACACTTTTTATTGTGGGTTTTCATAAACATGAGGTTTTGAACTTGAGAAACTTTGCTGAAAGTACACAGTCACTTATTCAAACTTGGCATCTTCCTTGCTTTGCATAAAATTAGGATTTGAATCAGCAGTTACATAGCTTTATTTTATTACAAAAAAAATATTGGGGTTTCAACTTTGAACTTGCTGTTTGTCTTTTGTAGGTTCGAACTTGAGTATACCATCTTAACTTTGCAAAGAAAATCTGAACATAAATTGTAAAAAGAGTACTTGCCATTTTGTTGTTCGAACTTCCAGTTTGTAGTAGAAACTCTTGTTTGCACAAAAACATGCATAGTTTGCAATGCTGATGCAACTTAAAGTCTAGAACACTTGAAACACACTTTAATTTGAAAAATTATCATGACTTCAGTTGCTATTTTCATATCTCCGAATGAAGTTTTGAACTATCATACTGGAAACATATTCAGTTTGAACCCTCTGTTATTATGAACTGTAACTTTTGCAAGAATGACACTCTTCAAGTGATCATTTATTGTTCCTTAGCAAGCATAACATCTGAACATGTGCATATATAGTCTCAAAAAGTGTTTACTGTTGTAACATATATACCATAAATGCACTAATATTTTCAAACAAATACTCAACATTATGATAAAAAGTGACTTTTCTTCCTTTGCATTCTCTACTATTCTTTTTCACCAGCCCTCATTTGTAAACATGAACTCATTATTGTTCCTTCAACAAGAGCACATCATTTTTTATCTTTGAGTTCAAATTTCAGAATTTGATCTACACTCCAGCATTTATAAATCTGATATGTCACTTGTCAGAAATTGTATATATGAACTAGTTTTCTGATTTCTGACAACTACTCAAAAATGTGATCCATTGGCATTCTGAAATTAATAACACCAGCATTATTGAAGTTCCTGTAGCAAATTATTGTACATTTCCTTTTTGATACCGAATTTAACAATTTATGATATGAAGTACAACAAGATGTAAATGTTTATTATTTTGTTAATGAAGTTCGAGCATGGGCTTGTGACACTCAAAAACAAAAAAATGTTAATGACTGAGGTTCAAACATGGGTTCATGACACCCAGTCATAACATTCTGTAAACATTCAAATTATGATTCAATCTTGAAGCACTTGTAAAAATATTCAGCATTAAGTCATTGAAAGTTTTGAAAATGTACTCTGTAAATGATGAAATCAACATCTCTTTTTGGTGAAACAATTTGATTCTTTTGAAGATCAGCAACCTAGTACTTCCTGTAGCAACTTGGCATGAGAAACTAGCTTGTTCTGCATCTTGAAAAATGACTGAAAAGTGAACCATTCAGCTATTATCTGCAAAACAACTTGTTAATTTCAAGCAATATCAATATGAAACATATTCTGCAAAAGGTTTCTCAGTTCAAAAATATTCTAAGTCCCTTTCATTTAGATTCTTGATTGATCAAAATGAAAACATACACCATAATAGGTATTAGAAGCGAAAGGTTTCATGTTTCAAAACACGTCCCTTTAACACATCCTTATAGTGAGTGCTGGTCTAGGTTTTCTTATTACATTTATTATTTCAGATTGATATGCAGATAGAAATAGATTGCTGATGTATGTAATTCATTTCTCTTGCATTGCTTAGATCCGTCAGGATCTAACCATTGCTCTTTTTCTTTTTTCAGATGATGCTTGCCCTAAGGACCTAAATGCTAATGGTGACACGGGAGCGACGTATATGCAGAGGACCTGACAGAAACTACCAGAACCAAATTGCAAACATGAGGCAATGCATGGGACCCCTATTCCATATCTCAATTTTCTATTCTTATTTGCAATGTACTCTGTTTATTGAAACATGAAATATGAATCAAAGGACATTTGTACTACATTCTTATGAATGCACAATGTAATGATCAATGATGAATTTTGAATTTGTAACAATTTGATCAATACTTAGAGTACATTAATGAAAATCTGATAATAAATGTAGCAAGTGAATGCAAATCAACAAAACCTATAAGGTAGTGTTAGATAGATAACTGGAATGTGCAAATTTCTCTACTAGTGCTATGTTGTATGATTTTAAAAATTGAGTAACAAAAACATCCCATAATCTTGTCTCATCAGTTGTCTCCACCTTTGTAAGAAAGTGACAAAGGATTCCCCTTGATGTTTCTTTAATTTGCATAAGTCCAACATGGTGACAGATCTTGAAAGGTTGTATGCAAAGTCTTGGACAAATCTATTGACTAGCTCTTTGAAATTCTTGACGGGGGGAGTTATGTTGGTGAACCATTCCATTGATTGACCCTTAAGACTCCTTGGGAACAATCTCATAAGGTAGGAATCATCTTGATGGAACTCAAAACTCATAATATAGAACTGATGCACATGATCATGTGGATCTCCATTCCCATCATACTTGTCATATTGAGGGATTTCAACCTTTCTAGGAAAATCTTTCATACTCACACTCTTGTCAAAAGGATTAGGACAAACTAAGTCAAGATTGAATGAGCTCTTGGGTGCCAACATCTTTTCCATCATATTATGAAGTTGGTTAATCCTTTCTTCCTGAGATGGACCTTGCTTCTTGATCTTTCTATCCACATCAAAGTTGTAGGGGACTCTAGCACCCTTGTTGATCAAATTCTCTAGGAACTTATCTTTTTTTTTCTCCACATACCTCTCCACATACTCCTGGAATAGTGGTTCTTGTTGCATTTTCATGAAATCTTGAGAATCGAGGTCAAAACTTGAACTACCACTGCCATATTGTGAACCATGGTGAGCACGTTGAGAAGGTTGCCTTAAATTCCTAGGAGGTGTTTGTCTCCTATAATGGTCTTGTTGTGAAGCCCTTTTTCCTCTAGGGCTAGGAGATCTTGAAGGTGTTCTTGAGTATCTTCCACTTTGTGGAGTTTTAGGAGGGGTGGGTGGAGGAGAGTTGTTTCCACCACCAACACACATGTTATTGTATTGATCATTGAGTTGTTGAGCCAAGAGTCTATCTTTCTCTTCTTGTGCGACTCTCCTTTCTATTTCCAATAGGGCTTGTCTTTCTGACTCTAGGAGTCCAAAATTCTCTTCCTTCGCAACTTGTTCATCTAGGAAGGCTTTCTTTTCACGCTCAATTCTTTTGAGTCTTTCTCTTGTGTATCTTGAAGTTGTTTGAAGTGGTGAACTCAGTCTTGAATGTTTGAACAAGTCATTAGTGTATGCTGCATTCACATGAGTATCATAAGGCTCATCATCTTGACTATCATGTTGTGATTTCTCTTCTTGATAGGATTTTCTCATTTCCCTTTCAGTCCTTTGGTGAGCATTCAAATATCTAGTTGAGATAAGTGGTGAAACTAGTCGATTTATATTAGAGGAATTGCCAAACAGAATGTTATCTCTATGTCTTTCCAATATGTCGTCAAGAATTTTATCTCTTTCTTCCCTCTCCCTTCGAGTCATAGTGTAACTCATATCCATATTTGATTAAGAAGGTGCTAAGGATGTGATCAACTCACTAAGATTACTCTTGGGATCAAACCAAGCTTCTGAGGTATTCCTAGGGGATTGATCAAAGATAGACTCTTTTTGCTTATGTTTTTGGCGAGTTTGAACTAAGGGTAGTTGGTCAAAGACTACTTGAGGTCATTTTCCTTGATTTACTTGATATCTTGTCATAACCGACATGAAATAAAAGATCCTAGGTGATAAGATGACCCTAAGAAATGTTGGTACCAAACTAGGATAGTAAAAGCATTCAATTGTCCAAAAGAGAGATGGTAAGATAGAATTGTTTTGCAAAAGGTATAAACCAACACTGCCACAAAGGTTCCCAATCAATGAAGAAGTATCCTAACACATATGGATTAGGAGGATGATTTACCCAAATTATATTTGATTGAAATTGATTTTGGATGGAAGTGAATTGGACAAGAGATTAATGAAACTCTCCAAGTGTGTTATCAAAGAATCTAAAGGTTTACTTTCTCAACAAGGATGATTTCTAACTAACCGATTCCAAGAAAGGTCACTTGTGAAATCAAAGAATACTAATCCAAGAGGTCAAAACATAGGAACCCAAGGTGCAAATACACTTCCAATAGCAAGGCAAGTGACCCACTATAATTCAGACCGACCAAGGAAGACTGGAAAATGACACAAATCAACTCACTGTTCTGAAAGACCAGGGTACAGGTTTGCGTGAGGGAATGCAGTCTCACGTGAGGAAACACTAGGGATCATGCGAGGAAATGAAATATCATGCGAGAAAATGTTAGGCTCACGCAAGAATGTGCAGAGCCAGATGAAAAAAAGGATCAGGCCGCTTAACAACAAGTTGTAAACTCAGGAACTTAGTTTTTTTGTTCATTTTAAAAGATCAACTAGATGTATCAACAAATTTTCAGCATCAATTAGGAATGCAAGACAACAATCAAGGAGTTCAAGAAAACAATGTCTTCAAACAATGAGCAAGGAGAAAAGCAACCTTGCACATGAACAAAAATAGTGACTTAGTATGCTACTCCTTAAGATTCTACTTGTGTATGTTCTTCAAATGTTTTCCAACCACGCACATAGTCCTAGAAAATAAAAAGTTGGTTGCACTATGGTTCTTAGTAATGGTTTGACTCTATAATTTTTTCAATCTCAAGAGGGTGAAATCCAATCTAGGTGCGCCAAGGTTTTGACACATTCTAAGAATTTAATCAATCCGAGATGCTGAGGAGATCTGACAGCCCAACAAGAAATTGCACCCGTGGAGATTTCTTCCACAAGGACATTTGTATAGCGGTTATTGCTACCATGGCGAAAATGGCTATTATCACTTGAGGTTCCATCCATGTGGTTGACCCAATAAATGGAATGTCCACTATGATTAACCCTCTCTAAAAAGGTGACTCATAATAGGGACCACATGGGGACTTGGTTTAGATTCAAGGATCTGAGTTTCTGGTACTAACCAAAAAGGGAGTAGAGCATAATCCTCTAGCCTCTTCACTTCACCCAAACATAGCAAGCAAGTTCATTGACATGCTAAGATTGAAACCACCTCACCAAAGTTCATGATGTCAACAACAATGTCTACTGAGCTCTCTAAATGAGACCAAGAGAGAACGTACCGATCAATGTTGAAGACTAAACCAAGTAAGACTGTGAGATAGTAATAATATCCTCCCTACCTACAAGGGGTTATATCGTCAAGAAGAGCTTCACAAGAAACTCACTCTCTCAAGAACGCCACAAATAGTGTTCATAGGGCCTAATTACTATGTGAAACACATATGCAAGAAAGTGAAACTATGTTCTTTTTAGAGCCCAAAATTGAAGTGTGATCTATGAAAGCAATAAACACTCAAGCTAGACATATGAGAGATTCCTTTTATGCCCAAAATCCAAATGTTGTAGAGATTGTAGCAACTCACCTTAGGTCCAAAGATTTGCAATCCAATGCTATGTTGCCTCAACAATTAGAATCAGAGAAATAAACCACAACACACATTAATGTTAGAAAACAATTAATGTTAGAAAATAACAAGAAAAACTAGCAAATCTGGAAATTTAGGTCTCTGCTGTCAAAAAGTTCATGCGAGATAGTACACAGGCCTGCATGAGAAAGTACACATCATCGTGCAAGAAAGTACCAACCCGCGTGAGAAAGTACATAGGTCTGCATGAGAAAGTACATAGGCCCACACAAGAAAACACATTTGTCGCATGTAGAAATGCTAATACAGCACAAAACTTCACGCGATACAACGAGAAACTTCACACGAGACTCCATAACAGTGATGCACAGAAGTACAGACAACGCACGAAAATTGTCAGAAAAATAAAATAAAATAAAATGAAGGAAGAAATGGAATTTTCTACCCCCATGGTGGGCGCCAAAAATATGTGCTAAAATGTTGTCACACTTCTATGAGTCATTAAATCCAAGATTGCTCAAGAATGAGGTCTCAAATGGTGACTCATAGCTCTCTATTCATGGAGTGCAAGGGTTTGTAATGGAGGCCCTCAGATTAGACCTAGTTTGTGCCCATGCAAGTACACCATAAAATGAGAGATTCAAAGAGGAAAAGAAAGAATGCTAGTCTCCATGATCATCAAGTATGTATGCAAATGAAAATGGAAGCTATTCTATATGATAAAAATGCATGAAAGCAAACTAATCTATGAAAGGAAATGCTTATGCAAGATTATTCTATGAAAGGAAATATGAATGTAATCTAATATGCATGTGCAAAATTAATCTAAATGGATTGCCATGGAGCATGAGAGAAGAAGACAAGAAAAGAGAAGTTGCAATATCCAAGCTCAAACGCTCAAGAATCTTCTCCAAAGTTGCTCTCCAAACCTGCAACATAACAATACAAAAATCTTCTATTATGTAAAAGAGAAGGAGAGGGCTCCTTATAAAGGAAAGCAGACGGTCAAGATTAAGAGGCAAAAAAAAAAGAGCAATGGTGGAGATTAAATCTTGGTTGATCCATGTGCTCAAGATTCTTTAAGAGACAACATGATGAAAAAGGCCCACCACTTAAAAGTATGTGCAATCAAAGTGGAGAGAAAAATGGATTTTTATTTATTTTATTTCCTTTTTCAACACAAAGAGATATTTAAGAGGGGATTTTATTAAAATAGGAATTTTATTTTAATAAGATGATTTATTTAATTAAAAGGGAAGTTTTTCTTTTAATTAAATGAGGCTTAGGATAAAAATGATCAAACCTTCATAAATATTAAAATAATTAAATTAATTATGATTTGATCAAGGAAATTGATTTAAATTGAAAATATTGCAAAGCATTTGATTCAAGAAATTGATAAATTGATGAATGGGGGCCCAAAGTCTAGGCGACCATTTTAGGGTGCATACAGGTTGTTAACAAACATGGCTATTAGAAATTATTCTAGGACATCATAGGATATCATGTTAGCGTTACTTCTCCATCTTTACAAGAAGTTAGCAAAGGAATTTCCTTCTTTTTGTTTGGTATCACATAGGTCTTTGATGTTAACCTTGTGTTTGATGTTATGGTGGAAGTGTGCTATGAAATTTTCAACTAGTTCCTCCCAAGATTGAAATTCATGAAGTAGATGCCAGAACCATTTCATTTTTGGGCTAGTAAAGCTTTAAGGGAACAATCATATAAGGTATGATTCATTGTGAGAGACCTCTACGCAACTAGCAAAGAACTCTCTGATATGTTTTATAGGATATGTCTTGAACCTCTGTACTTGTCAAACTTTGGCACAATAAAGTGTGTAGGGAATGGAGGCATCATAATTGAGTGGTCAAAGGGGTAAGGGTATAAGTATTTTGAGGTATAAGACTTGGTTTGGCCTTGATTTCGAATGTTTGACACCTCATTTTTTAAGTTTTGTAACTCTTGAATCAAGAGGTCAGTTTGATCTTGAGGGAATTTTCTTAGGTTGAGTGGTTGTTTGGCCGCTAGTAGAGGAGCTTGTCTTAGATTTTGGAATCATGGTGTAGGAATATAAGATCTAAGAGGGATTTGATTATGGATACTAGATGGAAGGTTTTGTTGAACACAAGGTGGATTCCATTTGGGTTTTTGTTGTTGGAACAAAGATCTAAATCTCAGGGGTGGTTGAATAAACATAGGACCAACTGAGAAAGATCCCAATTATCTCTATTGGGTTTGAGAGCCTAGTCCTATTGTTACATTAGAAAAGGGGTTGTAGTAACCTTGGTCTACTGAGGATGTAACATGGATTCTTATAGTCATGATATTCAAAGGCATTATTTGAGACAAGCTAGCCATGGAAGAAGAGCTAGTAGTATTTTGGAAGGTGGGGATCCCTTGAGATGTCATATGGTTTTGGTTAAGTCCCCATGTTGAAGAAGAGATACCCTGCGTTGAAGTTTTGGATGTCATTACTTGTGAAGTTTCAGGCATGTTCATGACTTGAGATACCATAGTATTAGGAAGAATTTGGGAAGTAGTGTCATGTGCTACCAAAGGGTTCTCAGGCCATAATTTAGAGACATCAAACCTAGAAGGAAGTGTGATTGATTTTCTTAGAAGCATTTCTAGGTACTTCTGGGCATTATGTCTGACTAATTTGTCTATAACTAGAGAATGAATACGCATCCTATTCAACATCTTCTAGCTCTTCTTCATTTATATTTTGGAATGATTTTGATCTGCAAGGTTGGGATGATTCATGAATGTTTTCATGGTATACAAATGGATCAATTTGTCCATAGTGGTTAATCTCTAGTTCTTCTTCCCATGGGGGAAGGGGTTGATGAAAGATTCCTCTAGTTGTTGTTTGGATCTAGACTTGGTGATGTGTCCATGACCGAGAGTATGCATGGGAAGATCCTAGGAGTTACTCATTGAAAGTGTTTGAGTTTGGATTTGTAATCACCTAAAAATGGTCTAGTAAATCTTGAGCTCCACTCTAACATTAAAATTTAAAGACTAGACTAAATCTTGTGCTTAATCAATTTTGCATATTTATTTAATCTCTTATTTCTTGATCAAATCATCATTTTATCATTTATTTAATTATATCCTAAGTTTGACCACCTTTTCCTAAGCTTTATTTAATTAAGAGAACATGCTCCCTTTTAATTAATTAAAAAATATTTTAATTAAATAATAAAATCACTTTATCCTAAGCCACATTTAATTAAAAGAATATGTCCCCTTTTAATTAAATAAAAGTCCCCTTTTAATTAAATAATGGAAACCACTTTGCTAAAAATAATAAATAATAAATTAAAAATAAAAAGAAAAGTACACTTTCCAATGAGATGAAATCTTTTGACTTTTGAAAAAGGTTTTTGCCTCTTTATCTCAACCACTCATTATTTTGCCTCTTAATCGTGTTCATTGATTTTGCCTCTTGAGAATCTTGAGTACATGGATCAACCAAGATTTAATCTCCACCATTGCTCATTTCTTTTTGCCTCTTAATCTTGACTGTCCATTCATTTCTAAATTCATTTAAAAGGAGACTCTCTCCTCATTCTTGAGATCCCATCTCTTGCATCATCCCACTCTCATAGCATTCTTAGCTTCTTGAGATCTTGAAATTTTATTGCAGGTTCTTGGAGTTTTGGCATCTTAGCATCTTGGAATCTTGGAGTCTTGCAATCTTGGCATCTTGAAGCTATGACATTCTTAGATCTTTCATATTGAAGCATTGCATCATCATTGTCATTTTTTTTCTTGCATCTAGCCCAATCCATCTCATCTTAGATATACTTTCATTTTAGCTTAGATCTTGCACCCCATCTTAGATCTACTTTAATTTTAGCTTAGATCTTGCATCTCATCTTAGATCTACTTTGCATTATCATTTGAATCTTCCATTCTATGGTGCACCTTGCAAGGGTCTTTCTTTAAGGTTCATTTGAGAGCCACCATTCATAATATCTACATGGTTCTTACATGTCATGGATAGGAAGCTATAAGCCACTTCTTGAGATCCCCTTCTTGATGGATTCCCTCAAGTGTAATGGTTTATAGAAGTGACCTCACTTTTTGGTACACATGATTAAGTTGATGAGTTTCACAAAATGTTTAAGTGTTTCTTTACATGAAGTCTTTATAGAGGAAGATGTACCTCTATGGTTTAAGACTGTTTGGTTGATTAACTTGTCATTGAGCTAAGGACCTATAGCCCTTGATGGTGAGATTTCAAAGTTTTTTGAAAGGATTGTTGACAATACTCATACAAAATAAAATTTGGATAACAAAATAAAAAATATAGCCAAACAAAGTACACACTCCAACCAATAATCTTGAAATCTAATAGCAAGTGTATGTTCTCGATCATTTCCACTTGTCTTGCACAAGAATAGATACTAAGTAATCTACCTAAGGGAAATTTGGTTCAACATGGTTGAAAAAGGTGGCTTACTAATTGACCATGTTTTAGTAAGGATTCCATTCAGAAAGAATTGAGTCTATCCCACATTACAGAGGCCTCCCACCATCGGTATGTTGGTATTTTGCACAATCCCAAAGGACTACTAGAGGAGGTATCATTCTCAAGTTTTTCCATCATTTACCCCATTAATGACGAATGCATTTTAGTTTATAGTGGGTTGTTTTATTGTGGCGAAAGCAATTGTATCCCACTTTAGGCTATCATTCTTACTGACCTCATTAAAGCATGTTCTCGAGAGGTGAGCTCTCTAAAGTTTTAATTTAACTAACATGTTCATGAAAGGAATGAAATTAAAATGATAAGTAGGTCTAGGAGTCTAATTACCCTGAGAAGGGTAAGAGCATATCCCTATTACTTACTCACTTACAAACACGTTTAACAAGATTCTTTCCCAAGCCTTTTAATCTAGGGGGATTTGAGCATGTTTGACATTCTGATTCACTATGAAAGTGAAGAGCATAGGTCTAATGGTTTTATCCACAAACAAAGAGGTTTAAATTTTAGTGTTTGTTCATTCTTTTAACCTTTCTTTCTATTGATCCATTTTGACATTTTGATTCACTATGAAAGTGAAGAGCATAGGCTTAATATCAAAATTATCAAACAATAATAGGCTTTTTAATTAAGCTAGATTTTGAACTTGAAAAGCCATAATTTAAGAAAAATGCAAAGGGATAAGGTTTACCTCATTCGAAGCTAGCAAAGGCTATGCACATTTTTGAATTTTTATTTTACATTTTTTTATACTCACCTAGTGGCAATCATTCTAGCTCCTAAGCGTCCACAACAACTACCAGACATGTTAGTCTGACACAAGACAAACAAAATGAAATAAATCCCAAAAACTTATACAAATTGATTCAAGGATAAAAGTTTAATCATCGAAATTTTATCTTGTATACATTAATAAATTTCACAGAATGTTCAAAATTACAATTTTCTCACTCAAAATAATGTCTTCAAAAATCGATTAGCATCTACACAAAAACACAAGAAAAATAGTTACATCACCCAAAAAAAAATCAAAACACAAAAACATAAAAATCTAATTTAAAAAAAGTTTAACATAATTTTAAAAAAAACTTTAATCTAAAAACAAAATTTAATCTAATTAAAAAAAATTAATATAAAAACTAAACTAATAATAATAAAAAAAAACTAAAAACTGAACTAATAATAATAATAAAAAACTAAAAACTAACATTTAATAAAACTAAAAAAACTTAAACTAAGAACAAATAAAAAAGTTAAAAACAAACATTAATAAAAAATTAATACAATGTTATTTATATAAAAAAAACTAAAACTAAAACTAGTTACTTATAAAAAAATTGAAGTTAAGCTTTTTAAAGTTAGTTTTAAAAGAAAGTAACGTGACTAAAAGTTAGAAAAAGAAAATCTCATGAGACAAAAACAAACGCATCCATTATTAAAATGGAGGATGCCGCTTTTTAATGTAGGTGATATAACTTTTTGACTCAATGCCATGACTTTTATTAATGAGCATCAAACAAGATATGGTATGCGGGAAAATTTTGGAGAAGGATTACCCTGAACCAACAAAATCAGCATCTTCAATACAACTAGAGGAGGTCAGGCAGCTCTAGCAGCTATGATTGTAAGAGAAAATAAACTAAAAGAACAAATTAAGGAAGTTAAATTGTGGGCTCAAGTGGTAAACGAAACATCAGCCGGGCAAACGATAATAATTGAAAAACAAATCAAGAAACAGATTCAAGAGGAAAAAGACAAAAATGAGAAAGCAGTAAACATCATTATTAAATGTTTGAAAGATTATGGGGACTGTGAAAAAACAAATATTTTGGCACGAAACTTCCTCAAGGACAAGCTAAATTGGACAGTGTCTATAAGGCAAGCAAAAATGATTGACAAAAGTATGGGAATAGGGAAAGACAGACATATGAGGATTATCCTAGGCAACATAGAGGACAAGATTGTGATTATGAAGAATAGGGGGTGACTCAGAGGCACTCAAATACATTTAGATGATTATTTAACAATTTTTCAGCAAGAGGAGAGGAGGAAAGAATGGGAGAAAGTAAAATCAGCAAGAGCTGTAGGCAAAGGGGCATGGCTGAAAAATGGTAAAGCTCAGATCGAGGATAGACCAACGACACAAAAATAGGAACTTGGGGCCCCAAGAGTGTATTTAAACACGATGAGTTGGAATTGTAGGGGTTATCAATGGAGAAGAGGACCGGGGTTGGGGCCCATAGCTGAGGGACAAGAAATTATTTGTCTCATAGAAACACATGAACATGAAGGATGTAGAATTCAAGAATTTGAAGGATACAACAAGATTTCTGTTTGGAATGAAGAGACAAAAATAGGTAAGGGTCATGGTGGGATCACAATTTTAATAAGAGAAACTTGGGATAAAAATGTAAAGGTGGAGAAAGAAGACTCAAACAATTTATATGGCTGAAAATTGAGGACATCAAGGAGATCACATGGCTGACTGCATGTTACTTCGCACCTAAAAGCTCAAAATTTTACAAGAAGAGAAACTTAGATAACCAAGATCCTTTTGGAGCATTAAAGAGAGACATCTTAACTTTTAGTTCTACATGAAACATGATCTTAATAGGAGATTTCAATGCTAGGACAACAGGTAACCAAGATATTTAGCTAGACAGGGATCCAGTAGAGAACAGTAATCCTTTGTAGCTAAAGGAAGGCAAGGATATTTCTAGTCAAAGAATTTCACAAGATACGAGGGGATGTGTGTCACACTTTGGTGCAGAGTTGTTGGGTATGTGTAGCCTTCACGGGTTGGTTATTTGCAATGGCATGAATTTTTGGCCAAGATCTAGTGGAATCACTTGTAAAACTTACAACGAGCAAAGTGTGGTAAAATATGTGATATGCTCTTAATTGACCACTCACAAATTAGTTGATTTCAGGATAGAAAGCTATCCCATAGAATTAAACTCAGACCACATGCCTCTATTTATTAAATATGATGTTAGAGCAAGAAGTTCTGAAGATGGGCAGACCCATAAAGCTAACACAAAACAACATAAACTTGGTAAAATCTTCATAAATTGCGAGAACAAGGAGATATTTTACTAGACCCTTGAACAACATATGGGAATAAGTGGGTACAACAGTAATTCCAGGGACAACAAGGAAGAGAATGAGCAATTAAACAACAACAGGGTGGTCCCCTTAGTTAAGAATGCCTTAAAGGGATGTAAGAGGTCAAAACTGAGGAGGAGCAACTCAAACACCTTTTTGACTAACCCATGGTATGACGAAGAATGCAAGGCAGCAAAGAGAGCTCTTAAAGGGAGAAACGAAAGCAAATAAAACATAAAGGCCTACAAGCAAAAAATAAAATTAAAAAAGGATAGCTATATGATCACTCGAAGAAAAGAGCTAATCTTTTTAGGGAAACACAATCATAAGGGTTTTTGGAAAGAGTTACAACAGGCTAGAAAACAAGTGGAAAACAACATTACAGACACTCAATGGTTGGATTATGCAAAGCTATTATGTGAGAGACCAAATGAAGAGACTCCACCTGCTAAACCTAACAATAACATAGAGTTATTTTCTATTGAGGACATTAAAATAGGTATAAAGAGGCTTGCAAGTGGAAAAGCACATGATATTGATGGGCTGCAAGCATAATTTTTAAAGTGGGGGAGGGGGGGGGGGTAAGATCTCTTGGCTCCACATGTCAAGAATATTTTCAACAAGGTCACACAGGGCTGCTTTCCTATTGATTGGACTACTAGTGTGGTTATTCCCCTTCACAAGGGTGGGGACATCAACAATCCCTCCAATTACCGAACCATAATCGTGAACCCTCTATTGAGAAAACTCTTTGGGAGCATGTTAGAGCGTAGAATCAGTGATTGAGAAAAAAAAGAGAAGAAAAGAGCAAAAGGTCAAGCTAGGTTTAGACCAAAAAATTCCACCATTGATCATTGCATCACACTAAGACACCTCATTGATAGTGTGTGGGAATAGCAAGGGGAAGAGCCTTTTTGCTGTTTTGTGGATTTTAAGAAGGCTTTTGAAACTATTCCTAGGGATAAACTATGGCACATAATGGAAGAATTGGAGGTCCCAGAAGAGTACAGGGCTGCTGTTCATAAATTGTATGAACGGGTTCAAGCAAAAATTAGAACTAAAGAGGGCATGTCAAAATGTTTTGGGAGTGACACTGGGGTCAAACAGGGGTGCCCTTTGTCGCCTACTCTCTTTGGCCTATACATCGATAAATTGGAAGAGTGGCTAAACAAAGCCAATAGGGGAGGTATGCAATTGTCATGTTATGTGATAAAGTTACTCCTCTATGCTGATGAACTTATACTAATTGCAAATAGTGCACAAGATTTCAGAGAGCATTTGAAAAATATTGAATCCTTTTGTTTAGAGGTTGGGATGGAAGTCAATATTGCTAAAACTAAAGTCATGATCTTCTCCTTGAAAAAGAAAAAATAGCAACACACTTTCATATTCAAGGGCAGCCTGTTAGCAATGGTGGAGTACAAATATCTCAGAATTGACTTCCATTCTAGACTAAGTTGGGAGACATGCAGGTCAAAATGGAGTCAGGGGGGATGGAAGGCCTCCTACCTTCTTCAAAATAGATGTAGGAAAGCAAGACTTTGGGATTGGAAAACTAGGAAGACCCTCTTTAGTCTTTTAGTGGTCCTAGTTATTCTTTACGGATGTGAGGTTTGGGGGAGCAGCGTATCAAATCATAAATGGAGACAAATAGAAAGAATCCAGAAGCATCTCATTACTACTAACCTCAAGGTCAAGGCAATGGTCCCCTACGAGATCCTTTTGGCGGAGGCAGGTATGTTCCCAATCAAGGCCTCAACAATTATCTGATTGTTAGGTTATTTGAAAAAGTGGGAAGTATGGATAAGCATTGCTGGCCTAAATTGGTGGTTGAAGAGGAGTTAACACATAGCAAAAGAACATGGAAGAAACAAAACAATAAATGGTTGAGCAAATGGAACATTACCCTCCAGGAGTTCCCCAACACCAATCTGGAAATAAAGAAATGGGTGTTAGAAAAATTCAGAACTGTCATGTGGATGAATCTGATAGGAAGAAAAAAGGCCTACTATGTTAAGGAATTTAATCACACATGGGATCATGGGGATAAAGCATATTTAGGGTCCATAATTAAAGGAACAACCAAGATTCTAATTGCTCAGTTAAGGACTAGCTCCCACCATTTACGATGTGAAACTCGTAGATGGATGGTCCCTAAAGAGAGGTGGGAAGAGAGAATTTGTGCTTTCTGCAGCAAGGGAGTGGTGGAAATAGAATGGTATTTTATTAAGGAATGTGGGGCATATGAGGATATTCGCAGCGAGTACATGGATTGCCTACAGGTGAGCAGCATGAAGGAACTTTTTGAAGAGGCAAGATTACACAAGACAACAAGATTCCTAATCCGGATCCACAACAAAAGGAACAACTTGGAGAAATCTCAGCATGATGCCTAACTTTCTTTTTGGTCCCTTAGATCGGTGGTCTTGTGGATGTCATTAAAAACATTTCATTTCATTTCATAACTTGGGCTTGTGGCGATATGTATGTCGACCATGGAATGCAATGATAGTGAGAGGTCAAAGCATTGAATTTGGAATCCAGTTACCTGCCCAGACAAAAAACAAAACAGAGCACAATGACAATTTCTAGTGTGATACGTCATTAATAAATACTATGATTTGAAATATAGGAACCGCTGTCAAATGGTTGAAAAACAACATAAAAACACCATTTCTTAGCAAAGCCAACATACCAGTCACAAATACCAATGAAAATAATACTGTTGGAATTAATAGAGAAGTGCCAAAATAATACAATAACAGATGAAAGAAGAGAATTCTTGGTTGTACAATCGAGACCAAGGAGGATTCTCTAGTCGTCTGCAAGTATGTCATAGGTTGTTCTTCACGTTGATTTCACCATAATGTATAGACTTAAATCTACACACTCAAGAATGAGAGTTAGTAGCACAGATCGATCCAATAAAGGAAATCAAACAACTACTAAATGAATGTCTATGAAAAACAATATAAGAAGTAATACTAATAAGAAATAAGTAAACACAATAAATGCATGCAAACCGACCACAAAACTCCAGCTTTCTGTTGCTTCTTTTCGATTGATGGAAGTGGTTCACTCAGTAGCGATTTTGGGAGCATTTTGACTTTGATTCTCTGAAAAAATGGTCAAATGATATGATAGAAAACATTTGTAGTATGAAAGTGGTAGAGGCTCGATGCCTAAATTCCTGATGAAAATGTGAAGATAAGGGTTTCTTATATAGAAAACTGGAGTTGAACGAACGATCGAGATTGATAAGAGAAAATCACGATTGACGGATGAGAAGAGATGAGACTGAAGAAGAAATTGGCAATTTTCTATTTCGAACTAAAGAAAATAGAAGATAAAATCATAATATATTTTCAATTTTTGGAGAGATAAAGTTGCCAAAAATTGAAAATGGAAAGTTTGAGATATTTTTTGATTTTAGATTTTCAAAAAAATTGATTTTTGAGATTGTGACAATTTTTAATTTTCAAAATTGATAATTCCTCATAAATTTGGTTTTTTCTGATTTTTGAAGATTTAATTGAATTAAAAATTCAATTAAATTAGAAAGATGGAATTAGTTGAAATTAAATATAATTAAAATTGAGGAAAATTGAGATGAAAACTAAATTAATTTTGAGAATTAATTTAATTAAGAGGAATTAAATTAGCTAATTTAAATAATTTATGATAATTATTTAAATTATGGGAATTTAGAAATGGATTTTAATTAACTAGTGAAAACTAACTAATTAAAGGTGATTAATTAAATAAACATAATTATATAATTAATTTAGGGGAAATGATTAAATGATCAAAAGATTTGATCTTAGAGGAAATGAGATGATTAATTAATGATTAAAAAACCATTAATTAATAGCAAAATAATTAGTGCATTAAATGCGAATTTGCAAGTCTATCCATTTTTGGGTATCCACACACTTATCTTAGATGCAAAAAATGATCCTCCCTACTTTTATTGAAAATTAAAATGTTACCAAGGTAAACAATTACAAACTTACCCAAGAATTTCTTCAATACCTCATTAATAAGCATCATGAAAGTATTCGGTGCATTGGTCAATCCAAAAGGCATCACCAACCACTCATATAATCCTTCATTTGTCTTGAAATGTTGTTTTCCATTCATCACCTTCCTTGATTCTAATTTGATGATAACGACTCTTCAAATCAATATTTGTGAGATACTTTACTCCACTCAAACAATCCACTTGATCATCCATCCTAGGTAAAGGAAACATATACTTTACTACTGCATCCTCCTCTACTATAGTATAATCTCTTGGAACACCTTGGGAACACTCCCCCAAATATCCATTCTAGATCTCCTTGGCACTTCCCATCCATAAGATCCTCACTAAAGCTTTGCAAGATTCACATTTCCCAAATGATATTGACCCCACACAATTCCAAGCCCTTGTGGGTCACTTATCATCAACTTGTAACTTGTCATTTAAAACATATGACATGCCTTCTATTTCATCAGACCATAATCTTCCACTCTAAATCACCACACAATAAATCACTTTACCATTAAACAAGTCATGATAGATAATGATTCGACCCTAAATCTATGTACTTTAAAATTCATAAATCAAGTGGGCTACACTAAAGATGACATCACAAAGTAATTCATTGCCATGAAGTCATAAGACAATCTGGAGCATACCTCTAAAGGTACCATCTCATTGGCCATTCAAGTGGGTCTAGTAGTGCAGAACATAGTATGTCATATTTTTGATCTTGACCTCCCCTACAAAATTCTCCTTGATTGTCCATGTATCCATGCCACACATACCATCCCCTTCATATTCCATCAGTATATCAAATTCCCTCACAATGACACTGAAGTCACCATTCACACAAATCCCTAGTGTTTCATGTAATGTCATGCTCTTGAGGAGTCATTCCCCCACTCCCATCATTGTCCCAAAATTGATATTGGTACCTCCATTTCTAGCTTTTCCAACTCCTATGCAGATCCTAAAACCATACTTGCATCCACCTTATCTAATTTCAAGATCAACAACAAAGGTTGTGGGGAATACAACCTCTCTAATGCATGTGTGGTGGGGGCATTACCCGTTGATCCTCATACTCATAGACATCCTTCCCATCAACCAAAATGAAAGGAACCACTCATCAAATAATTTTGGTCCACAAGACTCTAGTCACATGGGAGATTGAATGATAAGGAACTAGAAACAAACATAAACAAATGGTTGTATCAAGATCCCCCAACAATAGACACCAAGCTCCTTGATCACTTCAAACAAAAATATCCCAAATCCCACAAATTGACACATAAAAAAAAAGAGATTACTAAGGTGGTGGACTAGGCCACAAAGAACAAGATAAGAAGACTCCACTTGAGCCCTTTGATTATCCTAAAAATCAAGGTCTTGTATTTTTCCAGGACTCTAATGGGGATACCAATGGAAGTAAACAAACCCTTCTTAATATAGAAGGTGAAATCATGACTATAAAAAATATTCATGAAGAGGAAGTCAAGAGATCCTATGGTGATATCCATAATGATGTCATATTCCTTGGAGATTCCATCTTCAGTGAACTAACCATTAACCTCATTGATCTCCCACTTGCACATCTCGAACTCATAGACTGGGACCAACCAACTATCATTCATATTTATGTGTTTCAAAGTGATGCAACACTCCTAGAATTCATGGGAGCTACAGGAAAATCAAATGACTATGGACATGACTCCACATATGTTTACAAGCTAGATCCATAGACATATTTTGGGGAAGAGCAAGTCCTTAGTCACAAAAATGAGAACAAAAAGAAAAATCATGGATATCCTAGTGAAAATCCCTCTAGGACACTTATAGATCCTAAAAAATTAAAAATAAAGGACATGTATTCTATTGAAAACCTCTCAGAGGTTCCAGAGGATGTAGGTGCTCCTCTTCCCCTCCTTAATGCATATCAAATTGAACACTCATCTATTCTGATTGAAGAAACTAAAAAAATCAATCTTGGAACAAAAGAATGTCTTCACAACACATATCTAGTAGCTTCACTATTATAAGTAGAACACATAGACTTTGAGGAACTCCTCAATAAAGAATATATAAATTTTTCATGGTCATATGCTCACATTCTTGGACTAGGCCCTGATCTAGTGGTCCATCATCTTATTGTGGATCCTAATGCAAAATTAATTAAACATTAGATCAGAAAGATGCATCCCAAGGTGGTCCTCCTAGTCAAAGAAGAACTAGAAAAGCTACTAGACACAAAATTCATCTTTCCTATTGATTATTTAAAATGGATCTCTAACATGATGCTAGTATCTAAGCCTACCATAGATACCAAGATATGCACAAATTTTAGAGACATAAACAAAGCATGTTTGATAGTTGATTTCCCATTGTCTAATATTGACATGTTAGTTGACCTCATGACATGACATGAGATGTTGTCACTCATGGATAAATTCTCTAGATATAATCAAATCCTTATCACAAAAGAAGATAAGCATAAGACATTGTTCATAACCCCATGGGGTACCTTCAACAATAATGTAAGTGTCTTTGGTTTCAAGAATGTAGAGACAACATACCCAAGGGCAATGACAAACATCTTCCATGAAATGATCCATAAAATTCTTGAAGACTATGTGGATGATATCCTAGGAAAATATAGAACTAGGATCTACCACCTCAAGGTCTTAGAATGCATCTTTAATTGAAATATCAATTTTAAAAGGTGCATCTTTGGAGTCACATCAGGTGAGCTCTTGGTATTCATTATATCTAGATGAGGTGTTGATGTAGACCCTAAGAAGGTCAAAGAAATTTTAGAAATGCCTCCCCCAATAACTCTCAAGCAATTGTACATTCTACAGGGAAAACTTCAGTCTCTCTACTGATTCATTGCACAACTAGAAGATAAGTGCCAACCTTTTACTTATTTACTGTGCAAAGAGACCAACTTCAAGTGAGACCCCCGTTGTCAACGATTTTTTGAAAAGATTAAGGAATATCTAGCCAACCCACCCATGTTGATGAATCATATTCCTAGAAAGAACCTGATACTCTATATCTTGGCTACTACAAAAACACTAGAGGTACTTCTAGCTTAGTAGGATGACAATTCAAAAGAACATGGCATCTACTACATTAGTCACAACCTCATGGAATATTAGATCAAATAACCTCCCATGGAAAAATCAAGCCTTGTGGCTATATTTTCCACCCAAAGGATTCGAAATTACATTCCCAATCACATTATAAAGTTCATATAAAAGGTTGATCCGTTCAAGTACTTACTATCTCGTACCATACTTACAAGTCACATGGTTAAATGGGTTATTCTATTGAGTGAATTTTATATCCAATATGTTGGTTGAAAGGAAATCAAGGGGAAGGTTATTGTAGATTAATTAGTAGAGGCACCATTAGTAGATGCTTACCCTTTGATCACTGAGTTTCTTGACGAATACCTATGTATGGTTGAGGAACAACTAGTGTAGAAATTATACTTTGATGGATCATGTACATCTCATGGATTGGGGGAATAGATTCTATTTTTTACTCCTCAAAGAGATTACATCTCTAAAGAATTTAAGTTGCACCTCCCATGCACCAACAATATTACAAAATATGAGGCTCTTATCTCTGGTATGAAGATAATAGTCCAATGGAACATAAAAACAATACAAGTCTTTGGGGATTCATAGATTATAATCAAACAGGTAATGGATGAATTCAAGAAAAAAAAAATGACAACTTTATTCCATATAAAGAGATGGTAGATATTTTGAAGCAACATTTGCAAACCCTACAATTAACACAAATTCCCAAATTACAAAACAAAGAAACAAATACTATGGATACTATTGGCTCTCTACTAGAGGTTCCACATGATGCCATAAAATATGAATATCTAGTTGATAAAATACATGCACTAACTTATGAAATAATTGATGTTGAAATAGTGTGTGTGTTGGTTGGTCCTAAGTCCCCATGGTGACATATATGCATACTTAAAAGATGGTATCATATCTCACCATCTTACTCATACCCAATGCTATAACATCATTCCTTGGTCCTCCTATTACACCATCTTTGCCAATGCCCTATATTATCGAGGCTATCATGATATACTCTCTCTATGTTTAGATGTTAATGAGGCTACCCAAAAATTATGATAGGTTCACATAGGTGTGTGATCAAAAGGTGACACACTTCTATAAACCATTGTTCTAGAGAGAATCCATGGAAGAGGAGACTCCAAGAGGCAACTTATATCTTCCTATCTATGGCGTGCAAGAATGTAAGCATTATGGATAGTGACTCTCAAATGAACCTCAATAAGGAATCCTTGCAAGGTGTACCATAGAATGGAAGATTCAAAATGATAATGAAACCATGAAAGATATAAATGAGATGCAAGATATAAGCTAGAATGAAAATGCAAGAACAAGAAAGAAAAGCTAATCTAACAAGATTACAATACCTCCTAGTTAAAATATGTGATTTAAGCTAGATGAAATAAGGAAATGCTAAACTAGAATGCAAGTAAACTAGAATGATCTTAAGAATGCAAGTAAAAAAATGATAGGATAACACTAGCATGAATGAGTAGTATGT
Organism: Chamaecyparis obtusa; assembly: GCA_027943335.1. Lineage (NCBI taxonomy): Eukaryota > Viridiplantae > Streptophyta > Pinopsida > Cupressales > Cupressaceae > Chamaecyparis > Chamaecyparis obtusa. The sequence continues at coordinate 438,424 of BSBK01001005.1, forward strand.
CTAAGATGCAAGATCAAGATTCTAAAATTAGGACTAGCCAAGAATGAGGAGAGAGTCTCCTTTTAAAAGAATTTAGAAATGAATGAATGGTCAAGATTAAGATGAAAAATCCAAGGGTAGAGAATATTACATATTTTGACTTTAGGGGACAAGATTCTCAGGAAGCAAAATCAAGTGGATGAGAATGGTTAGGTAGAAATGAGTGGTGGAGATTAAGAGGCAAAAGAGATTCCACTTTTGTCTTTTTCTCCTTTTTCAAATTAGGAAATTCCTTTTTCATGTGCACACATAGGATAAAGTAGATTTTATTTAATTAAAAAAGGACATGTTCTTTTAATCAAATAAGACTTAGGATAAAGTGGTCAAACTTTAGGATATCATCAAATAAATAATAAAATGATGATTTGATCAAGAGATAAGATTGATTAAGCATAAGATAAAGTCTAGTATTTTTAATGTTTAATGTTAGAGTGGAGCTCAAGGTTTACTAGACCATTTTTGGGTGATTACATTAGCCCCTCTTTGACTAATGTGTGAGTGATTTGGGAACACATTGAGTCAAAGAATAAATATTAAGATAGCTGAAAGATATTTGAATCTGAACTTGATTGAACGAAGCATAGAGAGATAACTAATCCAGAACTTGATCAAACGAGAACTAGAAAAGGTTGATAAGATAGATCTGACTCCGAACTTGATTGAATGAAGCACATAAAAGCATCTAATCCTAAAATTGATCGAATGAGAACCACTGAAGACAAATAAGATTGTAGTTTAAGAGATAGATTGATAGATTATTCCTACCCCCTCAGGATCAAAATTGAACTAAGGTAGAGGAGATGCAGAAACAAGATAAATTTGATCAAATCAAGATAAGATAAGGTTCCAGATGATTGATTAAGAACATAAGACCAAGTTTGACAACTAGGTGGTGAGAATTTGCCCCAATTTGAATAAGATTGACCATAAATATATAGCAGTAATGCGAGATCAAAATCAGAAGAAGGGATGATGAAATGATGATGGGAGTGAGAGAAATGATGATTGCCTCAAAAGATTCAAGAGATTAGCCTCAAAGGGTTAGTCAACAATGCATAGAAGGAAATAATTTTAAAATGTGAATTTGATAGTCAAGATGAAGCCAGATTTTAATTTCAATCCCAAAAATGGATCCAGGACGTCAAAATTAGGTAAGGTGCAGTTTAAAAAAAAAATTGAGACTTTGAAAAATTACGTCGAAGTGCTATATAAGGGCCCTAAAGGGTCATTTTCATATCATTTGTGCCTTTTGTCTTTTAGCGATTCCAGAGCGAGTTTAGAGCTTCTGATGGAAGACATACAATTTCTAATTGAGAAACATAGATTCAAGCTAAGTCGGTTGCACAATCGGCCTCAAGGGTACCCATAGGCAGTAAGTCATCAAAAACTTTTCCCATTTTGGTGCATTTATTACCTTTTTTGCATGTTTTTTAGTAGTTTTTGAATAGTGTAGGATTTGAGCAATACAAATCCACAAAACCCAAAGATCACCTACATACAAAAACCTGTTACAAGGAAGTAGAGACAAGAAGAGGGCAAGGGTTTGACTCAAAAATATGAAGAAAATATCCTCAATTAATGAATGAATTGAATGTACAATGGATCATCCATATAAAGGAGATCGAAAGCCTTGAAAGGCAAACCTAAAAAGTAGAAGTACATGTAATAATTAGTTAAATTATTACAAGACTAATGCATGCAAGTTTATATTTAAAACAACTAGTGCATAAGTTTAAATCAACTAGTGCATGTGTGTTTAAATATAAACAACTAAAAATAAAAGAGTTGACATCTTAAGAAGGGAGTAAAGTTAATTAATAAAATTAATACTTTACTCTAACACGGCCCCTTAAGATGAGCAACAATGCAGCTACAAACAATGCAAGACAAAAGCAAAGGAAACTACAATGCAGAAAGCAAAAAAAATGGGTCTTGGAAACATGGCTTGATGAGGTACCCAGCACAACCAAATCTTTGTAAAATGGAGAAATAGAGAAAACCCAGTGGGAAAAAACCCCTACTCCAAAAAGAGATAGACAACCAGCCCCCCATGAGAGAGAGATGAGACACCAAAGCCCCCCCAGAATGATGGATCCCCTGTGGAAATGATCAAACCAATGCAACTCCAATGTGGAAGAAATAATGGCACAGAACAAGGAAACCATGAATGAGAGGTTGAACTGGAAGGCCTAACTGATGCTCAAAGGAGAAAACACGAGGATCCTGAAAGGGAATCCCCAATGTAGGTGGTGTGATAGGTGTGCTAACACTGTCATGAAAGAGGAGATGAGCATCCTCTGTAGAATCCTCAAAAAGTGCACCTGGTGGCTTGATGAATGGAGCTGGAGGGTCAAGCAGTGTTGAAGAAGAATCCTGTTGAAGATAAAAGACCTCAACAGGATGTGGTGTGGCAGTCATAGCAGTGATCTCATGAATAATACAAAAGTTCAAGTGACCTGATTGCACCACATGAGGCTCTCATGAAAGAGGAGAGTTGTGCTCTGATAATGGAGATGGTGGACCAAAGTGTGAGAAGGTGTAGAGATGGGTGGAATGATCAACTGTCCTTGTAGCAACAATGCCTCCTATTGCACTATCCCGAATGAAGATTGAATCTGTAGTGAACTCAACTGTCTTCCTTGATCCATTGTGTGTAATCTGATAAATCAAGAGAAGGTTTACAGATAGAGATGGAACATACAATACATCATTGAATGTGCCATCCTGAATGCCTACTGAACCTTTCCCATAGACTGTCAGGATAGTGTTATTCCCCATGAGAATATGAGGAATGGGAGAAGCCTCAACAGTAGAGAAGACCCCTTGAGAAGATGCCATATGGTGAGAAGCACCTGAATCCAATATCCAAGGGGCCTATGAAGGGGATGCAATGGATGCCTGTAATGCATGACCCTATCCAAAATCCTATCCAGATGTCGAAGATGTGGAAGAAGACTGAAAAGAAGACCCCTGTGAGGTAGAAGATGATGGAGAGGAAATAGTGCTCTTTTGAAGAAGAGATTGAAAATCAGCAATCTATTTCTCATAGCCATCAAATCTCTTCTGAAAACAATGTGACTCATCATGAGGTCCCTTCTGACAATAGGAACATGTAGGTCTCTCAGTCTTTTGTTTCTCCTTCTTAGAAGAAGATGGTGGGCCAGTAGAGTGCTGAGAAGAGGAATCTAATATCTGCTTCGACTTCTGCTTCTACTTTTCTTTGGATGGTTGGGCAACCAATGCTTGGTTCTTTGATCCTATTAGAGAGTCCAACTAAGTAAGCTTGGCCTGCTCTCTAGTCAAATGATCACAAAACACCTCAAAAGTGGGCATGGTGAATGTAGGTCCCAAAGTGTCCATGGTAGAATGAAAGGTAGAAGAGAAGATCTGAGAGTTTCCCCAAAGCTTAGACAAAATTAGATAAATGCATTCTTTATCAGTCTTTCACTTTCCACATCTGTGTAACAAAGATATCTATTGTTTGAACTTCATCAGAAAGTCCTCAATAAAGGGAAAAGAATCAGGTACAAGAGAGGTAAGCTTTGCCTCAATCTGAAGTGCTCTGAACTCATTTATGGTACCGAATAATGTCTCAAATTTAGCCCACATCTGTAGAGGGGTAGTGCACCCATCAAGATGAAACTACAAGCTATCTGATACCTATAAAGAAATCAACCCCATAGCCTCATCCATCTTGTTTCGATGCTGCATGATCTCAAAGGGCCTTTGTAATACTAGTTGCACTGCATCTAGACAAGACTAGAGCCCTTTTGAACAAAGAAGCTGTGTCATTAGGGTTTTCTATGTGTGATAATTATGTGGGGTCAAAAGTTCTAGACAAGAAGAGGTCACGGCCATATTTTTTAGAAGGGGTTTTTGTTTTGATAAATATCTGGTTTAACTGATAGAAACAAGAAAATAACACCCCCCCACAATTCAAATATCGAACCCCTAAGCCTAGAATGATATGCTTTATCAAGAGAAGAGCAAAAAAGCTTCAGATCTGAATCTTTTGTACCTTGAAATTTTTTTGATGAAAATAGGCAGAAATCTAGATGGTGCTTGAGAAGAGCTTTTCGGTGATTCTTCCGGATCAAAAAATGGAGCTAATTTGAGCAAATTAGCCCCTCGGAATGCAAGAAAGAGAATCTAACTTTGATAGAAAAAAAATGCAAGCTAGATGAAAAAAAATACTAGATTAATCACTATGAGAGCATCGGGCTCAGAACTATCTTTCTAACGATATCTCGTTTGCCTGATTTCGACATCGTATGCTCAAGTTATGAGCAAAATACCAATTGGTGCACTAGAGAGCCCAAAAATGGTGTAAATGAGGATGATGCATACTAATGTCATCAAATGATAGGCTTAAATTTGATGGCCAAATGGCTGTTGCTGCCCAAAAAGAAAAGAATTTTTTTTTTCAAAATCACATGCGTGCCTCGAGATTCATGCCAAGCTTTCAAATTTTTGCTTCGATTTACATGCCAATTTTTTTGGTCTTTATTTGTGTGCCAAACATCAAAATTTTTGCCTCATTTTGCATGCCAATCCGTACAAATTTTGCCTCAGGAAGTGTGTAGATCCATACAATTTTTGCCTCGTGAAGCGTGCCAAACTTATAGTACCGAAAAAAGCCCCAAAATGCAAAGTTGTCCAAATTGGATGTGCCTTATATCGAAATAGGGGTTTTTGGGCACTGCGAGCTCAACGGTGAGGTCCATTTGAGCTCAAAGTGCACCAAAATTTAGAGACCCCCTAATTTCAATAATAAAAAAAGGCCCTAATCTGAATCCTTCAAACGCGAACAAGCTGTAGCAGATTAGGCTTTGATACCATGTAGGATTTTAGCAATACAAATCCACAAAACCCAAAGATCACCTGCATATAAAAACCTATTACAAGGAAGTAGAGACAAGAAGAGGGCAAGGGTTTGACTCAAAAATATGAAGAAGAAAATATCCTCAATTAATGAATGAATTGAATGTACAATGGATCATCCATATAAAGGAGATCAAAAGCCTTGAAAGGCAAACCTAAAAAGCAGAAGTGCATGTAATAATTAGTTAAATTATTACAAGACTAATGCATGCAAGTTTATATTTAAAACAACTAGTGCATAAGTTTAAATAAACCAGTGCATGTGTGTTTAAATATAAACAACTAAAAATAAAAGAGTTGACATCTTAAGAAGGGAGTAAAGTTAATTAATAAAATTAATACTTTACTCTAATAGTTTCGTACATAATTTTAGAGTGTTGCACAAATTTACTAAGAAATCCCATACGATATTTTGCACAAAGTTGAAATGTTGCAATGACTTTGTATGAAGTATCGCACTAGTGGGACCCATTGGTCATGCGAAATGGTGTGAAATATCGCATTGCCTTGAAATGTCACATCAATATAATAAGAAGTGTTGTACAAAATTAATCTGAACTGTGAAATGTCATTTTTCTTTTTGTGTGTTTCTGACTACTTTGTGATTTGAGTGAAATTACTTAGATCTTTTGTTAATGCTTTATTGATGCTTTTAGTCACTTTATGATATATTTATGATGTATTATGATGTGTTTCTACTTGTGTTTGTGATGCAACATCATTTTATAGATTTAGCCATTAGGGTTCCACACCCAGTGGGTTTTCTCCTTGTGCCCTGATTATCTACTGATGAGATAGGTATATTAGAGTCCATGAGACTTAGAGAGTTACTTCAAATGCCACATATTTAGGAAAACCATGGGTTGTTGACTGCGCTCGCTGAGAAGTTTCATTCAGAGTATAACACATTCCATTTGCCTACTAGAGAGGTGATAGTGACACTAAAGGATGTGTACCGTATTCCATGTCCCCTACCATGGAGAGGTAGTAAGTATTCTTTAATGATTTTTAGATTCTTGATTAAGTCATGTGTTATGCCTCACTACCATTGATCTTGACACTGATACTAAAATTGATCTTGCAGATATATTTTGATCAGTCACCTACTGACGAGATTGCAACCATGCAGACCATTTTTGCAGATTTCACCATCCTGGACCGAGTCATCCTCTGGGAGAATATGATGGATAGTTACAATGCTGATTATCATGTGGCTTGCATCCTCTTCTCTTTGATTGATCATGTTTTAGGTACTGACAAGAGTCAAAGAGGCTTCCAGTGTGGCTGGGGCAGACTAGTCATGGATTTATCATCTCGACCCTAACAGATGGCATGGGGACCCTCTCTCCTAATAGATATGTATCATGAACTTCATGATATTGTATATAGGGAGGGGGAGTTGGTCAGTAGGGGTCATCATAACATAGGTGTGGGAGTGGGAGCATATCGTCATGATCCACCCTAGGGTTCAACCCAGATAGAGAGGGTGGCCCTACATATACATATATTCAAGGTTTATTCAACAAACCCATGTAGGAGACACACCATACTGGCACTAACATCTCAATGATCTACATTCTTTTACATGGCATCCTTACATCAAGTGTGAGAAGTGGGCTAAGGCTAGAGAGGAGATGGCATTCATATTTTATAACATGCCATTACTATGCAGACACATAGACATAGTCGAATGGTTTGTCATTAGTAGGGTATGGCATCATTTTGGTAGTGCATAGGGTTTCATCACAAAGACCACCAATTACGCATGATACAAAGACAAGGAGGACCTCAGATTTGGGCCCATGCTGCTATATGAAATTTTTTCATAGGAGGCTCAACAACTTCAATGGATAGTGCCTGACCTACTCCTTAGGGTCACATATGCAAGTACCACTCTTAACTATAGGAGATGGATCTGTGATCACCCCTTCCCTACATTTTCAACACCAATAGAATTGAGATTCAGAGGTGGCAGGGATGAAGGTGTTGATAGAGGAGGGAGGAGAGGAGGAGGAGGTGGCGGTGCAAGTGGGTCTAGGAGTAGTGCTCCTTCAGCAACTAACCTACTAGATCTAGGTCATGAGGGATGACAGATGTGATGGAAATTGATGAGTTTGAGGAGCACCTGGTGAGGAGACCATGGGGGAGAAGGGCAGAGGAGTGACCTGTAGCATAGTCAGAGTAGAGGGAACATACCGATGATGGGTTGTAATAGAGGGTGACAACACTAGAGTTAGAGTTACAACATGAACAAATCACTATTGTCATGCAGGACCGGCAACAGGTTGACAATAGAGCCCAGATACAAGATCATAGAGAAGAGCAAGATCAAGCTAGGCAGGAGGGACAATGTCACGGGGCCAGAGCGGCCTACTATTATGCTTCTTATATTGCCATGATTCTTGCAAGGCATATGGTTCTTGATTATTCACAGAGTGCAAGTAGATCAAAGGGTGTTGTACAGGTACCAGATAGAGCCTTGGCTCCTCCTCCAACTCCACCTATGTAGGAGGGAGGAAGCCAATCATAGATTGTATTAAGGAATCCTTCTATCATTTTGACTCAAGATTTTGATCTCATTTATTGTACTCAAACACGATCCATTTTTAATATATATGAGATACTAGTTTTTGTCATTGTGTGATATACTTGTCTCAATTACTTTATGCTCATGGATGTATCTTCACTTTCTGCACTTGTATCATATACTATATAATTCTATACTTATGTCTTTCTACTTTATTACTTGCAATGTGATTCTCTTGTAGTTGTAGATTCTTTATGCTTTGAGATATATATATATATATATATATATATATATATATATATATATATATATATATATGTATATATACATATATATATATATGTATATATATATATATATATGTATATATACATATATATATATATGTATATATATATATATATGTATATATATATATATATATATATATATATATATATATATATATATATATATATATACATATATATATATATATACATATATATATATATATACATATATATACATATATATACATATATATACATATATATACATATATATACATATATATATATATATATATATATATATATATATATATATGTATATATATATATATATATATATATATGTATATATATATATATATATGTTATGCACTTCATGATTTGAAACGTGATCCTTTGGATAGATAAGACATGATGATGTGGTTAACCCTTGTGATGACAAAAAAGGATGCAAGAGCGAAAGATCGAAGAGATGAAAAATACATGGCTGAGATAGAAGAAAGGAGATACATGATTGAGCGCAACTGACTAACTATCCAATGATTAAGGAGACTCTCTCCAAATTCGAATGCACCTAAGAAAATGCAAGCTACCATAAAAATGTAAAGTGTGATTTGCAAGGGTTTAATAAGCCCTTATTTTTATTAAGGGACATTGCAAGATCATACAACCATCACTAGTGCAAACGTAACTATGAAGATATGAATATGATCTATATCAAATAGAATGTAGGAAACACATGTAAGAATCAAGATGACCTAAACATGGTTTCCAAGTTAATGTTGCAAGATTATACCAATATAGAGGCATAAGTGCCAAGATAACCATGAGTACAGTTTTGCGTAAGAAGACATAATGTAATAGTCAAGGATATATCTCTAAATCTCTCGAGTGTCCAAGGGAACAAAACAAGAGACACCTAGGATCATTAGAGTGATACCCACAAATAAAATTCAAAGAAAATATGCCCCATGCCCCTAGTCTTCTAGTCGAAACATTATGGAGAGACTAAGGAGGGAACATTTAGTGAAAATCATCGATCAATCAACACACAAAGAAAATAAGTCATAATATGTCTCAGTCGTATCAGTTTAAACACAATGTGAAAAAGAAAAGATAATCACTGACTGACTAGGACTCATGCCTATAAGTGAGAAATATCGCACAATCCTAGACTGCATATGAAGCATCGACTCAAGATAGGTATTATTTGATAAGTGTTAAAATTGAAGTATCCATTGCATTTTTGTAGTTGTATATTTGTATATGGATGTGAAGGCTCTTACCATAGATACCAAAATTACTCTTTTAAGACTTCATGAAAAACATTCAACAAATAATAGATAAAGAAAATAAGTCATGAACCATCACGACATCTCTAAATCTCATGTGAACATCTCAAAGATACATAAGAACACGACTTGCAAAAATCAAGATATTATAAGACTAAATTGAATCAATAAGTTACAACCGTACTGATTGTGTCTATGTTTTTGTAGTAGTTTGGACATTGAATTTTAATGTTTTGTTGATGCTATCTAATTTCAAAAATAGGGTACCCCGTCTAATATTGCTCTATCCAATTTTGAGCGTTCCTTCCCTTGTCTAAGGAAACATGATTTTGACAAAAGACTTTGTTGTTTTGTTGGGTTTGCTAGATAATATAGTTTGGGCAATGTAGTTAGGACTTGTTGACTAGTTTGACTATTTTGACTTGGTTCTGCTAAAATTTACATTTGTTGTATGACGTTGTTCAATGCCTATTTTTTGATGCAAAAGGATTGGTTTATGTACAAAGGATATTTATTATGGGATTTTCTTGGTTTTTTTATTTGTTTGGTTATTTTTGACAATTTTCTTAGGACTTTTTGTAAATGTTTTTATTCCACCGTAGAGTTTGTATGTTTGGAGTCGAGGTATGTGTGACGTATCACATAAGTGAAGGCCCCTATCACATACACCCTAACCATAGTCACCCTAGATAACTAATGTTTTATGTTTTTATGAATTTTTCGAAGGTCTTTAGGAATGTTTTTATTGTTTTGATATTTTCTCGATGTTTTTGGTTTTTTTTTTTTCAAAAATTTTTATTGTGTTTTATGTAATAACCATCCCATAGTTTTCTTATTAGTTTAATTGAACAAACTCTTTTAGACCACTTTTCATGTGTGTATTAAATCCTTGGATAGATTTGATATTATGTATATTTATGTTTATAGTTTTATCGACCCTATACTTGAATGTGTATGGTTGGTGTGTATGTTTTATATTTCTGTTGATGTGCTTGATATTTTTGAGGGAAAGAGTCATATTTACTTTCTTGAGAGATCCACATGATTGACAGATCCCTTCCATTGTTTGTTATATATTTATACATGTATGTACATGCTCATCTTCTATGTTGGATTTCAAGTACCAGGCATCGACTTCCTTGAATTGCTAGGATGAGCGTGCCCTATTGTAATATCTCAATGGTAAGAGAGATGAGATAACAAACATGTCCAAATCCTAACTTAAGCCATTTATTATACTGCAATAGTGGACAAGTATCTAATTGGTTAACTATCAAAACTCGTAAAGGTGACGCCATTCATGAACCCTTCTTTTGATCTTGATTATTGCACTTTGATTTAGTTAGTTTCTATCTTGTTGCATGTCATGTGGTTTGATGTGGTCTTGGTGTTAAAATTGTTTGAGGAATTAATTAAGATTAATTAAATAAGATTAAATAATTATACCTTATCATATATTAAAATATTAAATATAAGCTTAATTAATTAATTACCTATATTTAATAAATAATTTAATTATAAAGTCAAAATAATAAGAGGAATTTAATTATTATTATTAAATAAAAATTGGTTTTTAAATGCATAAAAGAAATTAAGTAATATTTAATTGGAGTTTCATATCATTATTAATTAAAATTTATCATGCAGTTTTGAATGCATAAAATTTGATTAAAACAATGTTGAACTCAGATTAGGAGTTGGTGCAACTTTACTATATTTGAGTTAAGTGATATTTAATTTTAGTTGCAGATTTTATTAATTAAAATAATAATAATAATAAATTATGCAACTTAAAAACACTTTATTATGAAAATTAGAACTTAACCTTTCAAAATCAAGTTGAGGAAAAATTAAATAAAAAATTCTTTTAATTAATTAAAGTTGATTAAATCAATGTTGGAGTTGATTTCTTATTTCTAAAATTTAGAGTTAACTATTTTATTATTTTTAACGGTTGAATTCTATTTTTAATTAGGAGTTGCATGTTTCAGTTCTGATTGCTGGGGTTTCTATAGTAGAACTTCTTCTGGTCATTATTGGGGACACGAGTTTTAGGAATTACAGGTTTTGGCTCTAGATTTGGAGTTGAAGGAATTTTTGAAAGATTGCATTTTTGGGTTGAGATTCGTCTTCTTTGTTTCATAGCATTAGTGGATTAATGTAGGGTTTTTTAAATCCCTTTGCATTTTTCTTTCGAAAAGGTTGTTTACATCATGTTTGCCAAATTGTTGAAGGTTTTTGGATTGATTGCTTCATGGTTTTCATTGTTTGAGGTTTTGGATTTGAAAGAATTTTTGGGTTTCACTAGTACATTTGAGCCCTTTTTTTGATGACATACCGTTAGAATTACGACTGTATACCGTCGATAAAGTGACACCACCTGACGTCGTGATTTTGTAGTCAGAAAAAATGACAGCTTTGATGGGTGTTGTAATTACGACAACAATGAACATCGCAAGAAGGGGGTTCCAACAAGGCACACCTATCATCAGACCTATTTGTGGCTGTCGCAATTGGGACGCCTATCCGTCGCAAAAAAACTACAAATGACGGTGACCCGTCAGAATCTTTCGATGAGTTACCATTGTTTGTAGTTTGTTTGCTGATGAAGATGTTGTTAATGTGACAGATGTCCGTCAAAAATTTACAATGGATATCTGTCGTTTGTAGTTTTTAACAACAGTGATGTTGTACATGCGATGGAGACCCATCAAAAATTTACGACGCATATTCATCATTTATAGTTTTTTACCGACAACGATACTGTACATGTGATGTCTGGATGTCAGATTATTTAGACAAATAACCATTGATGTTTTATTACTGTCGCAGTTGCGACGACAATCAATTTTAAAAAATATATATATATATTTGTCGATCGAGTTGGTAGATTCAGAATGGTGTTCTTGCAGATCTAGTTCCTACTCATGATTTGGTTATGGATCATTCAGAGATGACTTTGCAGTGGATTTGGTAGCAATTGATGGATTATTGAGTCAACTCTAGAGACTTGGATTTAGAATGGATCCTACCGAATTGAGATTTCTGACAACAACTGCTCCAACACAAGAAGCTAGTGCGGAGATCAGAGATGCATTCTTCCTGATGTGTTCATGGGATATATGTGGACCTAATTGCATTTAGATCTGATTTGAGTGACTTCTTGACTTCTTTGGTCTGAATTGGATGTATTTTGTTCCTATGGAGTGTCGCAGTGACTTGACTTGGAGTTTGAGTAGACTATGCATTGATCAGCTTGAAGATAGAATTGAGCTACTCTTTGCGTTGTTGTTGAGATCGGGTTGTGATGGATTGCTGGAATTGTCTACCATTTTTGCCATAGTTTTGAATGAGTTAGATGTGATGTTAAGAGAGCGACATGCAAAACTTGCACATTGGAGATTCATAGATCACTATGGTGTCCGTGATGACTTGGGAGAAGTCTTCTTCTTGGTGAACTGAGCTGAGAGATTTAGATTACATAAAGTGGGTCATTTGATGTGACTTATGAGACAATGGATGCCTCTTCATAATGGGTTCATGGTGTGGTCTGTGGTGTTTCTTTGTGATTGGGTTCTTGGTAGAGATCTGTTGATTTGGTAGCCATTGAGATGGATCGATATATATTTGTCGTACGTGGATTGAGATCTTAAATTATTGAGCTTCTCTTTGTTTCAAGAATAGTTTAACATTCTCTACTTAACAGGGCCAACCACGTGAAGGTGGAAGCTCATCTAACTCCTCCTAGGAGCCTCTTATGACCCTTTACAACATTTTAAGACCTCTAAGATGTATTCTTAGGGATTGTAAAGGGTCGTAAAGGGTCCTGGGACACAACAGCTAAGAAACATAAATGTAGGCATCATGGTCACAATTTTTTGGAAACACAACATAATTGAGTGGTATACCCAGACGATGCAACACAACCACTACTCCTCCAGTTCCAAGTCAACACAATTGTAAAGAAAACCCATAAGATAAAAAATAAATTTAGAGAGAGTAGGAGGAGAGTGATAATGACCAAAATAATATAGGGACCTTGTATTATTTTGGTCATTACGGCCCTCCTCTGCTCTCTAAATTTATTTTTTATCTATGGGTTTGTTTACTACAGTGTAAACTTGGAACTAGAGGAGTGATATATAGTTGTGTTGCATCATCTAGGTATACTATTCAATTATGTTGTGTCTCCAAAAAATTGTGACCATGATGCCTACATTTATGTTTCTTAGCTGTTGTGATATCTACATTTATGTTTCTCATTTGTCGTGTTTATGTGCATGTTCTTTATGTGTATCTACTAGAAATTCTAAAAAAAAAATAGTATCTACAATAGCCCTCTATTAACCACATTTATGCACATGGTCCCAACAAAGTAGTGCACAAACTACACAAAGAAGGCATCATAGAAATATGATTTCTGCTTTCGTCATTGAAGCAATCTTGGTGGCACTAGCTGCCTCTCAAGCTTTGCACAAGTTGCACTCATTTCCTACATTAGGTATAGATGTAGATGGGGTAGATGTAAATGTGGTTTGATTGACCCACCAAAAGTATTGACATGCACTATTTCCCTACAATATCAAATGTACATCAGTTCTTCATAAAATGATTAGTTGTCACATTATTTTTAAACATAAAATATAATTACGTATCCAAACCTTTTTCCTATTTGGGCAAACTCAAAATTGATGCCCAAGATTACTTGTTGTGCATGACGTCTTCAACATGCATGGGCCAACACCACATTGACACATAGGCACATTGATTGAAGTCATCGATGCTATTTTGACAAAAATTGCATTATCACAAATATTGCATTGTCATTATTTTGTTCATTCATACTAATTATAATTACAATAAAAAGAAACATAGTAATGTAGACTTGCACATTTTTTGGCTAAGTTGAAGTCTTTGGTTTAAATCACTAAACACTAAAAAAAAATGACAAATCAAAGACAACCATGCAATAAAAAACAATTACTAAGTAATTCAGGATTAGCTCACTCCATTGCAGGGAACAAAGAGAATCCCCTGTGATTTAACATCATTGATGTGCAAGGAAATATAAAATTAGTAGAAGCAACTCTCATAAGATAGTATTTAGATTAAATGCATTGATATAAAAATACCCCAGAAAATACAAAAGAGCAAAGATATATAAGTAGGACATATAAAACAAGGTGAATAAGAGTAGTACATATAAAAAAATCATTAGAACATGACAAACATCTAGCATAATTGTACATTTCATTCATGTCATTGATATTCTTCTTCATCCATCTCATCATCAAGATTGTCATTGTTGACAACATCATCACCACCACTATCATCACTGTCATCGTCAGCATCAGCATCATCATCATCATCATCATCATCAGTAGCAGCATCATCGTCATCAGTAGTAGCAGCATCATCGTCATCTTCTTCTTCATATTCTTCTTCGACTAGCTCTTTATCGTGATCATCATCTTTCACTTCTTCATCTTCCTCGGTATCTTCTTCCATTGCATTATACTTTATCAGCCTTCTTCCTGGATCATGTCTAACAAATAATGACCAACCCAGTTTATGTGGAATCTCTGAGTAAAATTTCTGCTCACATTGGCTTGGAAGAACATAGGGCTCTTCTCCAATTGGCTCAAACAAATTTGTATTAATCATTGGAAATCCATTGTCATGTTCAATATTAGTTCTATCAGGATCATTTTTATTGAGTCATAGTCTGTACCATTTCACAACAAAGAGAACTAATTTGAAGGAATTAAAGTCACAGTCAAGTATATCAACCAAAATACCATAGTATCGATTTTGTGACTCTCGAGGATGTAAGTTGTTTCTAGATGAAATATTAGTCACTTGGAACACTGTACTTATTCCAGAATCACAAGTTCTCTTCGTGTCATCCAACTTTTTGATGCGAAATTTATAACCATTACAAAACATAGCCTTGTGGTGTTTCACCTACAATAATGTCAAACATGTATAAATTATTGCATCACGAGTTGAAAAACATATGGTTGATTAATTAACAAATTTATAAGTACCTGGTGATCTCTTAAACCATATGCTAAATCTATTTCCTTTTGTGTAACATTGGGATCTCCTTTACGATGAGCTTGAATAACCAATGAAGACATAGATTCCCATGTTAATCTATGACCATCATGTTGACATCGTTCAATCCATACCGTCATCCAATCTTGATTGTTTGCAATAAAAAAATGTATTGCATCCCACTCTTTAGCAGCTCTACAAAAGTAAATAGATGACTTACAATAAATTTATTTTGAATATTAAGAATGAATTAACTACAATAACATCTCATAATTTATTACCTTTCAGTTTCCTAAATCTACCATTGCCCACCAAGTACTCCCATTCAAAAAATTTAATTGAGTCGAGATCCCAAATGCAATCTATATGGGTCTTTGCTGCAAGATTAGGAAGATATTGAGTAACGTACACCATCATCTGGTATACCATATATCCCTCAACCATAGAACCCTTGGGACATGCTCTTTGTCATACCAAACCCTTCAAAAATTTCAAGTGTCTCTCAACCATCCACATTGACCTAGCATGTAAAGGTCTACATAATTCAATCTCCTCAACTTGGTGTATGAGGTAGTGTTTTTGTGCATTGAAAAAAGCTGGAGATAATCACTTTTGCATTTCACACATTAATCGACAAATTTTTTTCTTTCAATATTTTATATCTTCTTTATGGATTTTTTTAGATGACAACCACCTACAAGGGATTCAAGACATAAATATATAAATACGAGACTTTACAATATATTACTTGTTTGATATTATTGTTTGATATATTGAACAAATATCACTGCTTACCTCATGTATTTTCTAAGATCATATATCACTTGTTTGATATTATTGTCGAAGTTCTCTGGGAGAGATAGGGGTAGAAAATACTGCAACAATTATCAATTGATCATTTCATATAATGAAAATTGAATGCAATTACACAAATATATTGTAAATACAAAAGACTATGACTTACCTTGATGAAGGTATGTCAATCATGCATTTTCATCCCTGACCCAAAATCATTTTTATTTGATATAAGATTTCTTATATCCGCAACAAATCCTGTAGGAAATCAAATTTTTCGGATCACTTCTTTTATGACATTACTTTGTTTCTCTGTTAATAACCAAGGAAGAGAACTTGCATTGATCCAGTCTCCATTTCTATTTTGATTCAATGATATTTTTCATTGCATGATTGGAATCATGAATGTCACTATAAATTTTGCCAAGTTTTTCTTTGTCACGTCTTCTGTCCAATATTTTCCACAGTGTCTCTGTTACATTCTTTCCAATATGCATAGTATCAAACAAATGCACAATTTGTAGATGCTCATAGTAGAACAACCTACTAAATTATCTGAGATAACATTTTAGTCCCTTTGGAAGCTGGTCGGTGATGCCTTCATGACCTTCAAGATCATCAACTACATAATTAGCCAACAAAACACAATCAAAATATATAATTTTAAAACATCGACCATTACATGGAATGATATTACCTCAAATTCTATTATATTCCAATTGCCATAGGTGAGGTATCATTCTTTGGGGCTTTGATGTAGTCTCTTTTTTCCCATTGAAAAGGTGTCTTTCTGTACTTTGATACTTATGATTTTTGGAGAGGAACTGCCTATACTCATCAAACACCTATTTTATTAACTTTTGGAATGATGAGATTTCATCTTTGGACCACACATTGGACATGAAAATTTTACTTTTGTTTGAAGACCTACAAGATAACGATACAATTAGATTAAATATGCATATTTTTAAAATTTGAATTATCGCGTACAACTAGAATTCACCATAACATACCATAGAAATGTGTCAACCTTGGAGCATCATGAATTGTCCACACAAGCATTGTATGGAATTGAAATTGTCTTTGTCCAATTAGTTGGGAGATGTCATACATAGTGAAACCATTCCATAACACCAACAACTTGTCGATAAGAGGTGCAATATATACATTCATATCTTTCACTTGGTACTTACCTAGTTGAATTAACAACAACATCAGATAATTATTGTGGCCATTTCACTCCAAGAATTATAATTACATGTAGATAACTATAAAATAATAAGATACCTGGAACAATCATTTCTAACATAATGTGCTCCCTCTTTATTGACATCCATGGAGAAAGGTTATTATTTATAACAAAAATAGGCCACATCGAGTAAACGAATCTCATCTCTCCATGCGGATTGACACCGTCTGATGCCAGGAAAACCTGAGATTTTGAGGTTCCTCTTTAAAGTGTGGCCACTTTTCCTCTATGTCCATAAATGATGAACCATCCATAGGCATTTGAATAATGTCATCTCGACTCCTGCCACGTGCATGGTAATCCATAAATTGTTCCAAGCTATTACACCTGAATAATCATTTCAGATGTGGAATAATGGGGATGTGACGAAGAACCTTACAAGGCACCTTTTTTGTCATTTGATCATCTTGATATCTGATTGTATGGCATTCAGGGCATTCTGTTGCATTTTTGTGTTCTTTATAATAAATAATATGATCTTCGGGACAAGCATCTATTGTTTGATACTCCATTCCAATATGTTTCATAGTGGCACATAATTCTCGGTACGAGCGAGGGAGACCATTTGATAGTGGTAATAGAAAGTCACCTATCAATCTGCAACAAATAATATAAGTCAATACTATAAATAATCTTAATGGTACATGTTCCACCTTTTATAGACTATAATGACATATATGACAAACCTTGGCATACGTGACATTGCTATGTTGGATAAACCATTCATAACCTTCAAATTCACCAACAACAATACAATAGAGAGAATAGTATATTGGGAGCCTTCGTAAAGGGTCATGTTCACCTTCTCAAGTAGAGGTATATCATGGATGTCATCAATGTCATCCTCATCATAATCATCATCATTAGCAACAGCGGTACCAAATGTGTCAACGATCAATGCATTCATACCATCATCTTCAAATATGTTTTCTAGCACATGATCATCATCTTCCATGGGATCATGATCTTCAACTTCAATACTCACACCTCCATGTTCCTCTATATTCACATTGGGGAGATCGACCTATATAAAAATGATGATAATCAAACCCCCCTTCAATGTGATAATCAAACCTCCTTCCATGGTTCATATGTATATTAATTGTGAAAACAAGATAACAAACAACTTACCACTGGATTATAATCAAACCCCCCTTCAATGTGACCATTCTCCCTAGAATGTCTCTTTGTTGTTTTGATTTTGATTCTTCTTGTCTTTAAGTCATTACAACTCTTGCATGGACAATAACATTTGTCATCGCCTTCTCTTTGAAAGTTAGACAACAATCTAGTGATTGTCTCCCTATTTTGATTGAATTCCCTTGTATTATCTGACATGATACTTAATGTGTACATCTGCAAAACAAATTGGAGATGCCTCCTTTCATTAGCTTCATGTCACCTTCTCATAGCTTCTCATTTTCTGACAGATTTCACCAAAGGCTTTGTAGGAAACCAAGTAAGGGGTATTCTTGAGTTCAAACACATTGAGCTACTACAACTAAATTATAAATCATGAATTCACTATAAATCAAGGGGCATTATAAATCATTAATTCGCTATAAAATTAATGTATTGCTCTAGATTTCATATGGATATTTTGTCAAATGGTTGGCATGTATGTTTATTCAAATGAAGTTATATCATTTGGAATAGATATATGATAGGTTGATATCGAATTTAATGTCCCTATTTGATCTAATAGCATCAATATAACAAATAGAGCACCAACCAATCAAATAGGGACATAAGGTGCTCAAACAATGAGCTCATAAAACAATATATATAGTCCTAATAAAATCTTATAAAATAACATATATTGTGTGAAGTGTTTGATCTCTCTTTATTTTTTGTTGTTGTTTCGATATTCACTATGTGGTACTCCCCGTTTATGATCATTTCATGAGGAAATGTCTTGATGGCTTGCGGGCTGCAAGCCAAGGCATCATGCATTATTTATAAGCTCACTATTTGAGCACCAACCAATCAAATAGGGACATGAGGTGCTCAAACAGTGAGCTCATAAACAATGCATGATTCCCTAGTTGTAGGTAGTTATCTCTTCTATAATGATAGAGTGAAAGGTAATGATCAATGAGGTTGCTGCTATTAGATTATACATTAATACACTTACTATTTTGAATTTGAGCTCGAACATCATGCAATGTTATTATTGTCATTGCATGCTTGTTGCTGTTGTGCACCATATATTGTTTTATACACTGTTTATTTCATTGAGATCGTTAGCTTGACATCTGTAATGTATTTTCTGTTATTGGATCAATGCTACCATGTTGTTGAGGCTGTAGATGCATTGAATCACCACTGCCATTCTATTTTGATAGCAACAATATAACAAACAGAACACCCTCAAATCAAATAGGGACATAAGTAAGACATTTAATGCATTATTATTTCATCATGATGATAAAAATTTCATTGGCTCAAAGCACATTGAAATTCAAAACAGTAGGATATCTTAATCTTTATGAGCTCAAATTCAAAATAGTAAGTGCATTATTTTATTACTAATGTCCCTATTTGATCTAATAGCATCAATATAACAAATATAGATCAATGAGGTTGCTGCTATTAGATCATACATTAATACACTTACTATTTTGAATTTAAGCTTGGGCATCATGTAATGTTATTGTTGTTATTGCATGCTTGCTACTATTGTGCACCATATATCATTTTATACACTATTTATTTCATTGAGACTGTGAGCAATTGTAGTTGACTGTATTCTTTTGGGGTCTGATTTATTGTAGTTGTTTCTTTTTTCTTTGAATCATTGTTTACAATTACTTTTGATGCAATATTTGTGTGAAGAACAAGAACAAAATGGTGAAGGAGTGTATTTGACAAAGATAAACATGCCACATTTTGTTGGGCTGATTGGGTTGGCTTGGTACCATTTACATGGTCTGGCCAGATATTAAACAGTGAGCTCATGAACAATGTATGATGCCCTAGCTTGCAGCCCACGAGCCATCAAGACATTTCCTAATGAAATGATCATAAACGGGGAGTACCACATAGTGAATATCAACAACAAAATAAATAAAGAGAGATCAAACACTTCACACAATGCCTTGAAGGTAATAGCAACTATGCCCTAGCTCTCAAACCTCGCCGGTCATTAATTATTCCAAATGAAAAGATGTAAACAATGTTAGTATTCAATAGTGAGCTCATAAATAATGTATGATGCCCTAGCTTGCACCCCGTGAGCCACCAAGATATTTCCTCATGAAATGATCATAAACAGGGGGTACCACATAGTGAATATCAATAGAAAAACAAATAAAGAAAGATCAAACACTTGACACAATGCCTTGAAGGTAATAGCAATGATGCCCTATCTCTCAAAGCTCGCGGGTCATCGAGCATTCCAAATGCTAAGATGTAAACAATGCCACTATTAACATTCATATTGTGCCATTAAATCAACAAATGCCATCAAAATGAAATTGAGGTGCTCAAATAGTGAGCTCATAAACAATGCCCTCTTTGCACCATGCAAAAGTACAGTGTCATCTTCACGGCAGCTCTTCGAATTCACAAAAATTACAAATGACACTTTCTTTTTCAAAATTACAAAATTGCAACAATTTCATTAGCTCAAAGCACATAGAAATTCAAAATAGTAGGATATCTTAATCTTTATGAGTTCAAATTCAAATTCAAAACATAAGAGGATGAACATAAATAATAAGGGTGCTAGACATTGCCTGAAGTGATGAATTTTTGACCTGGGTATGAATCTTGTGTGCCCCTATGTGATCTAGAACCTGCAAAGAAAAGAGAGATGGGGGTTAGATAAAAAAATATCTAAGCAATGAATGACAACCTATTACTGATCCTCATCTACAATTATGCATGTGCATAGTCAAGCCATACACTTTTGAAAGAAAAACTAAGCTCGCAGTCTCAATGAAATAAACAGTGTATAAAACAATATATGGTGCACAATAGGAGCAAGCATGCAATGGCAACAATAACATTGCATGATGCCCGAGCTCAAATTCAAAACAGTAAGTGTATTAATGTATAATCTAATAGCAGCAACCTTATTGATCATTACCTTTCACTCCTCCATCATTATAGAAGAGATAACTACCTACAACTATATTTCATAATTCCTCCTTTGAAGTATATATATATCAAGTATAATTATGAGTTTACATCATATATTTAGTTTTAATAAAATCTTATAAAACAACATAAAACTAACCCAAAATACTTTGTCTTAATAAAATCTTAATAAAACAATATATTTAGTCTTAATAAAATAATACACTTACTATTTTGAATTTGAGCTCAAGCATCATGCATTGATTATGAGCTCACTGTTTGATTACTAGCCAATCAAATAGGGACATGAGGTGCTCAAATAGTGAGATCATAAACAATGCATGATGCCCTAGTTTGCAGCGTGCAAGCCATCAAGACATTTCCTTAGTAAATGATCATAAACAAGGAGTACCACATAGTGAATATTAACAAAAAAACAAATAAAGAGAGATCAAACACTTCACACAATGCCTTGAAGGTAATAGAAATGATGCCCTAGCTCTCAAAGCTCGTGGGTCATCAATCATTCCAAATGAAAAGATGTAAACAATGCCAATATTAAAGAATGAGCTCATAAATTATGTATGATACCCTAGCTTACAGCCCGCGAGCCATCAAAATATTTTCTCATGAAATGATCATAAATAGGGAGTACCACATAGTGAATATCAACACCAAAACAAATAAAGAGAGATCAAACACTTCACACAATAAATGTCATTTTATAATATTTTATTAAGACTAAATATATTGTTTTATGAGATCAATGTTTGAGCACCTCATGTCCCTATTTGATTGGTCGATGCTTTGTTTGTTATATTGATGCTATTAGATCAAATAGGGACATCAGTAATAAAATAGGGACATCAGCAATAAAATAATACACTTACTATTTTGAATTTGAGCTCATAAAGATTAAGATATCCCTATTTTATTACTCATGTCCCTATTTACATCTTTTCATCAAATGACCCAAAAACATCAAGAATGGTCCTATATGGTCACTAATAGCCAAATCTCAGAAGAATATGAATGAATGCAAACATACATAAGTGGATGAACATAAATAATGAAGGTACCAAACATTGTCTGAAGTAATGAAGTGTTGACCCAGGGTTCAACCCAGTATGCTCTTGTATGATCCAAAACCTGCAAGAAAGGAAAAGATGGGGTTAGATCCAAAGGATCTAAGAAATGACTGACACCCTATTACTGATCCTCATCTACAATTATGCATGTGCATAGTGAAGCCATACACTTCTAAAATGAACTATGCTACAGAACATGTGCACTCAGGAAACATATGCATGCAGTGAGTAAATCAAGACCAAAATGGAGCAAAAAGTATGATGTCAAATGTGTTATCAAGAAACACCTCATGGGCTATGAGTCAACATGGTATATATGTTATTTATACAAGATCAATAAAAGGACGTCTACAACCTCAACAACATGGCAATATTAATTCAATAACAGAAAATACATTACAAATGCCAAGCTCAAGGTCTCAATGAAATAAACAGTGTATAAAACAATATATAATGTCTGAACTCAAATTCAAAATAGTAAGTGTATTAATATATGTATAATCTAATAGCAGCAACCTCATTGATCATTACCTTTGACTCCTTCATCATTATAGAAGAGATAACCATCTACAACTATATTTCACAATTCCTCCTTTGAAGTCATAGGCTAGTTTAAAATAAAGAAAGTATACAAACTCACCAATTTAATCCCAAAATTTCATAACATTGCATTCTTGTTGATGTTATGGTGCACAACAATAGCAAACATGCAATGACAAAAATAACATTGCATGATTCCTGAGCTCAAATTCAAAATAGTAAGTGTATTATTTTATTACTGATGTCCCTATTTTATTACTGATAAATTTTTGGGTAAAACCTTTCAAGTCTTACACAGACTCAACAACATGGTAGCATTGATCCAATAAAATAAAATACATTACAAATACGAAGCTCACAGTCTCAATGAAATAAACAGTGCATAAAATAATATATGGTGCACAACAGCAGCAAGCATGCAATGACAACAATAACATTGCATGATGCTCGAGTTCAAATTCAAAATAGTAAGTGTATTAATGTATGTTTGCATGATGCTAGATATTAAACAGTGAGCTCATGAACAATGTTTGATGCCCTAGCTTGCAGTCTGCGAGCCATCAAGACATTTCCTCATGAAATTATCATAAACGGGGAGTACCACATAGTGAATATCAACAACAAAATAAATAAAGAGAGATCAAACACTTTACACAATGCCTTGAAGGTAATAGAAACAATGCCCTAGCTCTCAAAGCTCACAGGTCATCAAGCATTCCAAATGAAAAGATGTAAACAATGCCAATATTAAACAATGAGCTCATGAACAATGTATGATGCCCTAGCTTGCAGCCTGCGAGCCATCAAGACATTTCCTCATGAAATGATCATAAACGGGGAGTACCACATAGTGAATATCAACAAAAAAAAGAAGAAAAGAGATCAAACACTTCACACAATGCCTTGAAGGTAATAGAAATGATGCTCTAGCTCTCAAAGCTCACGGGTCATCAAACATTCCAAATGAAAAGATGTAAACAATGTCAGTATTAAACATTGAGCTCATAAACAATATATGATTCCCTAGCTTGCAGCCCGCGAGCCACCAAGACATTTACTCATGAAATGATCATAAACAGGGAGTACCACATAGTGAATATCAATAGAAAAACAAATAAAGAGAGATAAAACACTTCACACAATGCCTTGAAGATAATAGAAACGATGCCCTAGCTCTCAAAACTCACGGGTCATTGAGCATTCCAAATGAAAAGATGTAAACAATGCCAGTATTAAATAGTGAGCTCATGAACAATGTATGATGCCCTAGCTTGTAGCCTGCGAGCCATCAAGATATTTCCTCATGAAATGATCATAAACAAGGAGTACCACATAGTGAACATCAACAACAAAACAAATAAAGAGAGATCAAACACTTCACACAATGCCTTGAAGGTAATAACAATGATGCCCTAGCTCTCAAAGCTCACGGGTCATCGAGCATTCCAAATGCAAAGATGTAAACAATGCCAATATTAACATTCATATTTTGCTATTAAATCAACAAATGCCATCAAAATGAAAATGAGTTAATGAGAAAAAAAAACTCAAATGCCTACCTCAAGTCATGGCTGCCATATAAAGATCAAATGCTAAGGAACTATGTTATAAAATTTCATGCCAAATTTCAAGGCTTGAAATTTTATAACTGTACATATATTTTCTTTGACTCCCCCACATTGTAAACTCAATGCTAAGGAGAAAAAAGTATGATGTCAAAAAGTATAAAATTTCATGCCTTGAAATTTTAAAACATAATTCCTTAGCAGTTGCCATATGAAGAGCAAGGTGGCAACTTTCCCATTTGACCACAGTTAGGGCCCTCTTTTACCATGCTTTATGAGCTTTATGCTTTTTTTTAAAGTGAAGACAAAGATTATCTTAATTTGTTATCTTTAAATTTTATTCATTTTATGATTTTAAAAATTGAAATAAAAAATATAAATTTTTAAGAAACTTTTACATCTTTTCATCAAATGACCCAAAAACATCAAGAATCGTCATATATGGTCGCTAATAGCCAAATTTTAGAAGAATATGAATGAATGAAAACATACACAAGTGGATGAAGATAAATAATGAAGGTACCAGACATTTCTTGATGTAATGAAGTGTTGACTCGAGGTTCGATCTAGTATGCTCTTGTATGATCCAAAACCTGCAAGGAAGGAAAAGATGGGGTTAGATCCAAAGGATCTAAGAAATACTTGACACCCTATTACTGATCCTCATCTACAATTATGCATGTGTATAGTCAAGCCATACACTTCTAAAATGAACTATGCTACAAAACATGGGTGTGTGTTAATGTGATTCAAAATCTATTATGCAAGATTATTTTATTATTGAGATAAGGATATCTTAATTCTACAAGAATAAATGTTTTGAGAAATATTTGAATTTAATTTTGATAATAACATGAGGAGTGATATATTTCAAGCTTCAATGAGACTTCATATCACGCAGTGTTCGTAGATTACGTTCAATGCGTTCTTTATGCTTGTATTGGTGGGAAAACTCTTGAAAATGCGCAAAAAAGATTGCATTCAACCATGTTGTTTACATGACACATGTAGTTTAACTCTAGCCTAAATTAGCATTGCGTAAAAATCTACGCACAATGTGTGGTATGAAGCCTCACCAAATCTTGAAAATGATAAGCATTATGATGCTGAGGTATGGTGTGGTAAGCACAAGTATAGTTTCTCGTAAGCTGCTATTGGTATAGTTTTTTTTTTTCAATAGTTGCAGAATCTAGCTTCTCCTATACTTACACGTATGTATACATTTTGGGCTTGGCTTTAATGTCATGTAAATTTGAGTGAAATAGTAATAATATTTAAGAGCAACAAGTATGACATTTTAAACAAGTATGCATATACATTATATAACAGGAGGAGTGATATATTTTAATGGCAACACTTAATGAGAAAGATGCCTATATAACAGAAGGAGTGATATATTTTAATGGCAGTGGACATAGAAATTGCAATGAAACTCTATAATTTATTATGGCTCAGCGTTGTATATCCATAGCCAATGTCTATTTAAACTTTAGCATGATACTTATATGACGGCTTAAGTAAATTGCTCTTACCTTGAGACGAGTACACCATGGGATTAGAGGATGGTTGTTATAATAGCAACTGTGTGTCTGTGGGATACTTTTATATTTTCTATTAAATGATGATACATATGTGTTTCTTCCTTTTACAACAGTTTACATTCTGATATTTATATCTTGAATTGTCAAATGACCAATGAGTGATAATTTCAAAAGTGTATCATAATTAAAGGCATGTGAATTCATATTGTACTTAATCTGAATGCCATTGTGTAATGTTTTTAGTTACGATATTAATCTTAATATATCCTATTAAGATATCCCTATTTTATTACTGATGTCCCTATTTACATCTTTTCATCAAATGACCCAAAAATATCAAGAATGGTCCTATATGGTCACTAATAGCCAACTTTCAGAAGACTATGAATGAATGCAACATACATAAGTGGATGAACATAAATAATGAAGGTACCAAACATTTCTTGAAGTAATGAAGTGTTGACCCGAGGTTCAATCCAGTATGCTCTTGTATGATCCAAAACCTGCAAGGAAGGAAAATATGAGGTTAGATCCAAAGGATCTAAGCAATGCCTAGCACCCTATTACTGATCCTCATCTACAATTATGCATGTGCATAGTCAAGCCATACATAGACTCAAAAACATGGTAGCATTGATGCAATAATAGAAAATACATTACAAATGCCAAGCTCACGGTATCAATGAAATAAATAGTGTATAAAACAATATATGGTGCACAATAGTAGCAAGCATGCAATGACAACAATAACATTGCATGATGCCTGAGCTCAAATTCAAAATAATAAGTGTATTAATGTATGTTTTCATGATGCCAGATATTAAAAAGTGAGCTCATGAACAATGTATGATGCCCTAGCTTGTAGCCCGTAAGCCATCAAAACATTTCCTCATGAAATGATCATAAACGGGGAGTACCACATAGTGAATATCAACAACAAAACAAATAAAGAGAGATCAAACACTTCACACAATGCCTTGAAGGTAATAGAAATGATGCCCTAGCTCTCAAAGCTCGCAGGTCATCAAGCATTCCAAATGAAAAGATGTAAACAATGCCAGTATTAAATAGTGAGCTCATGAACAATGTATGATGCCCTAGCTTGTATCCCACGAGCCATCAAGGCATTTCCTCATGAAATGATCATAAACGGGGAGTACCACATAGTGAATATCAACAACAAAACAAATAAAGAGAGATCAAACACTTTACATAATACCTTGAAGGTAATAGCAATGATGTCCTAGCTCTCAAAGCTCGTGGGTCATCAAGCATTCCAAATTAAAAGATGTAAACAATGCCATCATTAAAAAGTGAGCTCATAAACAATGTATGATGCCCTAGCTTGAAGCTCATGAGCCACCAAGACATTTCCTCATGAAATGATCATAAACAGGGAGTACCACATAGTGAATATCAACAACAAAACAAATAAAGAAAGATCAAACACTTCACACAATGCCTTGAAGGTAATAGCAACGATGCCCTAGCTCTCAAAGCTCACAGGTCATCGAGCATTCCAAATGCTAAGATGTAAACAATGCCACTATTAACATTCATATTGTGCCATTAAATCAACAAATGCCATCAAAATAAAATTAAGTTAATGAGAAGACAAAGCTTGAATGCCTACCTCAAGTGCCTGTGCCCTCTTCCCACACGGTGTCGGCCTCTTCGCGCACGCCAAACTTGAATGCCCTCTTCGCGCCATGCAAAAGTGCAGTGCCGTCTTCGCGACAGCTCTTCGAATTTCACAAAAATTACAAATGACACTTTGTTTTTTTTTTTTTTTTTTATAACCAAATGGGTATCGCAATTACGATGTCATTGTCGCTATTATGACACCGTCAGGGGCACTTGAAAAAAAAACACAAAAAAAAAACACAAATTGTAGCGACATCACAAATTGGCATCGAAATTTGACCCCAAATTTTGTAATATTTTGTTGTGTGAGGAGAAATTCTTGTTTATGTTAATAGCTGTTATACCCTAGATATTTAGTTGGGAATATATCATTTTAGAGAAGATTAATGAAATACACACACACACACACACACATATTATGCATATGAACATACATATATTGACATGCATATGAGCATAATTTGTTTGTAGAATTAAAATAAAATAGGAAAGATATATTCACTTGCATGTTATTAGGAATATATATATAGTTGCATGTTATTTAGAAAATATATATTCATTTGTGTGTTATTTAAGGAAGATATATTCAGTTGCATGTTATTTAGAAAAGATATATTTAGTTGCATGTTATTTAGGATAGATATATTTAGTAGCATGTTACTTAAGGAAGATATATTTAGCTGCATGTTATTTAGGGAAGATATATTCAGTTGCATGTTATTTAGAAAAGATATATATAGTTGCATATTATTTAAGAAAGATATATTCATTTGCATGTTATTTAAGAAAAACATCATTTTTGGAATTTCCATTTAGTGATACTCTATATCTAGAATTTTTTTAAAAAAGTTAATTAAAAAAATATGTTTGGAATTTGCATGTTGCGGTATTCTATATTTAGATTTTCTATTTAAAAAAAATTTAAAAAATTAATTAAAAAATTTCCATACACGAGAATTCTTTTAGAAAAAAATAATAAGAATAATAATGATATATAATTAAATATCATTTGATGAGAATTTAAATGTAGATCTATTTATTATTGGAGTTTTGGTTGTTGTGTTTGATTGTCGGTATGAGTAACATTAAGTTGGCTTTTAGGAATTGTTACAAGAGGCTTGGGGTTTTACATTTTTACTATGGCATAGGTTTTTACAGTGTTTGTATTGTGATATTGGTTTCAATTTTTTACCCAGCCTTTATTCATTGTAAGATCATATTTATGTGAACTCTTTGAGAGTGTGTTTTGAGATTATGGTTTAGAGAACCAGTACATGTTCTTTGTGGTATTGTGGAACAATTTTTAATTAGATTGATTTATGAGATGTATTTATGATTTTGTGAGTCTAGGTAGGTTATCTAAATGTATAGATGGGGAGTGTCTTGCAATAAGTGCTAGGACCCACAAGTGGATAACAAGATCAAATATTATAAGTTGACTTAATAAAGTGATAACTAAATAAAATTTATTAGGAGAGATACATTAATAAGATGTATGTGTACCTCACCAATGCCTTGAGTGCTAGTACATGTTAGGATGGAGGAGGGTCTGTGCAAGATCATGAGGGGCCAAAAAGTGGCGATGTGAAAAATATTCACTTTTCACTCGTCCAAAAGTGCATGAAAGCGCTTGTTGACTTTTTAGTAGGCCTGGGTGTCAATACACCTGGGAAAAGCTGCCACCAAAGCACATACCTAATCATGTACCCAAAAATATTGGGTACTCGATAACTGTGGCATATATCCGACACCCGTGAGCCCAATTCTTCATTTCCTAGCGCAATTTCTTCAAGTTTCTAACCGCATTTTTCTGATACCCGATATATTTTCGGATACCTGATATTGGAAACCCCAAATTCGACTCCGAGCATATTCGGTAAGTAGTTAATTGCATATTTTTATTAATTTATTTCATTTTCATTATAAATGTAGCATTTTAAAAAAAAATAGGGTTTTGTATTTATATTTGTAATAATATTTGAAACTTAGATTTGTTTTTTATTTAATCAGGCATGGCTGACAACAATGAAGAAAATAACCCTCCAAATAACAATCCCAAAAATAATGCCCCATATCTAAACCCTAAATCTTTACAAGATTTGATAGAAGAAAATTTGAATACAATATGAGGTTTCCAAAACACGTATCAAAATATACCTACATTAGGTCCCATGCTTGCCACACTAAATACAATTGTTGGAAATATTGACACACTCACGCAGCAACATAATGATGCTCTTCATTGGCGTGATGATATGCACGCCCAATTTGATGATGGGCTTGACCATGATGGGATTGCGGCCCTTTATATAAGTAAGGAAGATATAGCCACCCTTTTTGTCGATCCTAAAACTAGAATACTAGTTGACCCCAAAAAGCCCAAATTATCAATAAAATGGTGCACAAATGAAGCAATGCACACAAACTTTTGGGATCGCTGGTGGATGGTTTTTGATAAACCACCACATAGCAATTTGGAGGTCCCATTTTATTTCCTTAAAAAATTGTATGTTGAGTTTGTGCTTGGTCACCATGTTGATTATTGGAGTATGAGGCCCAACATGGGCGTAGGCAGAGGAGCTCCTCAGACTAGGCCATCTTCCCAATGCCGAAAGGCCACTACCTTTGTCCCCCCCACTGATGTCACACCCCCTCCTCCAGTGCAGCATCCTGATATCATTTATGAGGCTGCTAAAATGACTATTAGGGCCATTCATTTACTGAGTGATCAGTTGATCACACAGACTAGGTCAGTGTTGCCTGATGTGGATGTTGTTGGAGCATCGACATCTCATCGGAGTTCACATGTATGTGAGCCCCATATGTGCATTATGTGCAAGCATATGTGCCTCAGACCACTTACTAATTCTAATATATATCAGTTTCATGATATTGATGAGGGAGATATAGGAGAGGCTGCAACACCTCATGGAGCATCTACATCTCATGAGAGTGCTCAAGAGGTGCACGTAGAGCCATTGACTCTTGTTGATACGGTAAGAGTAAACATTATAAATAAATTTGTCACATGACTTATTTAATTTAAAAATAATTTATTTATTTAGATTAGTTTTAATGATTGCATGCACTTATGTATATATATATTTTCCATTTATGTTCAGTCGATGACATAGGAGGAGGTGAGACAGGTGGATGAGTCCACACTTTCGGCCATTTCATTTGGCCTTGATGACTATATGGTATATTATAAATTATGTACCCATTAGTTTTTTTTTATATCATTTGGTGTACATGCTTAAATCTCTATCAATTAGAGCAATAAAATTCATACATTTACTAATATATATTGTCATCTTATTGTGTTCTTGCAGGCTATAACTGACATCAGTGGGGGGCGTGAGAGGGTTCCTTCATCAGGTGTCGACAAAGGAAAGGTAGTTAATTATTTAAGATTAATTATGCATGCATATGTATGCCACTTGTGTGTAGTAATAAATATTTTACTTGCACTTTATTGTATAGGGTGTGGCTATTGATGATGTCCCAACACCGGTTTGGCAGCGTAGGGTTACAGGCGTCTCGATTCAGAGTGATAGCCCAATTGTACGTAGACTTTTACATATTGTTATTTGTATTTTGTAACTAGGGTTGCTATGATGAAGTACATTGATATATAATTGACAATATTTTTACTCTCATAGGTTACTGCGACTGTGAGGGAGGTCCCACAAGAATCTTTTATTTCTTTGTTGACCCAGCCCACTATTCTAGAGGAGGGATCACCAGATGTAAGTTTTAATTTTAGTTCAATCAATTTGTAATTTTATTATGCTATCATCCTATTTTGTAGATTTATTACTCTATGTTGCACCAGTCTACTAATCTCATTATTGCAAATATATATTTATAAGTTAGAGTTGGTATTGTTGGCATGGTCCCTTCGCTACCCAGGACTTATGCTAGGACACCTGATTGTGGTAGGCGATCGAGAGACCAGGTACAAATTTATTTTTATTCAGCTATAATTTTAATTAAATTAGTGTTTGAAAATTATGAATTATATATATATATATATATATATGTACAAATCATATAAAGTAAGCAATCTAACTTTGGTTTGAACTCATTTTTTATGCAGGATCAATCAGAGCCCAACACTCCTTCAAAGAGGCTACATTTTGATGATCCCCCTACAACATAGGATGCAGTTTTAGTTTTGTGGTCATTTAGAGATGACACTTGGCACATTTTGAGATGGCATATATGCCACATTGTACACCTTAAAACATTGATTTTTTAGACATTTTGAAATGGCATGTGCCATATTTGTATATGGACATACTTTTGATACATTTGATACATATATAGAACATATTCATTTATATGTTATATTTGCGTCATCTTTTGTATATACATATTTATTATTCATGTTTATGGAATTGAATGGTGAAGTTATATCTTGACTATGATTATCATTATGATTTAAATTATATCTTGTTGAAGTTACATTTGTTTTTCTTTACTCTGGAATACCCTGTTCATGGAGCTTATTATGTTTGAGGTTTAACTTCTTTTTGGTGAACAGATTTGTCTTTGAAAGAAACACTTACAAAATGACCCTTAAAGCCCAAAAAAAAAGACTCAACCAACACCAACAGTTGGGTCACTTCACTATTGAGAAGCGTAAGCGCCCTTTGAATTATCCGAGTATAGCTCCCCGTGCAGGATTTACAATGAATCAACTAAACTATAAATGATAATGCTTTTAACCTAAAAGCAATAAAGGCTTACAAACATCTATTCGTAAACACGAGATAGATGCAAAGGGACTAATTTACTGAAAAGAAAAGGACAGTAAACGCTACAAATTTCATTTGCCTAAACAATGCATTATAGAAAGAAACTAAGAGAGAAAGATGAATGGTTCTTTCCAAATACATGAAAAACTATAGCATAAAGTCCACAGATGATCGTGCTGATGATCAAACATAACAGATATGCATTCAAAAGAAACCAATATCATTCAAAGATGAAACTCAATCAGAAAGTGAGCATCTAAAATCAAAGTTTTAATATGCTGACATATCCTTCTTTAAACACAGCAAAACAACAAAGATTCTGATGTTCCTGTACATTAATCATTATCTGAAAATAAAATCCCTCTTTCCCTGCATTACAATAAAAATCCTAATCTATCCCTCCCCTGGCACAAAGTCTCTCGGGTCAGGCAGAATCTGGAACCCCCAAAATCTCCTCTACGAGCCTTACTTATTTTTCCCTTTCGGTTAGTTTCTAACCTGTTATAATAACTAATTCTTGAGGATGTGTCTATCCACATCTTCTTTCTCGAATACATTAAAGTATCCCTTTGTGAGTGCCTTAGTAATATTTTGTTATGAAAGTCCATGTTACTTGGTGCTCTACATCTTTCAAAATGGATCTATTCCTATAGAATAGTGCCATTTGGATCTTATTGCAACACAAGTGTTAATGCCTCTATGTTTTGAATGGACGCTTGGTGCTATAACTAGAGCGTGTCATTTCTGGCTCTCCACAAACATACCGCTTCATACAAGTGACACCAAGAAACATTTTGTCGAAGCCATCATACATATGTATTTTGGGATTCAATTGCGAGCACGTCCTCCTCAATTTTCCCACCCTATGAACCTGAAGCCAACATCTTTGAATCATGACTGATGTCAACACAAAGAACTGCATTATCATGCATCATGAAGGCATCATCAGCTTGGTATTGAAAATCGCTCTTAAGTTTCCCACTGATATAGTCCTAGACCTCTATGAATCCAACAACCGAGCATGAAACAAGGTTTTGTCCATCAAGGAAGATGTCGGGTCCTCCTTGACATTCAGTGTTGGGGCATTCTCAAGAAATGATAATGTCTTAATATTGAAATTGTGTTATAGATTATCATGTTCTCGAATGCCAATACTGTTGATGTGCAAAACCAATTCTCATTGTCATCGACTAGTCTAACCTGACAAAGCTTTGGAAACTTCATTTTTGGATACCTTTTACTAGTTCTACTACTCCTATCTACAATTCCATATGTCATGCTCTGCTTGCGGGCATTCTATTGAATAGTTTACATATATTGTCTATGCTTCCAAGTCACAATTTTTATGGGACTCGATAGTTAAAATTATAACCGACCCCAAGGATGATGGCATGTCCTTGGATAGAAAGTGGCATTGATACCTGTCCAACCATTTCAGTCTACCTTCATAACCATACCAAATAGGACAATGTCTACTCAAAAAAATTTCTACTTGATCCACGAGCCCCGGAAGATTGCTGCCCAATCGTGCTTAGTGCACCTTGGGGTCACTTGGGTCGAGCATGGTCGCGAGCATTTCGGTGGCTCTATGGGAAGAATGGGGTTGTCATTGGCATTTACCCGGCCAACAAGAGCTGATGGAGTAGACAGTTCGATGCCAGGTCAGACGGTTTGAAAGATACGCTACTAAGCCACTTTCAACTGACCCTGACTGCAAGTTTTGGCATCGACTGAGATTGCCTTGCCAAATGCAAACGAAGTCGAATCGCCCAAAGCTGAGAGAGGTTATTGTAGACCTCAAAAAAATAATCCTGTAGCACCTAACATTTTGTTGATAACTCTCACGAGGTCCGAGATACGAGCCCCAAAAGATCGCGGCCCAATCATGCTTAGTGCACCTTGGGGTCACTTCGGTCGAGCGTGGTCGTGAGTGTTTCGATGACTCTATGGGTAGAACAAGGTTGTCACTAGTGTTTACCTAGCTAACCAAAGCCAATGGAGTAGACAATTCGATGCCAGGTTAGACAGTTTGAAAGATACGCTACTGAGCCACTTTCAACTGACCCTGACTGCAAGTTTTGGCATCGACTGAGATCACCTTGCCAAATGCAAACGAAGTTGAATCACCCAAAATTGAGAGAGGTTATTGTAGACCTCGAAAACATGATCCTGTAACACCTAACAATTTTTTGATACCTCTCACGAGGTCCAAGATATGAGCCCCAGAAGATCGCTGCCCAATCATGCTTAGTGCACCTTGGGGTCACTTGGGTCGAGTGTGGTCACAAGCATTTCGATGACTCTGTGGGTAGAATGGGGTTTTCATTAGCATTTAATCGGCCAACTGGAGCTGATGGAGTAGATGGTTTGATGCCAGGTCAGACGGTTTGAAAGATACACTACTGAGCCACTTTTAACTAACCCTCACTGCAAGTTTTGGCATCAACTGAGGTCGCCTTGCCAAATGCAAATGAAGTCGAATCGCCCAAAACTGAGAGAGGTTATTGTAGACCTCAAAAACACAATCTCGTAGCACCTAACAGTTTGTCAATACCTCTCACAAGGTCCAAGATATGATCCCTAGAAGATCACTGCCCAATCTTGCTTAGTGCACCTTGGGGTCACTTGGGTTGAGCGTGGTCGCGAGTGTTCCGGTGACTCTGTGGGAAGAATAGGGTTGTCACTAGCATTTACCCAGCCAACTGGAGCCAATGGAGTAGACAGTTTGATGCTAGGTTAGATGATTTGAAAGATACATTGCTAAGCCACTTTCAACTAACCTTGATTGCAAGTTTTGGCATCTATTGAGATCGCCTTGCCAAATGCAAATGAAGTTGAATTGCCCAAAACTGAGAGAGGTTATTGTATACCTCAAAAACATGATCTTGTAACACCTGATAGTTTGTTGATAGCTCTCACGAGGTCTGAGATACGAGTCCCAGAATATCGCTGCCCAATCGTGCTAAGTGCACCTTGGGGTCACTTGAGTCGAGTGTGGTCGCAAGCATTCCGGTGACTCGGTGGGTAGAATGAGGTTTTCACTGGCGTTTACTCACCAACCAGAGCCAATGGAGCAGACAATTCGATGCCAGGTTAGACGGTTTGAAAGATACGATGTTGAGCCACTTTCAACTGACCCTCACTACAAGTTTTGGCATCGACTGAGATCGCCTTGCCAAATGCAAAGGAAGTCGAATCACCCAAAACTGAGAGAGGTTATTGTAGACCTCAAAAACATGATCCTATAACACCTAAAAGTTTTTCGATACCTCTCACAAGGTCCAAGATATGAGCCCCAAAAGATCACTGCCCAATCGTGCTAAGTGCACCTTGGGGTCACTTGGGTCGAGTGTGGTCGTGAGCGTTCCGGTGACTCTGTGGGAAAAATGAGGTTGTCACTAGCCTTTACCCAGCCAACCAGAGCCAATGGAGTAGATGATTCGATGTCAAGTCAGACGGTTTGAAAGATACGCTGCTGAGCCACTTTCAATTGACCCTGATTGCAAGTTTTGGCATCGACTAAGATCGCCTTGCCAAATGCAAACGAAGTTGAATTGCCCAAAGTTGAGAGAATTTATTATAGACCTCAAAAACATGATCTTGTAGCACCTAACAGTTTGTTGATAGCTCTCACGAGGTTCGAGATACGAGCCCCAGAAGATCGCGGCCCAATCGTGCTTAGTGCACCTTGGGGTCACTTGGGTCGAGCATGGTCATGAGTGTTTCGATGACTCTGTGGGAAGAACAGAGTTGTCACTGATGTTTACCCGACCAACCAGAGTCGATGGAGCAGACGGTTCAATTCCAAGTTAGACGGTTTGAAAGATACGCTGCTGAGCCACTTTCAACTGACCCTGACTGCAAGTTTTGGCATTGACTGAGATCGCCTTGCCAAATGCAAAGGAAGTCGAATCACCCAAAATTGAGAGAGGTTATTGTAGACCTCAAAAAAATGATCCTATAGCACCTAATAGTTTGTTGATAGCTCTCACGAGGTCTGAGATATGAGTCCTAGAAGATCGCTGCCCAATCATGCTTAGTGCACCTTGGGGTCACTTGGGTCGAGTGTGGTCGCGAGCGTTCCGGTGACTCTGAGAGTAGAATGGGGTTGTCATTGGCATTTACCTGGCCAACCGGAGTCAATGGAGTAGACGGTTCAATGCCAGGTTAGACGGTTTGAAAGATACGTTGCTGAGCCACTTTTAACTGACCCTCACTGCAAGTTTTGGCATCGACTGAGTTCACCTTGCCAAATGCAAACGAAGTCGAATCACCCAAAACTGAGAGAGGTTATTGTAGACCTTGAAAACATGATCTTGTAACACTTGACATTTTGTTGATGCCTCTCACGAGCTTGAAGATATGAACCCCAAAAGATCGCTGCCCAATCGTGCTTAGTGCACCTTGGGGTCACTTGGGTCAAGCGTGGTCGCGAGCGTTCCGGTGACTCTGTGGGTAGAATGGGGTTGTCACTAGCATTTAACTAGCCAAATAGAGCTGATGGAGTAGATGATTTGATGCCAGGTCAGACGATTTGAAAGATACGCTGCTAAGCCACTTTCAACTGACCTTGACTGCAAATTTTGGCATCGACTGAGATCACCTTGCCAAATGCAAATGAAGTCGAATTGCCCAAAACTGAGAGAGGTTATTGTAGACCTCAAAAACATGATCTTGTAACACCTAACAGTTTGTCAATACCTCTCACGAGGTCCAAGATACGAGCCCCAGAAGATCACTGCCCAATCATGCTTAGTGCACCTTGGGGTCACTTGGGTCAAGTGTGGTCACGAGGGTTCCGGTGACTCTGTGGGTAGAACGGGGTTGTTACTAGTGTTTTTATAGCCAACCAAAGCCAATGGAGTAGATGATTTGATGCTAGGTCAGACAGTTTGAAAGATACGCTGCTAAGCCACTTTCAACTGACCCTCACTGCAAGTTTTGGCATTGACTGAGATCGCCTTGCCAAATACAAATGAAGTCGAATCACCCAAAACTAAGAGAGGTTATTGTAGACCTCAAAAACATGATCTTGTACCACCTAACAGTTTGTTGATAGCTCTCACGAGGTCTGAGATATGAGCCCTAGAAGATCACTACCCAATCATGCTTAGTGTGCCTTGGGGTCACTTGGGTCGAGCATGGTCGCGAGCGTTCCGGTGACTCTATGGGTAGAATAGGGTTGTCACTAGTGTTTACCTGGCCAACCAAAGCTGATGGAGTAGATGATTCAATGCCAGGTCAAACGGTTTGAAAGATACGCTGCTGAGCCACTTTCAACTGACCCTGACTGCAAGTTTTGGCATCGACTGAGATCGCCTTGCCAAATGCAAAGGAAGTCAAATCGCCCAAAATTGAGAGAGGTTATTGTAGACCTCAAAAACATGATCCTATAACACCTAACTTTTTTTTGATAGCTCTCACGAGGTCCAAGATATGAGCCCCAGAAGATCGCTACCCAATCGTGCTTAGTGCACCTTGGGGTCACTTGGGTCGAGTGTGGTCGCGAGCATTCCAGTGACTCTGTGGGTAGAATGGGGTTGTCACTGGCATTTACCTAACAAAACAGAGTTGATGGAGAAGATGATTCAATGCCAAGTTAGACGGTTTGAAAGATACGCTGCTAAGCCACTTTCAATTGACCCTCACTACAAGTTTTGGCATCGACTAAGATCGCCTTTCCAAATGCAAACAAAGTCGAATCGCCCAAAGCTGAGAGAAGTTATTGTAGACCTCAAAAACATGATCTTGTAACACCTGACAGTTTGTCAATACCTCTCATGAGGTCCAAGATACGAGCCCCAAAAGATCGCGGCCTAATCGTGCTTAGTGCACCTTGGGATCACTTGGGTCGAGCGTGGCCGCGAGCGTTCCGATGACTCTGTGGGAAGAATGGGGTTGTCATTGGTGTTTACCTGGCCAACCAGAGCTAATGGAGCAGATGGTTCGATGCCAGGTCAGACGGTTTGAAAGATACACTGCTGAGCCACTTTCAACTGACCCTCACTGCAAGTTTTGGCATCGACTGAGATCGCCTTGCCAAATGCAAACAAAGTCGAATCGCCCAAAACTGAGAGAGGTTATTGTAGACCTCAAAAACATGATCCTGTAGCACCTAACATTTTGTCAATACCTCTCACGAGGTCTGAGATATGAGCCGCTTTCAACTGACTATTAGTGGTATGTTTAAAATTTGAACTGTGAAATTAATCATGATCGATTAAGCTTGTTAAATTTGAATTGTGGAGCTTATTATGTTTGAGGTTTAACTTTTATAGATTTTTTGAAATGATAAAAAATAATATCCTTAAAGCATTACAAACAAAAATCAAACATGTAAGAATTCAAACCATGCAAATGACATAAGTATATGACATGTAATATCTCTTCTTGGCACTATTGGCCACCCATACATGATTTTGGTCATAAGTCCTTATGAAGAGTTTAAGGACATTTAACTTTTAAATCAAATTGATTGTTACAAATTGCCATTATAGGCTTCAAAAGATCTCAATTAACTATTAAGGATCCTTTTGTCCTTCTATCTCTGATTGGATCCATGGTGACCATACGCGTCTTCATAGGTGCTCCTGCACAAGTTACATTCCACATACAAAACCAAGTTTATTGACTCAAAATACAATCTAAGAAAGGTCAAATTAATGTATTGAAATTAAGCTTAATGAACTTAGAAAATAATGCACTAAGTTAACTTATTACCTAGTCAAGTGTTCCTGAAGGGTCATCTCTTTGCTTCAGGGTCTCCAATAGTGCTTCATGATCAGCAGTAGTAATAGTCCAAAGTTTTTTTGTCTTTGGTCTTCCAGGATGCTTTGACAACTTGACATTTGTTGTTATAACAAGGTGTGAATACATCAGAATAGTTTTGTGCTTCTCATAGTCTTCAAATGCGGGAAATCCATTCTTTCTAATCATGTATGTTCGCAACCATGTTCCCGCAACAACAACTGAACCAGTAGGATATGTGAACCCATCACCATCCATCATCGGTTGTACAAGCTTCTGTTTACCTTGTACACAATGTGCTAACCAATAATCTGACCTCTCATCATTCCCCTGTGGTGCAACCAATGCAAAAACATCTCCTGGCTTCAAAAGATCTGAAAGATGGTCATAGTCAACTGAAGTGTCCATGTCATCATTTCTTATAGAGAGTGTCAAAGATAAAGGATTCAGATACTATGGAACCCATGTATCCACCCACTCACTTGACTCGCAATGATCCCAATCATACAGAAAACACATGGGGCAAAAACAAGCCAACTCTCATGTCCAAATGGTCCATGTACTACTATTGGAGCTTCGGAATGAATGCATTTTTGAAGAGTCTTTCACTGTTTGACAATCCAATCTATCTCCTATAGTTCCCTCCTCAACCAACCAAAAGAATCTATGAAGTGTAGAATCAAAAGTCCCCCCCTGTGACAATGCTAAAGTACACCAATCAACAATAGAATGAGCATCAAGAAGTACAACACCTGAAATCCTCAATTGCTCCTTAACTAGAGCTCTCTTCACACATGCACCTGCTCCGTCATGCTCCCCTTTCCCATGCCCTGACTCAAAAAAACTCCAAATATGAGGTACACCTCTCTCCACATGCATTCTACACAACCAATAAAACATTCTGGAATTCTTAAATTGACCGGTGCAATTATCTGACCAAATGAGATGCCTATCCATAGCAATACCATTTTCCTGCAAGAAGTCAAAATAGTTTTGGAAACAATGTTGAACAAACTCATGAGAGTGAGACCTGTCGTCGCTCATATAAAAATGGTACTCTCTAATTATCTTTTGCTCATCTTTTGTGCTATCAGGGGAATGTCTATATGTGATGTGTACAAAAATAGCAACCTGAATCAAATTGTAATATTGAGATTGAGTCTCATTTTGGGGCTGCAATGTATAGTTCTCCGCAAAGTCTACAACAGATATAATAGTTCCAATGGGGAAAGTGTCCTTACATGTCCTGAATTGTTGATCCAACCATTGAGACCTGTGACTATGCCTTGCATACTTGTAACAAAGATTTGTCTTGAAATCTGAGATAAAATCAGCAACATTGTATTCATTTGCAACTAACTCACATCTAGAGCCTTCACCTCCACTCTTCAATGTATATTTCACTGTTTCATATACCTTTTTTTGGACGAGTGTCTTTCCAAAATTGTGTTCCAAACCCTCATGAAAACATGTTCTAAACTTGGACAAGCCACCACATTCTGAGCACTTGGCATTTAAGCAATCCTTTTTATAAAATAAACAACCATCATCTCTTTGACATAAAAATTGATCTAGCAAGTCTCTTGATGATTTGGGAAGACCACTTGCACCACAATCCTCTAGCATTTCATTAGTATGCAAAGTAGAATGAATGAACCGTAATAATTCATGATGCATTGAAAACTCAACATGATATCTGCAACAACATGTATTTCAAATCTTAAGGGGTACACAATAAAATGGCTTCACGGATTCAAAAGACCTTTGTGATATTTTCAATGTTGGATGTGTCTCACAAAATTTTTTATACAACATTGTTTGACTTACTCCACATAATGTTTAGGATGTGGAGTGCGGTCTTGATTGCCAACTCTGAACTTCAAGACATCCTTCACATTTGGTGACACTCTTGAGTTAGCATCCCAAAACTATTGAATTTCATCCTTGGCAACATCTGTTAGACCTTATCGAAACGTGGAAGTCTCCCACCATAAGCCCATGTATCAATTTGAAGGGGATCATCAAGTCCTCTTCTTGCAAGTGCTCTACCCAAAGTTTTATGGTCTATATTGAAGTCAACACAAGTTTGTCTCATCAAACGAGCCTTTCTCAACTGATGACTTACTAAGGAGGTTGTAATAACCCTCCGAGAAACTCTCTTGTCTTTTTCTCTGGTAGTCTTCCCAATGCTATTGAGAGCATTGAAAAGATTCTTCACAACAATGGCATTTCTCTCCATTTTCTTGTTCACACGAATCTTCAATTTCACAAGCACAGTCTCATCTTTTGCATCTTTAACAACTGCACAAAAATTTGACATTTCTCAACCAATGTCTTGTTTCGAAAAAATTGATCATAAAGTCTTGAAGCCCACAACCTAACAGTTCTATGTGACCTCTTTCCTTCCCAATTATTCATAATGTTCTTCTCAATTTCAATTAACCATTTAGGTGTTCTTGAAAGCCCCAAATTTGAAGATTGATTATCTTTATTGCAAGGGACTTCATTTCGCATATAATTTGGAGATGTATAACATTCATGTGGTTCTTGTGCAACATTTTCGTTCCCAAAGTCTACATTTTCAATCTCCATTTGTGCATTTTCAAATTGAACATCCTCTTCACTTACAACTACATTTACGGGGTCACCTTGATTAATGTTTAACATACCTTCTCTCCTTCTTCTGTGATTTTCCTTATCTTTTTCCCTATATGCCTGAATTTCATCATTTGTCAACTTCCTCTTGCATTTAGCCTTTCGACAACTGGTGCTTCCCATGGTGAGACCACAAGTCGACAAAAATCAAACAGTGGGCCCCAAATCACATTTTATGTTTTGCAATGCATGAAAAAAGTATAAAATCCCGTGATTGTCTGCTCTATGGGGACAGGGAATATTTTGGTCAAATATTGCCTGGGAAAAATTGGGTACCCGATATTCTCCTGCCAATGAAAAACCGGCAGGAGCAAATGAAAACAATTGAACTTTTACATATATTTATGTATATAATATATCTATAAAAAAGAGGCATATGATATATATAATGTATATTATATATGTACTAATGTATTATAATAGACTAATGTATTATATATATTAATGTATTAAATATACTAATATATATAATATATTATATATATACTAATGTATAATATATACTAACATGTATATATATATATATATATATATATATATATATATATATAATACATGTACTAATGTATACTAATATATTATATATAATATTACAAATTAAGGAGAAACTCTTGCAGAAATATGGAAATTATAATCTTCCTCCTAGAGCATACATTAATGAAGTTCTTCATGCCTTAGCAGAGGAAGCTAGCTGGATTGTTCAAACTTACGGTACTACATACAAAAATGCAGTATGTATTTTTGGCCTAAATTTTTTTCTTGTTTCTTTTAGGTCTTTAAAGGTCATCAGCTAAATCTTTGTATTAAATGTGCCTTTTACAGGCGTCGTAAACCCTAGCTACACAGAAATGGAGGCTTTGAAGAATAGTTCACTGGAGGCAGAGAGAGACTCCCTAGGGGTCCATTGGAATGCTCAAGTGTGTCTTAAGCGATCCTAGGATCCTAATACCACTTAAGACACACTTGAGCATTCTAATGTGTCAAAAGGGGTTCTGGGGAATCCCTAGGGGTACTAGTACACCTTATCATGCATTAGGACACCTAGAGAGTCCCCATGAACCCTTAAGACACATTGGAATGCTCAAGTGTTTCTAATGCATCAAAAGGGGTCATGGAGACTCCCTAGGGGTCATAGTATGCCTTATCATGCCTTAGGACCCCTAGAGAGTCCCCATGATCACTTCAGACACATTGGAATGCAAAAGTGTGTTTTAAGGGGTCGTAGGACCCCTTAAGACACACTTGAGCATTCTAATGTGTCAAAGGGGTCATGGGGACTCCCTAGGGGTCCTAGTACACCTTATCTGACACATTACAATGCTCAAGTGTGTCTTAAGGGGTATTAGGACCCCTTAAGACACACTTGAGCATTTGAATGTGTCAAAAGGGGTCACGGGGACTCCCTAGGTGTTCTTGTATGCCTTATCACACTCTAGGATGCCTAGGGAGTCCCCATGACCCCTTTTGATGCATTAGAATGCTCAAGTGTGTCTTATGGGGTCCTAATACCCCTTAAGACACACTTGAGCATTCCAATGTGTCAAAAAGGGTCATGGGGACTCCTTAGGGGTCCTAGTACTCCTTATCACGCATTAGGACACCTAGGGAGTTCCCATGACCCCTTTTGACACATTCAAATGCTCAAGTGTGTCTTAAGGGGTCGTAGGACCCCTTAAGACACATTGGAGCATTTCAATGTGTCAAAAGGGGTCATCAGGACTCCCTAGGGTTCCTAGTACACCTTATCATGTGTTAGGACCCCTAGGGAGTCCCGATGACCCCTTTTGACACATTGGAATGCTCAAGTGTGTCTTAAGGGGTCGTAGGACCCCTTAAGACACACTTGACCATTCCAATGTGTCGAAAGGGGTAATGGGGACTCCCTGGGTGTCCTCATGCGCATTAAGACACCTAGGGAGTCCCCATGACCCCTTTTGATGCATTGGAATGCTCAAGTGTGTCTTAAGGGGTCTTTTTGATGCATTGGAATGCTCAAGTGTGTCTTAAGGGGTCCTAAGACCCCTTAAGACACACTTGAGCATTCCAATGCATCAAAAGGGGTCATGGGGACTCCATAGGGGTCCTAGTACACCTTATCACATATTAGGACACGTAGGGAGTTCCCATCACCCCTTTTGACATATTAGAATGCTCAAGTGTGTCTTAAGGGGTCCTAGTACACCTTATCTGACATCAAGACTCTCTAGGGTAGGACCCCTTAAGACACACTGGAGCATTCCA
The DNA here is from genome assembly GCA_027943335.1 of Chamaecyparis obtusa. Taxonomy (NCBI): domain Eukaryota; kingdom Viridiplantae; phylum Streptophyta; class Pinopsida; order Cupressales; family Cupressaceae; genus Chamaecyparis; species Chamaecyparis obtusa. The sequence continues at coordinate 482,397 of BSBK01001005.1, forward strand.
ATGTGTCAAAAGGGGTCATCGAGACTCTCTAGGGGTCCTAATGCGTGATAAGGCATACTACGACCCCTAGGGAGTCTCAATGACCACTCTTGACACATTGGAATGCTCAAGTGTGTCTTAAGGGGTCCTAAGACCCCTTAAGACACACTTGAGCATTCCAATGCATCAAAAGGGGTCATGGGGACTCCCTAGGGGTCCTAGTATGCCTTATCACGTATTAGGACACGTAGGGAGTTCCCATCACCCCTTTTGACATATTAGAATGCTCAAGTGTGTCTTAAGGGGTCCTAGTACACCTTATCTGACATCGAGACTCTCTAGGGTAGGACCCCTTAAGACACATTGGAGCATTCCAATGTGTCAAAAGGGGTCATCGAGACTCTCTAGGGGTTCTAACATGTGATAAGGCATACTACAACCCCTAGAGAGTCTCGATGACCCCTCTTGACACATTGGAATGCTCAAGTGTGTCTTAAGGGGTTGTAGGAACCCTTAAGACACACTTGAGCATTTCAATGTGTCAAGAGGGGTCATGGGAACTCCCTAGGTGTCCTAATGCACATTAGGACACCTAGGGAGTCCCCATGATCCCTTTTGATGCATTGGAATGCTCAAGTGTGTCTTAAGGGGTCCTAATACCCCTTAAGACACACTTGAGAATTCCTATGGGTCAAAAGGGGTCATGGGGACTCCCTAGGGGTCCTAGTACACCTTATCATGTATTAGGACACGTAGGGAGTTCTCATGACCCCTTTTGACACATTAGAATACTCAAATGTGTCTTAAGGGGTCATGGAGAATCTCTAGGGGTCCTAAGGTGTGATAAGGTGTACTAGGACCCCTAGGGAGTCTCCATGACCCCTTTTGACACATTGGAAAGCTCAAGTGTGTCTTAAAGGGTCGTAGGACCCCTTGAGACACACTTGAGCATTCCAATGTGTCAAAAGGGGTCATGGGGACTCCCTATGGGTCCTAAGGCATGATAAGGTGTACTAGGACCCCTAGGGAGTCCCCATGACCCCTTAAGAGACATTGGAACACTTTAGTATTCCAATGTGTCTTAAGGGGTCATGGGGACTCCCTAGGGGTCCTAACATGTGATAAGGCATACTAGGACCCATAGGGAGTCCCCATGACTTTTTTTGACACATTGGAACACTTAAGTGTGTCTTAAGGAGTCCTAATACCCCTTAAGACATACTTGAGCATTCCAATGTGTCAAAAGGGGTCATGGGGACTCCCTAGGGGTCCTAAGACATACTAGGACCCCTAGAGAGTCCCCATGACCCCTTAAGACACATTGGAATGCTCAAGTGTGTCTTAAGGGGTCCTCTGACCTCTTAAGACACACTTGAGAATTCCAATGTGTCGTAAGGGGTCATGGGGACTCTATAGAGGTCCTAACGCATGATAAGGCTTACTAGGACCTCTAGGGAGTCCCCATGACCCCTTTTGACACATTAGAATGCTCAAGTGTGTCTTAAGGGGTCCTATGACCCCTTAAGACACACTTGAGCATTCCAATGTGTCTTAAGAGGTCATGGGGACTCTCTAGGGGTCCTAACATGTGATAAGGCATACTAGGACCCCTAGGGAGTCCCCATGACCCCTTAAGACACATTGGAATGCTCAAGTGTATCTTAAGGGGTCGTACGACCCCTTAAGACACACTTGAGCATTCCAATGTGTCTTAAGGGTTCATGGAGACTCCCTAGGGGTCCTACCATGTGATAAGGTGTATTAGGACCCCTTAAGACATACTTGAGCATTCCAATGTGTCAAAAGGGGTCATGGGGACTCCTTAGGGGTCCTAAGGTATGATAAGGCGTATTAAGACCCCTAGGGAGTCCCCATAACCCCTTTTGACACATTGGAATGCTCAAGTGTGTTTTAAGGGGTCCTATGACCCCTTAAGACACACTTGAGCATTCTAATGTGTCTTAAGGGGTCATGGGGACTCTCTAGAGGTCCTAACGCATGATAAGGTGTACTAGGACCCCTAGGGAGTCCCCATGACCCCTTAAGACACATTGGAATGCTCAAGCATGTTTTAAGGGGTTGTACGACCCCTTAAGACACACTTGAGCATTCCAATGTGTCAAAAGGGGTTATGGGGACTCTTTAGGGGTCTTAATACACCTTATCATGCTTTAGGACCCCTAAGGAGTCCCCAAGACCCCTTTTGACACATTTGAATGTTCAAGTATGTCTTAAGGGGTCATGGGGACTCTCCAGGGGTCCTAACGTGTGATAAGGCGTACTAGGACCCCTAGGGAGTCCCCATGACCCCTTAAGACACATTGGAATGCTCAAGTGTGTCTTAAGGGTTCATGGAGACTCTCTAGGGGTCCTAACATGTGATAAGGAGTATTATGACCCCTTAAGACATACTTGAGCATTCTAATGTGTCAAAAGGGGTCCTGGGGACTCCTTAGGGGTCCTAAGGCATGATAAGGTGTATTAAGACTGCTAGGGAGTCCCCATAACCCCTTTTGACACATTGGAATGCTCAAGTGTGTCTCAAGGGGTCCTATGACCTGTTAAGACACACTTGAGCATTCCAATGTGTCTTAAGGGGTCATGGAGACTCTCTAGGGGTCCTAACATGTGATAAGACATACTAGGACCCCTAGGGATTCCCCATGAACCCTTAAGACACATTGGAATGCTCAAGTGTGTCTTAAGGGGTCGTACGACCCCTTAAGACACACTTGAGCATTCGAATGTGTCTTAAGGGGTCATGGGGACTCCCTAGGGGTCCTAGTACACCTTATCACATGTTAGGACCCCTAGAGAGTCCCCATGACCCCTTAAGACACATTGGAATGCTCAAGTGTGTCTTAAGGGGTCATAGGACCCCTTAAGACACACTTGAGAATTCCAATGTGTCTTAAGGGGTCATGGGGACTCTCTAGGGGTCCTAACGCGTGATAAGGCATACTAGGACCCCTAGGGAGTCCCCATGACCCCTTAAGACACATTGGAATGCTCAAGTGTGTCTTAAGGGGTTGTACGACCCCTTAAGACACACTTGAGCATTCCAATGTGTCTTAAGGGTTCATGGAGACTTTCTAGGGGTCCTAACGTGTGATAAGACGTATTAGGACCCCTTAAGACATACTTGAGCATTCTAATGTGTCAAAAGGGGTCTTAGGGACTCCTTAGGGGTCCTAAGGCATGATAAGGCGTATTAAGACCCCTAGGGAGTCCCCATAACCCCTTTTGACACATTGGAGTCCTCAAGTGTGTCTCAAGGGGTCCTATGACCCCTTAAGACACACTTGATCATTCCAATGTGTCTTAAGGGGTCATGGGGACTCTCTAGGGGTCCTAACGCATGATAAGGTGTACTAGGACCCCTAGGGAGTCCCCATGACCCCTTAAGACACATTGGAATGCTCAAGTGTGTCTTAAGGGGTCGTACGACCCCTTAAGACACACTTGAGCATTCCAATGTGTCTTAAGGGTTCATGGAGACTCTCTAGGGGTCCTAACGTGTGATGAGGAGTATTAGGACCCCTTAAGATATACTTGAGCATTCCAATGTGTCAAAAGGGGTCTTGGGGACTCCTTAGGGGTCCTAAGACATGATAAGGTGTATTAAGACCCCTAGGGAGTCCCCATAACCCCTTTTAACACATTGGAATGCTCAAGTGTGTCTTAAGAGGTCCTAATACCCCTTAAGACACACTTGAGTATTCCAATGTGTCTTAAGGGGTCGTGGGGACTCTGTAGGTGTCCTAAGGTGTGATAATGCATACTAGGACCTCTAGGGAGTCCCCATGACCCATTTTGACACATTTGAATGCCCAAGTGTGTCTTAAGGGGTCCTACAACCCCTTAAGACACACTTGAGCATTCCAATGTGTCAAAAGGGGTCATGGGGACTCCCTAGGGGTCCTAGTACACCTTATCACACGTTAGGACCCCTAGAGAGTCCCCATGACCCCTTTTGACACATTGGAATGCTCAAGTGTGTCTTAAGGGGTATTAGGACCCCTTAGACACACTTGAGTATTCCAATGTGTCAAAAGGGGTCATGAGGACTCCCTAGGGGTCCTAGTATGCCTTATCATGCGTCAAGACCCCTAGGGAGTCCCAATGACCCCTTTTGACATATTGGAATGCTCAAGTGTGTCTTAAGGGGTCCTAGGGGTCAACAGGGGTCATTGGGACTCCTCAAGGGTCCTAGTATGCCTTATCACACCTTAAGACCCCTAGGGAGTCCCCATGACCTCTTTTGACAAATTGGAATGCTCAAGTGTGTCTTAAGAGGTCCTAAGACCCCTTAAGACACACTGGAACATTACAATGTATCGAAAGGGGTCATGGGGACTCCCTATGGGTCTTAGTAAGCCTTATCATGTGTTAGGATGCCTACAGAGTCCCCATGACCCCTTTTGACACATTGGAACCCTCAAGTGTGTCCTAAGGGGTCATAGGACCCCTTATGACACACTTGAGGGTTCCAATGTGTCAAAAGGGGTCATGGGGACTCTCTAGGGGTCCTAGTACACCTTATCACACGTTAAGACCCCTAGAGAGTCCCCATGACCACTTTTGATGCATTGGAATGTTCAAGTCTATCTTAAGGGGTCATAGGACCCCTTAAGATAGACTTGAGCATTCCAATGTGTCAAAAGGGGTCATGGGGACTCCCTAGGGGTCCTAGTATGCTTTATCATGCTCAAGTGTGTCTTAAGGGGTCTTCTGACATGTCCTAATGCATTCTAAAGGGTCATCATTCCATCAAAATTGCATTTGAAACCCTAATGACCCCTTAACGGGTCTGTCGACCCCGATTCGACATGTGGTGTCCCGAGACCACCCCATGGACCCCTTTCAAGTTCTACTAGGCAAAAGTCATCCAAATTTGGTACATAGGTCCTCTGACATGTCCTAATGCATTGCAAAGGGTCCTCGTTCCATCAAAGTTGCATTTGGAACCCTAATGACCCCTTAACAGGGCTGTCGATCCTAATTCGACATGTGGTGTCCCGAGAGCACCCCATGGACCCCTTTTGACTTCTACTAGGCAAAAGTTTTACAAATTTGGTACATAGGTCCTCTGACATGTCCTAATGGGTTCCAAAGGCTCACCGTTCCATGAAAGTTTCATTTGGAACCCTAATGACTCCTTAACAGGCCTACCAACCCTGATTCGACATGTGGCATCCCGAGAGCACCCCATGGACCCCTTTTGAGTTCTACTAGGCAAAAGTCATCCAAATTTGGTATGTAGGTCCTCTGACATGTCCTAATGCATTGCAAAGGGTCCCTGTTCCATCAAAGTTGCATTTGGAACCCTAATAACCCCTTAACAGGCCTACCGACCCTGATTTGACATGTGGTCTCCCAAGAGCACCCCATGGACCCCTTTCGAGTTCTACTAGGAAAAAGTCATCTGAATCATGGAATTAGGTCCTTTGACATTTCCTAATGTGTTCCAAAGGGTCACCATTCCATCAAAGTTGCATTTCAAACGCTATTGACCCCTTAACAGGCCTACCGGCCCCGTTTCGACATGTAGTCTCCCGAGAGCACCCCATTAACCCCTTTTGAGTTCTACTAGGAAAAAGTCATCCAAATTTGGTAAATAGGTCCTATGACATGTTCTAATGTGTTACAATGGGTCACTATTCCATCAAAGTTGCATTTCAAACCCTATTGACCCCTTAATAGGCCTAACGACCATGTTTCGACATGTGGTCTCCCGAGAGCACCCCATGGACCCCTTACGAGATCTAGTAGGAAAAAGTCATCCAAATTTGGTACATAGGTCCTATGAAATATCCTAATGTCTTCCAAAGGGTCACTATTCCATCGACGTTTCATTTGGATGACACCTTAACAGGCCTACCGACCCCGATTCGACATGTGGTCTCCCGAGAGCACCCCATGGACCCCTTTCGAGTTCTACTAGGGAAACATCATCCAAATTTGGTACGTAGGTCCTTTGACATGTCCTAATGCATTCCAAAGGGTCATTTTTCCATCAAAGTTGCATTTGGAACCCTAATGACCCCTTAATAGGCCTACCAACCCTGATTCGACATGAGGTCTCCCGAGAGCACCCCATGGACCCCTTTCGAGTTATATTAGGAAAAATTAGTCCAAGTTTGGTACATAGGTCCTATGACATGTCATAATGTGTTCCAAATGGTTACCATTCCATCAAAGTTTCATTTGGAACCCTAATGACCCTTTAATAGGCCTACCGACCCCATTTCGACATGTGGTCTCCCGAGAGCACCCCATAGACCACTTTCGAGTTATACTTGGAAAAAGCCATCCAAATTTGGTACATAGGTCCTCTAACATGTCCTAATGCATTCCAAAGGGTCACCATTCCATCAAAGTTTCATTTCGAACCCTAATGACCCCTTAATAGGCCTATCGACCCCGATTCGACATGAGGTCTTCCGAGAGCACCCCATGGACCCCTTTCAAGTTCTACTATGGAAAAGTCATCCAAATTTTGTACATAGGTCGTATGATATGTCCTAATGTGTTCCAAAGGCTCACCATTCCATCAAAGTTGCATTTGGAACCCTAATGACCCCATAACAAGCGTACAGACCCTGATTCGACATGAGGTCTCTCGAGAGCACCCCGTGGACCCCTTTCAAGTTCTACTAGGAAAAAGTCATCCAAATTTGGTATGTAGGTCCTATGACATGTCCTAATACATTTCAAAGGGTCACTGTTCCATCAAAGTTGCATTTCAAACCCTAATGACCCCTTAATAGGCCAATCCACCCCGATTCGACATGTGGTCTCCCGAGAGCACCCCATGGACCCCTTTCGAGTTCTACTAGGCAAAAGTCATCCAAATTTGGTACGTAGTTCCTATGACATGTTATAATGCATTCCAAAGGGTCACTATTCCATTGAAGTTGCATTTGTAACCCCAATGACCCCTTAACAGTCCTATCGACCTCGATTCGACATGAGGTCTCCCGAGAGCAACCCATGGACCCCTTTCGAGTTATTTTGGGAAAAAGTCATATGAATCATAGAATTAGGTCCTATTAGATGTCCTAATGCATTCCAAAGGGTCACCATTCCATCTAAGTTTCATTTCAAACCCTAATGCCCCCTTAACAGGACTACCAACCTCGATTCGACATGAGGTCTCCTAAGAGCACCCCATGGACCCCTTTCGAGTTCTAATAGGAAAAAAGTCATCTAAATTTGGTATGTAGGTCCTATGACATGTCCTAATGCATTCCAAAGGGTCACCATTCCATCAAAATTTTATTTGGAACCCTAATGACCCCTTAATAGGCCTATCGACCCCATTTCGACATGTGGTCTCCCAAGAGCACACCATGGACCCCTTTTGAGTTTTACTAGGCAAAAGTTATCCAAATTTGGTACATAGGTCCTATGGCATATCCTAATGTGTTCCAAAGGGTGACCATTCCATCAAAGTGTCATTTGGAACCTTAATGACCTCTTAACAGGCAGGTACTGACCCTGATTCGACATGTGGTCTCTCGAGAGCACCCCATGGACCCCTTTCGAGTTCTACTAGGAAAAAGTTATCCAAATTTGGTACATAGGTCATCTGATATGTCCTAATATGTTCCAAAGGATCACCGTTCATCGAAAATTTTATTTGGAACCCCGATGACCCCTTAAGTCACCTATCGACCCCGAATCGCACAATGGTCTCCCAAGAGCAACCCATGGACCCTTTTCGAGCTTGACTAATCAAAATTCATCTAAATTGTGGATTTAGGTCCTCTGACATGTCCTAATGCATTCCAAATGGTCACCGTGCATCAAAGGTTGTCTCACGAGCCCTAATGACCCCATAAGATGCCTAGCGACACTGATTGGACATGTGGTCTCCTGAGAGCACCCCATGGACCCTTTTCGAGTTGGATTAGGAAAAAGTCATTAAAATTTAGTACATTGGTACTCGAACATGCCCTATTGCCTTCCAAATAGTCATTGTACATCTGAAGTTGCCTTACAAACCCTAATTACCCCTTAAGACGTCTAGCGACCCCGATTCAACCTGTTGTCTCATGAGAGGATCTGTTATAACTTAAATTAAATATTAAAATAATATATAAAATATTTGAAAAAATACAATATTTAATAGACTAAATATATAATATATATATTATAAGATATATTAGATATTACATTTAATATATATTATCAAATATACAATATATTAATGTCCTATTCATTTTATATATTATATATATTAGACATTATATTATATACACAATAATATTTAATATATAATTTATAATATATACATATATATATATATATAATGTAACATTTATATTATAATATAAAAATATTGCATTTAATATAAATCTGAACAAACTATATACTTAGGCCGTTTAAATTGATATTATCAAATATATAATATAAATAAATAATATATATACTATATACTATATAATATAAAATATAAAACATAAAATATAAAACCTAAATATAAAATATATAAATTATTCATTGTCAGGGTGAAAGAAAAAAATATCAAAATTAAAGGGAAATAAAAAAAGAGTGGGAGGGGGAAACTTTTCAAATTTGAAATTAAAGCAAAATCGGGTAATAGCTTTGGAAACCAAAGCTCCATGGTCAACGTTGAAGGTGTGCAAAAAATATGTTTTTTCTCTATTTTTCTTATGTCAACACTTCGACCATTAGGTTGACGACTTTTTTTCCACCTGATTTCAATAAAATGAAAAGGGTTTCTTTAGATGATTGTCAGCTTTCCATCGATATAAGTGCTGTCAGATTTTGAATTCGTTAAGTATTTATTAGTTATTTTCTAGTTCACTTACGTCTAAAGTCCTAATTGACATACTGATGGAAAAATAGCTATAACTTTCAAACTGTATAACATTTTTGAAATCTGAAAGATGCGTCACATTCTATGCTTCATCTAGTATAAGAAAAAATTAAAAAAAATTGAATTATGATAAGTTTTCAATGAGTTAAGGTGGTCAGAGATGAGAGTTTTTAAATTCTGAAAGCACTGTAGCAAAAAAATCATAATTAATTATCTCTTTGGAATAAAAATACCAAAAAATATGTGTCACATCTGGGCATGAGTCAACTACTTATATATAGAATATTATAAAAAAATATTATCATTTGCTTTTGATTAGGGTGGTCAGACATACACGTACTTCTTATTTTTTTGCTGAAATGTTTGTAGTGTTGCATTGCAATCTATACTTTTTACCAATCATATTATTTTTTTTTCAAAAAAGACTTAGTAGTTTAGAAACTAAATTCGATTTCCTACAAATTATATTCTTACAACTTTTTGATATTAGGTTGATAACTAGTTCATTTTTTCACGCCAAGTTGACTAATCCTGATTGTCTGATTTTTCATTGCCACTTAAGGGCATAGTTTGGCCCCTCATGATCCTGCACATACCCTTGAGGATGAGATGATGCTTGCCACTTGGAGTGGACTTAGATATAACATAGTTAGTAGTCTTGTATTTTTGAGAAATTTACTAATATCGCATATGGTCACTTGAGTGTTGTAGTCTAGAGAGGCTTCAAAGATGAAACTCAAGGGTTAGATTTATGTGATGACACTTCCCTATATACATCTTACGTTTTCTACATATGTTGGTTGCCTCTCGATTAGTTGTATCTACCTTTGTAGTTATGTTGTACCTTTTGAGATAGAGATTTTTTTGGATCCCTTTCTTAGTCTTGTTGTTGTGGTTGATTTGGTGTTTGATATCCGAGTGGGTTCTATTGTTATCTCCTTAGTACAGTGAGAGTAGACCTTTGATTCTACGAGGTTGGGTGGTAGTGATTTTTTTACCATTGAGATTCTGATGTTCATGATGGTGTTGGATGAACATTGTTGTTGTTACCTTCTTATTCTTCATTGGAGGCTTGTTCATATGTACCTTATGATCTTTATATTTTTATTTTGTATCAGTGTATTATATATGTAATATTTTTCAAGATGTTGTATATGTACTTTGTATATGATTTGTTATTGCATACCTTGTGACTTGTGTAGTAGATGATGATTTGTTATGTGTCTTATGTTGTTTCATTTGTATCTATGTTGCATTTATATGATGATGTACTGGTTATTCTTTGGCATATATGAGATTTTTTATTTATGGTCATTCTTATTAGATTAGTTAATTTAAATATTTAGTTGCATGTTATTTAGGAAAGATATATTCAGTTACATGTTACTTAAGGAAGATATATTCAGTTGCATGTTATTTAGGGAAGATATATGTTGTTGCATGTTATTTAGGAAAGATACATATAGTTGCATGTTATTTAGACAAGATATATTCAGTTGCATATTATTTAAGAAAGATATCCTTTTTGAAATTTGCATGTAGCGGTATTCTATATTTACAAATTCTATTTTTAGAAAAAAAATTTAAAAAGTTAATTAAAAATAATTGTTTGGAATTTGCATGTAGTGGTATTCTATATTTAGAAATTCCATTTGAAAATAAATTAATTAAAAAATTTCCATACACGGGAATTATTTTAGAAAAAAATAATAAGAATAATAATGATATATAGTTAAAGAAATAATATGAAAAAAATGAAAAATGGCTCTACATTTTCGTAATCTGCGACCGTTTTTCAGCATGGAAGCATTGGATCATCAACTTCACATTTTTGCAAAGACAAAGTATGCCTTCTATCTGGTTCGAACCTGCAATATACTCTCAGGGACACCTAGGGCTCCACATTCCAGGAATCTGCCGGCAGAAAGCTCCTATGACACTCAATCTACAACGAGTAGAGGGGGAGTGCTTGGAGAACAATGGTGTTTGAGACATGAACTTAAAGAAACTAGATATGAGATGGAGGTCTCTGGTTGGCAAGAGGTACGATCACAGAATTCCCATAAGAATACCCCATATCCTCTCATCCATTCACCAAAACCAGTATCACTAAGCAACAAATTTGATTTGCTCAAGACTCGGGTGAATAGGGGAAAAATGGAAGCTTAGCAATGTACCTAACATTCAACACTTATTCATTTGAATTGAAATTGGAATTGACATATCATAAGTAAATCTAGAAATACTTGGAAATTAATTAGGTCAAGATACATCTCATTATGAAATTGATTTGGAAATACCTATTTTCTAAAGTCTGTATGAGGTTTCAGAAGATTCTGTGACCAAATCTGTGATCAGAAAGCTGAGACAGAGAAAACCCAAAAATATTTCTCCAAGATGAGCTTGGGTCAGGTTTGACCCTCATAAAAGGTCAAATACTACATTCTTTATTTGAAGTCCGATTTGAATTTTGTTTGTAGATCCTGAAAATTTGGCAAAAAGGGTACTCAAATCTGTCCTCTGATTCCCAAAATAATGACTGTAGATATATGAAAAAGGGGTTTTTTGGGGTGGCTATATAGGGTTTTGCCTTAGTCAATCTCCCATTTTGGTGGTTCCACCTCCACGAATAGCCGATTGAAATAGAATGTGTGTGTGTGTGTATTGAAAGTGTAATGCACAGATCTAATCCTCTAGATCAAAACCCTAGCATGAATGTGTATGAAATAACAATGCATAGATTTGAATGAGATAGAAAAGCATACCAAGCCCCCAAGGCTAAAGTACTTCTACCAAAATCACAATCCGTAATTGTTACCCCATGATTGAATCTTTGAATGCTTGAAAGTTGATGGTGGATCAAGGAAGAAAGGATCTCTCTTGCTCCAAATATGTGTTCACAGAAGATGCTTGATGTCAACAATGGCTTGATCTCCTATATCATCCTCTTGCTATCTTACATCTTCTCCACTCCTTGCTTTCTTGAAACCTTCTTGCTCACAAAACTTGATGGAGAGATGTGGATAATGGATGTTGGATCAATCACCTTGCTTGAGAGTGCTTGAGCTTGAAACACTTGATGTGAAAATGAGAGAGGAAGGCCTCCTTTTATAGTGAACTAGGGCACAATCCTCTAGAGGGGCCACCTTAGGGAATTAAATCTCAATTAGGTCCTAACCTTTAGAAAATATACCTAGATTAAATGCAATTAGAGGATTTACCATCCCGAAACCTGAAATGGTTAACCCAGAGGCGGGAAAATAAATATCCCGAAAGCCCGATGTCCAAAAATCAAAGATTCTAGAATTTTGAATGAGGGGGAAAAAATTGAGGTTGGACCTGACCTAGTCTCGATCCTGACCTAGTTAGGATCAACCTCGAATTTGACCCTGTACCCAGATTCAATTAGCATCAAGACAGGAGGTCCCGAGGATGCCCAGAGACCTAGAAATGATATCAGATCAGGACATAATACCTGTGATAGGCATAAAATCCTATGATGACTATGATAAAATCTAGGACTTATTTCTAAGTCCTACCTAGAATATAGAGCCACAAAAGAGGGAAAATCAAGAGAATCCACAGGATCCTAACCCTAATTTCACCTAGAATGAAGAAGATAAGTGCAAAATGCATCCTAAATGCAAGTCTATCATGATAAATGTACTAAAAGAGGGTGCTAAACCTATCAAGATGGAAGTTCTTCCATTTTAAGATGATACATTTAGCCCCCACTTTATCTTAGATATGATACTATGTGAATATGCAAGATAAAGTAAGAAAACATCATAGTAAATAAAAAAGATATAGCTAAGTCCTCGATGTAAAGATCCTGCAGAAAAATGTTAGAATCTGCAACACACAAGGTTAATAGAAATCCATAAATCACCTAAAGCTTACTATATGATCATTTGAGAAGTGTATAGAGCCCCTTATGCCCTCCTATTTCGGCTTTCTATTTCGGAAGGGTGAAACAGGGTGATAAGAAAAACTCTATATACTGGATATGAAAAGTGTTGAAAAGTCATTTCCTAAACCAATTATGAGGATTTATAACCTTCCTAAATTGATTCAAGAATTTAGGTATCTGAATCACAATTCCAACGCCACAAATGGCACTAAAAATGGAGCTACCGAACTCAAGTTATGATGAAAAGACTGAATGTCTGTCTAAATGCATAAGAATAAGAAATCCAAATTTACCCTAAGGAAACCCTAGTAAAACCCTAATTCAAACTTATAAATAAGTAAAAGAGAGAAATACTTACTCATTCTTACCATTCTTAGATTCAAAATGAGGAAGCAAGATGCCAAGAAGAGAGGAACTTCGAGCGACACGCCTGGAGACGTTGAGAAATAGCCTGGCTACCAGACGGTCACTACCTAAGGTGAGTTTACTGTTATGCTTCTTTGTACTTTCCAAATTCCTATTTTTTATAGGTCAGGTCAATTTTTCCCCCTTAGGTCAACCTTGACCCATTTAGGTTGACATTGACCCATCTAAGTTGACTTTGACCCATGAAAGTTGACATTGACCAGAGGGTTTTTGTCAATTTTTGAGATGAGGTCGACCTTGACCCAAAAAGGTCGACCCTGACCCAGTAAAGTTGACATTGACCTAGTAAGGTTGACATTGACCTAACTGAGGTTGACTTTGACCTAGTTTAGTTATTTTTATAGATTTGATGATGTAGATGACTGATATGATCTTTGTTTGTGCTTGCAGGACCTAGTTTGCTTTCGAGAGCATCCTTTTGGGGAGTTGCTAGTGAAAGTCAAGGAGAGACTGTCCAAGCTTGATGACAAGGAGATGCAATTACTGAGGGATGTGGGACTGTACTAGGTATCAGTCTTTCCATAGCTCAGACTACACCGAGCCATGCTATCGGCTCTGATAGAGAGATGGGATAAGGATACATGCTCCTTCCATCTTCCTTTTGGCGAGATTATAGTGACCTTAGAGTATGTCTACATGATCATGTGGCTTCCAGTCCGAGGGGAGACCATTAGACCCAGAGCACAATGTGGTTTTGAGGAGATCCATGTAGACACAAAGTATTGTATAGGAGTGCGTCGAGTGATGCAAACCCAGTTAGATCATATCCTACTATCTTCTGTACTATCAGGCCGTACACCTTTAGTATAGAAGGTGATGATATGTATAGTAGCCCTAGTTGTGTTACCCAAATTGAAGGGTACCATATTTTGTTCACCTCTGACACATCTCATATAGAGGATGGAGAGAGAGAGGACCATGTTCTCATGGGGTCGTAGGATGTTAGCTCAGCTATACCATGAGTTGGGTCAGCTAGTGAGATATCAGCGAGACAGTCTATCGACATGTACAGTTCTGTAGATATGGATTTTTGAGCATTTCACATGTACACATCCACAGGGAGTTCCCATGATGGTAGATGTGAGCACAATGAGAGCCTTTGCATATCCTTTGAGAGATGTTTGACAGTTTGGGGATATGCTCTACTGGAGAGTACATCTAGACCGTATTGCCAGCACCGATGTGATTTGGAGACCCTACTGCCAGATGACAGAGTGGCCTAATACATGATTCTAGATGAGACATTCACAATAGTGTAAGCTACTAGAGGGTCATCAGAGTCATATAGTCATGCCCTACTATTATGATCGGGTGATGAGATAGTTCAGCCTATTACAGGGAATCCCTAAGGCAATACCTCGCTATGTGCATCCGACGAGATACTATCAGAGACCCAACGCCATTCACCGACCATCGATAGAAAACATAAAGGATAGTGATACAGAGGAGATAGATGATATAGAGGTACCATTAGATGTATCCTATTTAGGTGTGAGCTGAGATTACATCAGGTATTGGAGTTTGGAGGGGACCCGTCCTATCTTTCTCAAGGATTATCCTACAGGTGATCCAGGCTTTGCAGAGGGGACACACCGAGATAGTGGAGCCACTGAGGAGGATGAGGATATCAAAGATGAGGAGGAGAACATATTCAAGGAGGATCCCATGGAGGAGGAGGAGAGAGTAGAGGAGAGGGCCGAGGACATGCCCTTGGGTGGTGATACTAGTATAGATATACCTATTACTCACGCATCACCACTGAGATCATGATGGCCCCACACAGAGACACCACCACTGAGACCGAGATATAGCGAGTGTGGAGAGAGTAGTTAGTCCATGCCCCCACCATCTAGGCACTTTAGTGATGTCTAGGAGGGAGAACCAGGTATGAACTTGACTGAAATTTGGTTGAATATATGATTTGAATAGACAGGATACTAGACTGATAGGATTTGGTTTCTTTCTACAGCTAGCATAGCAGAGTGGAGGAGCTTTGTATCCGAGATTCTCAATGATACCATTATATCCTACTGACTACCAGCTGATGAGAGAGAGTCTTCCATTGGTCACAGAGATCCCGATAGACATGCCGACATCTTTGTATGTATTCAACGAGAAGAATGTGTAGAGAAAGGGAGGAGAATTTGATGGCAGAGGTACAGAGTCTTTGAGGATGTGTACAGGGTATGAGCATATCTAGGAGCCATAAATGAACACATAAATCTTCATCTTCCCATCACAGAGTAGAGAGATCTGGGAGTCATTGACCATTAGAGCGACATAGTGATAGATGTAGTGATAGATAGGGCCATTGGCCACATATGTATCAGAACTTTGAAAACTATTATTTTGATAAATGCAAAACTTTCTCTACTGATTAGTTCTATGTTTGATTACTATGCTTTCATCAATATAAAACTTAATAGAAAGAAAGAAAGAAAGAAAGTGCATAAACATATTCAATATATAATTTTTACTAAAACTACATAACTTATAAAATAATTTTTTTATAAGGAATACATAAATGCACATGCAACAAATGAGATTAAGGGTAATAACATTTAAGATGCATAATATTAATGGGTTCCTTTAAAGAAACACCATCCATATCAGCAAGTTTGTAAGCACCCGGACCAAAGTCTTCAATAACAACAAAAGGTCCAAGCCAATTAGGGCTAAATTTTCCTTTTTCACCCTGTAAAGCATTCACATTATGTTGATTCTCATAAAGGACTAAATCACCAACCGCAAATGTTCGTTCAATTACCTTATGATTATATTTCTTTTGAAGAGATTTATGATAAACTTTTATATGTTCTAATGCATGTATTCTTTGTTCATCCAACATTTCTAATTCTTGTAAGCGTTGTTCATGAAAAGTATCTTTATCAATTATCCCATGAAATGAAATTCGTAAAGAAGGTATTTCAAGTTCCAAAGGCATAATAGCAGTAATACCATTGACAAGGTTATAAGGAGAAGTACCCATGGTGGTATGGACACTAGTCCTATAGGCCCATAAAGCATAAGTCAGTGGAGTATGCCAATCTTTTGCATGCTTACTAATTGTTTTTCTCAAAATTTGTTCAATAATTTTATTCGATGCTTCGGTTTGTCCATTAGATTGAGGATAGTAAGGAGTTGAAAATTGATGTTGAATCCTATATTTCTCCAAGAATTTTGCAACTTCTTTGTTTTTAAAAGATGTTCCATTATCTAAAATTATCATCGAAGGAATACCAAATCTTGTTATGATATTATTAAGGATGAAATCAAAAATTTCATCCGCCATTGTTGAATGAAGAGGAACAAATTCAACCCACTTCGTAAAGTAATCCGTAGCGGTGAGAATGTAAGTATGTGCTTGAGAAGAAGTCAGTGAGATTTTTCCAATAAGGTCAAAACCCCAAATACTAAAAGGCCATGGAGAAACTTGATTACGAAGCTCACAAGAAGGAGCATGAATCAAATTACTATGTTGTTGACATTAAGGACATTTTTTAACAAACATGAAAGAATCTTGTTCCATTATTTTCCAATAATATCCCATTCGAAGTAATTTATTAACCAAGGATTTTCCACCAGAATGTCCCCCACAAGAACTGGAATGAGCCTCTGCTAAAGCTACATGAATTTCAGTTCTATTAAGACATCATAATAATAATCACTCATAAGAATGTTTGTAAAGCGTGTCTCCTAAAATGATGTACCTT
The DNA here is from genome assembly GCA_027943335.1 of Chamaecyparis obtusa. Lineage (NCBI taxonomy): Eukaryota > Viridiplantae > Streptophyta > Pinopsida > Cupressales > Cupressaceae > Chamaecyparis > Chamaecyparis obtusa. The sequence continues at coordinate 499,270 of BSBK01001005.1, forward strand.
GCTGCAAGTTTCCTAATATGATTATGCATGGTCCTTGTTGCTGATTTAGGAAAAGTACCATCTTTCAAAAAATGAAAAATATGTGAATACCATTCATCTGAATGCAAGTTAAAACAATCAATGGTAAACTTATCAGAAATTGCAGGGCATTTAAGAGTTTGTATAGTAAATTGAAAGTTTTCCACATTGTTCTCGAGACAAACCAAGGAAGCTACACTGGCCATGGCGTCTACATGTCGATTATCCTTTCAAGGTAAAGTCTAAATCGTATAAGAGGATAATTATGAAAGCACATCAAGAGCTAAATCTCTATATTGTGTCATTTTAGCATTTTTAGTTTGATATCCTCCTTTAATCTGTTCAACTATTAGTTGAGAATCTCCATATATTTGTAAATGTTTGATATTGAGGGATGAAGCTGCTTGTAGTCCAGCTATAAGAGCTTCATACTCTGCAATGTTATTAGTGCAAGGGAAGGTTAATTTATATGATAAAGGGATGGGTTTTTTTGTAGGGGGAATCAAGATGATACCCACACTAGAACCTATCTTACATTTAGACCCATCAAAATATAGTTCCCAAATATCCTCCCGTTGAAGAGTTAAGATGTTATCATCAGGAAATTCTATAGAAGTAGAACTTTTATCTAGGTAAGGATAAGGAGCTTCAGCTAGATAATTTGTCAATGCTTGTGCCTTAGTATATTTTTGAGAAATAAAATTAAGATCAAATTCTGTAAGCAACATCACCCATTTTGCCAACCGGCTCGAGAGATCAGTTTTTGAGAAAAGATGTTTCAAAGGATCAAACTCAACAGTCACATTAACTTCAGCATTTATCAAATAATGCTTGAGTTTCTGACATGCATAAACTACAGCAAGACATTGTCTTTCTAAATCTGTATATCATGTTTCATAATCAAGTAAAGTCTGACTAATGTAATACACAGGTCTTTCTTTACCATTATCATCAATTTGAGCTAACAACACACTCACGGCCCATGGAGTCGCTGAAGTGTATAATTGAAATGGTTTATCAAAATTTGCAGGTTGCAAAATAGGAGGATTTGTGAGATACTCCTTAAATTGCTCAAAATTTTGTTTACACTCCTCATTCCAAGAGAAAGTGGTATCCTTTCTAAGCAAGGAAGTAAAAGGAATAGTTCGGTCCGCTAAATTAGAAATAAAGTGACGAATAGCTTGTATTTTTCCTTGTAAGCTTTGTAACTGGGAAATATTTTTAGGAGGAGGCATATTAACAATAGCTTCAATCTTTTTAGTATCTACTTCGATGCCTCGCTTAGAGATTATAAATCCTAATAATTTACCAGAATCAACTCCAAAGACACATTTCTTAGGATTCAATCTCATATTATAACTTCTAATCCTTTCAAATATTTGTCGTAAAATAGTAACATGATCTTATCTTTGTATAGATTTTGCTAAAATATCATCCACATAATCTTCAAGAATCTTATGAATGTAATCATGAAAAATCAGGGTCATAGCCCGCTGATAAGTTGCTCCTGTATTTTTCAATCCAAAAGGCATCATGACCCAAAAAAAGGTTCCCCAAGGTGTTATAAATGCAGTCTTAAATTGATCTTTAGGGGGGATAAAGATTTGATTGTATCCTGAAAAACCATCCATAAAAGATAACAAGGCATGGCCTGCTGTTGAATCCACAATCATATCAATATTAGGTAGTAGGAAATCATCTTTCAAGGATGCTTTATTTAAATCTCTAAAATCAGTGCACATCCTTATCTTATTTTCTCCTTTTGATACAGGCGCAATGTTTGAAATTCAATCTGAATAGTCTATAGAATGGATCAATCCAGAATCCAATAATTTTTCAATTTCTCCTTTGACTAATAAAGCAATTCTTGGATTCATCTTTTGAATTTTTTGTTTAATAGGTTTCATATTCGGCTTTAAAACAATGTTATGAGTAACAATCTTAGAATCTATACCTGGCATATCGGAGTATGTCCAAGAAAATATATCCTTAAATTCAAGTAAAAGGGAAACCAAGTGATCACGTTCATCCTAATTCAAAAATTTCCCAATTTTTATCATCCTTTCAGAATCATTTTCATACACTTGAATATCAATAGTTTCAGTAATTAACAAATCACTTCTTACTAGAGAATCCATTGGTAAAGGGAGAATACCATGATCTTCCTATTCTCTAAAATAAGCATCTATTTTTAAACAATAAGGCTTTCCTTGTTTGTGATGAAACTTAGGTAAATCTTCATAAATTCCTAAAAATTCCATTAGGGCTTCATCTTTAGGAAAAATATCCAAAGAGGAGGGTTGATTAAGGTCAATAAGTAATGGGTTAACCAACTTCAACTATCCACTGGAAATATGATTAACATTAAGAGGAAAATCTGATGGTTGTCTATAAGGATTGAATCCTAATGCATATGTATGATCATAAAGTTCATTATCCAAAGGTACTTGTATACCTTGTTCATATTTACCACATCCTTTTCCATTAAATCCTGATTTCTTAAGCAAATGATAACCAGGACCATATCGATCAGTCATGTCAGAAGGAGTCCAAGGAGTGGCATATGTCACAATGTCATAACAATCAGGCTTTATAGTGTCTAGTGTTTCATTAATTGAAGCGGCAACAAAATTACTTTTTAATTCTTCAGAAAGTGGTGAAGAAATAAAAACTTTTTTCTCAAATTCATTCTGTTGGTTCATGAACTCCAAATTAGAGACCTTGTATTCTCCAATAAACATAGGATTAAAATCCAATGTCCCCAAATCATCCTCAGTCAAAGAAGAAGAAGACGGGGCTTCTTGTTGTTGAATCTCAGGTTGTTGTATCTCCGACTATTTTTTAAATCTCTTTACTATTTTGAATAGGTTCAGAGTTCTTGGCATATTCAGCATTTAAGCAAGGATTTGGGGCATCATCCGCATGTAATGTATACATTAAGTTATTATAGATGAACCTAACCTTGCGATGAAGAGTAGAAGGAACTGCATGCATAGTATGTGACCATGGTCTTCCTAAAAGAAGATTATAATTGAGAGGTCCAGGCATAACATGAATAGGAGTATTTAGAATAACTGGACCAACTTTAACAGGTAAGGTAATAATGCCCAAAGTTCTTTTTGTGATATTATCAAATCCACAGATAGGAACATTATCAAGTTGAATAGTAGATAGATCAGCCTTAATTGCCTTGAGCATATCCATGCTACAAACATTAAGTCCAGATCCATTATCAATTAAGGTTCTTCGAATGATACTCTGATTAATAGAGACAACCACCATAAGAGCATCATATTGATTCTGCACCTCTAGGGAAGGTAAGTCATTATCAGAAAACACAATAGGAGGTACAAAAGGCATAGTATGCATACAATCTAAAATAGAATGAATGTTCTCTTGATTAGGAGGCGAAGCAGGAAGAGTAGATAAAGCTTTTTGCAATGCCTCATGATATGTTGGGGAAGTTTGAAGTAATTCCCATAAAGATATCTTAGCAGGAGTAGCACATAATTGGTCAACTAAGTTGTACTCCTTAAAGGTAGATGGATACCTAGGTGCTTGAGGAAGCATAGGTTGAGAAGGAGGTAAAGAAACTAGAATAGTAGGCTGAGGGTTATTCTGTGTGCGATAAGCATGTGAAACAGAATCAGTATTATAAAAGAAATCCAAAGGATCTCTAGGTTTACCCTTAATGGTTATAGGAGGACATCCTTTTACCATTATCAAAGTTGTAGGATATATCATTTTAGGTTTATCAATGTTGCAAATAGTGGGACATGAAGGTAACCATGCACACACACTATGGTAAATGTCAATTGGAGAGGTTGTGGAGGAGATTGAAATAGGAATAGGATCCATGGAGATCATATTCAAACCATTTTCATCCTCACTACCATGTACCTCATTAGGAAATCTATCCTCTTGCACAATAAAAGCCTCATCAAAGTACTCCAAACAAGAATCATACATGTTGAATACAAATAAAGCACTAAAAGCATGAAAATGTAAATATTTTTGTATTTTTAAAGGAATTTTGCATTTTTTTGTATTTTTGACATATAAATGCAAGAAATCTAATCTTCTAAGTGTACAAAATTTAGATCTAACACCATAAAAGAAAGAGTTGTCATAAACGGGTTCACCAAAATGAATAGGGGAAAAATGGAAGCTTAGCAATGTACCTAACATTCAACACTTATTCATTTGAATTGAAATTGGAATTGACATATCATAAGTAAATCTGGAAATACTTGGAAATTAATTAGGTCAAGATACATACCTCATTGTGGAATTGATTTGGAAATACTTGTTTTTTGAAGTCTGTATGAGGTTTTGGAAGATTCTGCGACCAGATCTGTGATCAGAAAGCTGAGACAGAGAAAACCCAAAAATCTTTCTCCAAGATGAGCTCAGGTTGGGTTTGACCCTCATAAAAGGTCAAATACTACATTATTTATTTGAAGTCTGATTCGAATTCTATTTGTAGATCTTGGAAGTTCGGTGAAAAGGGTACTCAAATTTATCCTCTGATTCCTAAAATAGCGACTGTAGATATTTGAAAAAAGGGGTTTTTTGGGGTGGCTATATAGGGTTTTGCCTTAGTCAAACCACCATTTTGGTGGTCTCCACCTCCACAAATAACCAATTGAAATAGAATGTGTGTGTGTATGTATTGAAAGTGTAATGCACAGATCTAATCCTCTAGATCAAAACCCTAGCATGAATGTGTATGAAATAACAATGCATAGATTTGAATGAGATAGAAAAGCATACCAAGCCCCCAAGGCTAAAGTACTTCTACCAAACTCACAATCCGTAATTGTTACCCCATGATTGAATCTTTGAATGCTTGAAAGTTGATGGTGGATCAAGGAAGAAATGATCTCTCTTGCTCCAAATACGTGTTCAAAAAAGATGCTTGATGTCAACAATGGCTTGATCTCCTATATCATCCTCTTGCTATCTTGCATCTTCTCCACTCCTTGCTTTCTTGAAACCTTCTTGCTCACAAAACTTGATGGAGAGATGTGGATGATAGATGTTGGATCAATCACCTTGCTTGAGAGTGCTTGAGCTTGAAAAACTTGATGTGAAAATGAGAGAGGAAGGCCTCCTTTTATAGTGAACTAGGGCACAATCCTCTAGAGGGGCCACCTTAGGGAATTAAATCTCAATTAGGTCCTAACCTTTAGAAAATATACCTAGATTAAATGCAATTAGAGGATTTACCATCATGAAACCCGAAATGGTTAACCCGGAGGTGAGAAAATAAATATCCCGAAAGCTCGATGCCTGGAAATCAAAGATTCTAGAATTTTTAATGAGGGGGGAAAAATTGAGGTTGGACCTCACCTAGTCAGGTTCGACCTTGATCCTAACCTAGTCAGGATCAACCTTGAATTTGACCTTGTACCTAGATTCAATCAGCATCAAGAAAGGAGGCCCCGAGGATGCCTAAAGACCTAGAAATGATATCAGATCAGGACAGAATACCTGGGATAGGCATAAAATCCTATGATGCCTGTGATGAAATCCAGGAGGTCTTATTTATAAGTCCCACCTAGAAGATAGAGCCATGGAAGAGGGAAAATCAGGAGAATCCACAGGATCCTAACCCTAATTTCACCTAGAATGAAGAAGATAAGTGCAAAATGCATCCTAAATGCAAGTCTTGTTAGAAAGTAAAGATCCCCAAGATAATTGAGAGGGGGGGGGTGAATTAGTTATCTGATAATTTAACCATTCAACTACTTTAAACAATATAATTAATGTACTAATCAACCATAGAAAGATAACCATACACAATTGCACAATAACACAAGATATGTTGACTAGGGAACCTCTTGAAAAGAGTAAACCCCGGTGGGAATGATGCCCACAAAATGATGCACTAATATGAAAGTTCCTTGTTAGAGGATGGACCCTATTAGGAGTCTTATGAAATACATTTAGTACATATAAATCCCTGTTAGGAGATTTTGAATCCCTGTTAAAAGATTCTAACCCGGTTAAGAGTTTATGGAAGACAGAAGGACCCACTGCCCAAACAGCTTCAAGGCAACATCTCTGAACCCACTGTCCAAAAGATCTTAGAATTATTCAATAGAACAATATGAAATATATTACCTCCTTCACATTGTGCCAAAATTGTACTCTCTGCTACACAAGATCACAATTCTAGATCTCTGTACTCACAAGTCTTCCTTCATCACTGAATTAGCTCTTTTCTTCACTTCATGCATATATTCGCATCTCAACCTTCATAGTGCATACTGCAACAAGGAAAAAATTCCTTCTTATATACCAAACTCAAATAATTACAAATGAGTTGGTCCTCAATTACAAAATAATAAATTCTACATGCTACACACAAAATTTCACATAAAACTGTCGGCTTCCAGATACTGTAACTTTCTCCAAACATATCTTCGAAGTTTGCACTATGAACCACATCATCATTAATGAGTCTCCAACATCCCTTTAATTGCACAAAATCAGATTCCATCCCAGGTAAGAGATATCCTCCGATTTTTGAAAATCGCTTCACAGAAACACTGTCTAAACACTGCTTTCACCAAAATGCTCAGAACTCTCATAAATGAATGAATTTCTTTTTGTGTTGTTAACCATAGGTTAATAACACACCAAAGAACATACCATCAACTGCACAAAAGCCAATCTGCAATACAACATGTGTGCAAAACAAAACTATACCTACTTTCCTGCTGATATCCAGAATATCATTGTGTTGACATCAATGACAATCCAAGTCATGAATGCAACAACAACTACTACAGAATGACTGCCAAAATACTTTGCATTCATTCCTAAAAATCTCCCCCATTGGCATTGATGGCAACATAGATGAAAAACATCCAATGTTCCAAAAATCCAATACTGCAACATCACTGCAAAATATCAAATTAAATCTTGCTTCGTTTTCCTATTCAGCTCTCTCATACAATCCACAATGTTTTTCATGTATATATCTCCCCCATTGACATCAATGACAGAAATTCCATCACTAAGTCAACAAAAACTTAATGTCAAAATACACTTTTTAGAAAAAATACAATAACAAGAGTCCTCATGACTCAGCTCATAAACTCCCCCATAGAGGAACTTCCAACATCCAATCCAGAAGAAAGATAGGGCTCATATACCACTGGACGAATGCAATCATCTGCATCAATTCTCAAAAATAGGTTGGGGCATAACCCCAAGCATACCTCTCAGATACACAAATGTATCGTTAGGTAAAGGTTTTGTAAATATATCTGCTATCTGTTCCTTTGTGCTTATGTACTCCAATCTTACTTCTTTTTCTACAACTTTCTCTCTTACAACATGATACTTGATCTCAATATGTTTAGTCTTAGAATGTAAAATAAGATTTTTTGACATACTCACTGTACTGGTGTTATCACAATGTATAAAAATAGGCTCATCAAACTTTATTCCAATATCCTTCAACATCTGCTTCATCCAAATAATCTGATTACAATTATTTGTTGCTGCAACATATTCTACTTCTACTGTACTTTGTGAAGTACAATTCTACTTCTTACTTAACCAAGAGACCAATTTTCTTCCAAGAAAAAAGGCTCCACCACTGGTGCTTTTCTTGTCATCAACGCTATCTCCCCAATCTAAATCAGTATAGGCACATAAAGTAAAATCATTAGAATTCTCATACCATAATCCATAATCCATTGTTCCTTTCAGATATCTCAGTATCCTCTTTACTGCTGCATAATGTGATTCTCTAGGTTCTTCTTGAAATCTTGCTACAATCCCAACTGAATGTGCTATATCAGGTCTTCTATGTGTCAAGTACTGCAATCCTCCAATCATAGATCTGTATTTTTTCTGCTCAACTGCTGGTGTCTCATCTTTGCTAGATAACTTATGTCCAGTTACCATAGGTGTTCCAACAGGTTTAGAATCTTTCATTCCAAATCTTTTCAATAAGTCATTCAAATACTTAGTCTGACTTACAAATATACCTTCCTCTCTTTTTGTTATCTGCAATCCCAAAAAATATTTCATTTATCCAATCATGCTCATCTCAAATTCAGTCTTCATTTCATCTGCAAATTTGTCACTAGCTTCATCTTCTCCTCCAAAGATAATATCATCAACAAATATAACTATAACCAACAAACCATTCTCAATTTCTTTTGTGTATAAGTTACTATCTGCTGTTCCTTTTCAAAATTCCAATTTCAATAAATACTTATCCAATCTTGCATACAAGGTTCTAGGTGCTTGTTTTAATCCATATAAAGCTTTCTTTAACTTACATACCATATCTCCTTCTTGTGTCAAAGGAAAACCTTCAAGCTGCTCAATGTAGACTTCTTCTTCCAATTCACCATTCAAAAATGTTGATTTCACATCCATCTGATACACTTTGAATTTCTTGTAAGCTACATATGCTAGAAACATTCTCACTACTTCAAGTCTGGCCACAGGTGCAAAAGTTTCTTCATAGTCAAATCCTTCTTGTTGTGAATATCCTTTACATACCAATCTTGCTTTGTTTCTTATCACTTCTCCTTGTTCATTCATCTTGTTTCTGAATACCCACTTTGTTCCAATCACATTCTCGTCTTCAAGTCTAGGGACCAATTCCCATGTCTTGTTTTTTTCAATCTGCTCCAGTTCTTCTTTCATAGCATTAATCCAATGTTCATCTTCACAAGCTTCATTAGTATTCTTAGGTTCAATTTGAGAAATCAAACATAAATGTACCTTATTTCGAGTCAAAACTCCTCTGTCTAAACTTCCAATAACTTGCTCAATAGGGTGATGTCTTGAAATATACCTGTTAGGTGTCATAGTTACTGATCTTGTTCTGGCTATAGATTCTTCTCTGCTTTCTTCTCTGTTTTCTTCTCTGTTTTCTTCTTTGTTTTCTTCTTTGTTTTCTTCTCTATTTTCTTCTCTATTTTCTTCTCTGTTTTCTTCTCTATTTTCTTCAGTATGACTTTCATTCAGCAAATCACTGTTAGTTTCAAAAAATAATTCTACATTTTCAATGTTAGGCTGAGGTTGTGCTTCTCCATCAGATTCATAATCAAGCATTCTTTCTTGAATTTTAAACTTCTCATCAACTTTTACATTTGCACTTTCAACAATAGTCTTAGTTCTTTTGTTATAACATCTATATGCTTTGCTTTTTAAAGAATATCCAAGAAATATTCCTTCATCACTTCTAGGATCAAATTTTCCTATATCATCATCTCTCTTTATATAACATTTACTTCCAAAAATTCTAAAATACTTAACTGAGGGTGCATGTCCAAACCATAATTCATAAGGTGTCTTGTTTGTATCTACTCTGATTTGTACTCTGTTCATAGTGTATACTGCTATGTTCACTGCTTCTCTCCAAAAAGTCTTAGCCAAATCATTTTCAAACAACATAGCTCTTGTTGCTTCAGTTATTGACCTGTTCCTTCTTTTTGCAATACCATTTTGTTCTGGTGTTCTAGGGGCTGAAAGTTGTCTCTTAATACCATTCATTTCACAAAAGGTGTTAAACTCTCTAGATGTAAATTCACCACCTCTATCAGATCTTAGACACTTAATCTTCATTCCAGATTCATTCTCAATTTTTCTTTTCATGATCTTAAATTTATCAAATGCTTCATATTTTTCTTTCAAAAATGCAATCCACATCATCCTTGTAAAATCATCAAGAAGAATCATAAAATACCTTTCTCCATAGAATCCTCTAGTCCTAGTAGGACCACTCAAGTCTGTATGAACAATCTCTAGCTTCTCTGTCGATGTGAACTTCTTATTGGGAAATGAACTCCTTTTCTGCTTTGCCATCATACATTCTTTGCAAATCATGTTAGTAGGTTTCATAATTCTAGGTAAATCTCTTACCGCAAGTGTAGTGCTCACCTTGACAATATTATCAAAGTTTATATGACAAAACCTTTTATGCCATAACCAACTATCATCAATCTTAGTTATCAAACATGTCATCTCAGTAGGATTCAACTGAAATACATTACCTTTGGTTCTGGATCCTTTTCCAATCAGGTTTCCATCTTTATCTTTTATCACACAAGTTTTCTCAGCAAACCAAACTTGATAACCCTTATCAGCCAATTGTCCAACGCTTAGTAGATTATGTCTCAATCCATCAACAAAGTAAACATCATCAGTGTTAGTCTTTCCATCAAGAGTAATAGATCCTATACCCTTAATCAAACAAGGTGCATTATTACCAACCCTAACAATTCCTCCATCATAATTATCTAACTTAACAAACTTTCTTTTATCTCCAGTCATATGATGTGAACAACCACTGCCTATAATCCAATCAAATTTATTTTCAACTTGAGAAACTAATACTTTTTCTTCCCTTTTATCAGATTCATAACTTTCTTCTTTAATTGCTACAAATCCTATTTCCTCAAAGTTATCATTATCACTGTCATTTAAATGTCTTTCAATTCCTACTTCAAGATCTTCATCATTTGCATAATAACATTCTTTAGATCTCCTAGGTTTAAAGTTGCTTCTATACTTCTTAACTCTTTTAGGACATTTAGATGCAAAATGACCATATTCTTGACAAGTCCAACATTTAAAGATTTTCTTACCATCTGGTTCTCTTTTTACAAGTAATGCAATACCTTCTTCAATCTTCTTATCTTCCTCAGATTTAGATCTGCTACTGCTGGCATAATCTCCATTCACACTAGTACTTCTTGTAGGTCTAATGTTAAGAGCACTGAATGTTGTTTCCATTCTAGGTAGCTCTCTTGATAATCTCAAGTTCATCTCTGTTGTTTCTAATCTTCCAAGAAGAGTCTCTCTTGAAAAGTTTGATGTACAAGGTATCACTTGTTCAATCATCTGTGTTGTCTGCTTGAATACTGGTGTCAATGTTCTCAGAATTTTCCATATCACTTCATTCTCTATCTTATCACCTCCACAAGAATTTATTCCTATTACAATCTCAAACATCCTACCAATATAGCTTCTAATAGATTCATCTTCCATCATTCTGATATCTTCAAATGCACAAATCCAATTATGTAATCTAGCCTTCTTTGCATGTTCATCACCTTCAAAAGTAGAATGTAAAGCTTTCCAAATTGCATGAGATGTTTTCAAACATCTTACCTGACTATATTCATTCTCTGGTAGTGCTGACAAAAGTGCTTCTCTTGCAAGTATGTTACACATGAATAGATCTAGTTCATCTTTAGTTCCTGCCTCTAGATTGTCTTCCTCAATGATAGTCTTCTCATTCTTTGTAATCAACCAATAACTTGGTCCTAAACACAATAGATAAGTCTTCATCTTTTCTTTCCAGCTGTCAAAATTTATTCCATCAAACTTAGGACTTTCTTTTTTGAAATTCACCATGGATCTCCTTAAGTTGTTAAACTTTTCTTTCAAGGACCTGCTGCTCTGATACCAATTGTTAGAAAGTAAAGATCCCCAAGATAACTGAGAGGGGGGGGGTGAATTATTTATTTGATAATTTAACCATTCAACTACTTTAAACAATATAATTAATGTACTAATCAACCATAGAAAGATAACTATACACAATTGCACAATAACACAAGATATGTTGACTAGGGAACCTCTTGAAAAGAGTAAACCCCAGTGGGAATGATGCCCACAAAATGATGCACTAATATGAAAGTTCCTTGTTAGAGGATGGACCCTATTAGGAGTCTTACAAAATACATTCAGTACATATAAATCCCTGTTAGGAGATTTTGAATCCTTGTTAAAAGATTCTAACCCGGTTAAGAGTTTATCGAAGACAAAAGGACCCACTGCCCAAACAGCTTCAAGACAAGATCTCTGAACCCACTGTCCAAAAGATCTTAGAATTATTCAATAGAATAATATGAAATATATTACCTCCTTCACACTGTGCCAAAACCGCACTCTCTGCTACACAAGATCACAATTCTAGATCTCTGTACTCACAAGTCTTCCTTCATCACTGAATTAGCTCTTTTCTTCACTTCATGCATATATTCACATCTCAACCTTCATAGTACATACTGAAACAAGGAAAACATTCCTTCTTATATACCAAACTCAAATAATTACAAATGATTCGGTCCTCAATTACAAAATAATAAATTCTACATGCTACACACAAAATTTCACATAAAACTGTCGGCTTCCAAATACTGTAACTTTCTCCAAACATATCTTCAAAGTTTGTGCTATGAACCATGTCATAATTAGTGAGTCTCCAACATCCCTTTAACTACACAAAATCAAATTCCATCCCAGGTAAGAGATATCCTCCGATTTCCAAAAATCGCTTCACAGAAACACTGTCTAAACACTGCTTTCACCAAAATGGTCATAACTCTCATAAATGAATGAATTTCTTTTTGCACTGTTAACCATAGGTTAATAACACACCAAAGAACATACCATCAACTACGCAAAAGCCAATCTACAATACAACATATGCGCAAAACAAAACTGTACCTACTTTCCTGCTGATATCCAGAATATCACTGTGTTGACATCAATGACAATCCAAGTCATGAATGCAACAACAACTGCTACAGAATAACTACCAAAATAATTTTCATTCATTCCTAACAAGTCTATCATGATAAATGTACTAAAAGAGGGTGCTAAACTTATCAAGATGGAAGTGCTTCCATTTTAAGATGATACATCGAGAAACCTGTCAAAACCCTAATATGTATTCTCCTCCTCATCGGCAAGGGCTAGCAACCAACAAGCTACAAGTATTATCCCCAAGCAAGAATTTTTCTTACCCAAGAGTTTTTCCCAAGACGCTCTCACAAAGAAAGCATGAGCATAATCCAACAATGCACCCTCAACACTCTGAAGTCATCCAGGAGAAGGAACTCTACTCCCCCCCGCATCGCAGATCCCCCATGATGGTATATTCTCCCCCCCACAGAAGATCTCACTCAGGTAACCCTAGGATCAACCCACATTCAACTAAGATTCTCTCTCCTTCTCATATATATTAATATTTCTAACCCTAATAAAGAGAATTCTCAGGTAAAAAATCATTTCCAGAAAGAGTTAGTTATCAATAACAATATCACTAATAATATGCAGAGGATGTGTGTGAAGTTTGGTTTTTTTTGTAGATGGTTCGGCATCGAGGCATCCCCAAAAACAACAGCAAGATGGATCAAGAAACAACTAGTCTCAAAGGTATGCATTACAATCATCTCAAATAAATTTCTCTATGTTGATTGCACCAACATTGCATTAAAGGCTAAACTAATGAAGGAAGGCCTTCCTAAATTTAGGAACATAGGCTTCCATATCCAGGACTGGTCTGCCTTCTTCAACCCTCAAAAATTAGAAAATTTTATGGTAGAGAAAGCTATTAAATTGAAAAACCTTCCTATTGAACTCTCGGATACAGATTTGCTTAGAACTATTGGGAATTGTCTAGGGAAATTTGTGGGGTTTATAGATTTAGATAAGAATTATGCTGAGAAGATTATCATAGTTAAAATGGATCTGAATGATCCTTTAGATTTTTCTTTAAAGATTAATTGTAGAAATGGGGTAGCTCACATCTATCCTGAGATTATTGATGGGGATTTTGTAGAAGAGAATGATGATGAGAGATCAGAAACAACTGAGCTTCTCACTGAAATAGAGATCCAATCCCTTGGAAATTCTTTACCAATCTTAGATTCATCTTATTGGAATATACCATTGGAAAACAATCCCCTACCTATGAAGTCATCACCAGCAAAAGGAGCTCTCAAGGAAATTCAATATAGCTTGCCCCCCCATCCTGTGAAGAAGGCATTAGAGGAACAAAGGAAACCCAATCCCTTTGTTTCTTTTAATATAGACTCAAGGGGCTTCCATCTGACAGAAAAGGATCTAGCCTTCAAGGTTAGTCATCCCCCCTCTCCCAGTAAGAAAGCACCTCCTTCTCACCAAGCCCTATTCAATCAGATACTCACATCTCAGGAAGCGATGGAACCAACCCTTCAGCCTGACAAGAACCCCTCTATAGAGACCATTTCTTCCACAACAACTTCACCCCAAGCTTCATCTCCAGTTCAAATTTTAATGCAGCACCCTGTATCTCTGCTTCAGAACCCAAAACATTTATTCACACTGGCAGTAGAATCTCAGGAAGAGGTAGAAAAATCTATCCCTGTAACAGAGCCAAATAACAACCTGCTGGAATATAATTAGTCAAAGGAAACTCCCATTAAGGAAAAGTTGTCCTTAGAAATAGATAGAGTTTAGGAGGAAGTGAATACAATAGCAAACTATATGGGTGAATCCTTAACAAATGAACTAATGGATCAACTACTAAATGAAATTTTTGATGAAGGGGAACTAGAACTTCAAAAGAAGCTACTCATTGAGGGTATCAACTCAAATACTAATACCAAAGAAGGCTCTATAGAAGAATTAATGGTTGAACTCAAAGAAAAGGAAATTGAGGATCAAGATACTCTTGGCATTGCTTTCCTCAGTGTAGGAAGGAACTCCCCAAACTATGCAAAAGTATCAAAAAAAAGGGGCAGGAAGCCCAATGCAGAATTAAGGGATTTAGTAGGAGAGGCTAAAGTTTAGGTGAAAATAACATCAATTAAGTATGCAGGGAAGGGGAAGAACCTTCCCAAGGAGCCATGAACCTTCTCTCGTGGAATGTTAGGGGCATGAATACCCCTAACAAGCAGCATATAGTCAAACACTACATTAAAGTTCATAACCCAGATATAATGTTAATATAGGAAACCAAACTAGATAATAAAGAAATGGATAACTTCAAAAAAAAAGGTAGGTTTTAGACTTATTGAGGCATCAAATGCTACAAGAGCTTCAAGAGGCCTAGCCTTCATTTGGAATCCCAGACACATTGTAATAGACATTCTAGAAAAGAGACGATACTGGATGGTAGGTCAAGTTAAGGACTTTAGGAATAACCTTACCTTTAATCTTATTAATATATATGGTCTGATAAAAAATAAAGAGAAACTTCAAGTATGGCAAGAAATTGAATCCTTTATGAGTCTTAAGATTGAGGAACTCTACTTTTTAGGAGGTGATTTCAATGTAATCTCTAAACTCTTAGAAAAAAGAGGGGGAGCAAAGTCTCTACCTATAGATGCCGAAGACTTCAACCTTTGGAAGGAGAGAAATTATCTCTTATAAATCCCAACAAAAGACAACTCCTTCACATGGAACAATAGGAGGAAGAGATTTTGCAACATCTCAGAAAAGTTAGACAGATTCTTCCTTAAGGGAAGTTTGACTGAACACGAGTTTTCTGTTGAAGCCAAAATTCTATCAGTTTTAGGTTCAGACCATTATCCGATATCTCTAAACTTACTCACACACTCTAAACCAAAGAAAAGCTCCTTTAAGTTTGAACAGGCTTGGCTTAGAGATCCAAACATTTTGAATCTTCTTGAGACATGGTGGTTAGAACCTAATTTTTCAGGATCTAGAATGTATATAGTAGTAAACAAACTAAAATGGATTAAGAGGAAACTATTGGAATGGAATTCATCTAAGTTTGGAAACATTTTTTAATCAAAACTACATTTGGAAGAGGAACTGAATGCGGTCAATACACAAGTTATTCAAGAAGGAATGATTGAAGAATTGTACCTAAGAGAGAAAGTTCTGCGTAAGGAATATGAAGAAGTCTTGCAAGAGAAGAATTATTTTGGAAACAAAAATCAAGGGAAACATGGTTAGAAGCAGGAGATAGGAATACAAAATTCTTTCACAACAGCACGAAACAAAGAAAAAATTTGAATAGAATATCAAACATCACCACCAAGGTGGGAGTTACAATTGATGACCCAAAGGATATAGCCCTAGAAGTAGTCGATTTATTTGATTAGATTTTGAATAATAGGGAGAGTTCAAACTTAGCAAGTCAAGCATAAATGCTTAAAGATATACCCAAAATTATCAATAAACAACACAACAAAAGGCTAACGAATAAATTTATAGAAGATGAAGTCAAAAATGCTCTCATGCTCATGAACCTGGACAAAGCACCAGGACCAGATGGCTTCTCAGCCATTTTCTTTCAGAAATGTTGGCACTTTGTAGGCAAGGAAGTCACGAAAGCTTTAGAAGGAGTTAGAAATTCTAGGAAAATTCTAAAAGAAGTAAATAATACTTTTATTGCCCTTATCCCTGAAAAGGAAAAACCCTCAAATCTTAATGACTATAGACCAATAGCACTTTGTAACACTTTATATAAACTCCTCACAAAAACTCTCTCACTCAGACTTCAGAAACTCCTCCCACTTATCATTAGCGAAGAACAGACTGGTTTTGTACCAGGTAGATCCATCTTTGATGGGGTTATCATAGCTCAAGAAGCTATCCATTCAATTCAAAAAAATAAAAATCCAAGCATGCTCATTAAGCTAGACATCAAGAAAGATTACGATAAGGTGGATTGGAGATTCCTATGCAAATGTCTAGAAGCATTTGGATTTTCTAAGAGTTGGATTAATCTAATTTTTGAATGTATCTCTACCCCAATGGTCTTTGTACTTGCAAATGGTACCCCATAAGGCTTTTTTAACATATCTAGAGGTTTAAGATAAGGAGACCCTATATCCCCCTTTTTATTCATCATTATGGCCGAGGCCCTAAGAAGAACTATAACTACTAAAAAAGAAAGAGGAAATATAGCAGGAATTACCATAACCAGCCAATTAGACCCTACAACACATCAACACTTTGTAGATGACACTGCTTTACGGGTCCAGTAATAGGAAGGAAGCTAATGTCTTTAAAAATTTTTTGAAAACATACACAAAGGCCTTAGGACAAGAAATCAACCTGAATAAATAAAAAATCTTCTTCTTCAACATGGACACAGGAACTGAGAAGGACATATGTAGGACCCTCAACTTCAAACTTGGTAAGCTCCCATGTATATACCTAGGCCTCCCCCTAGTTAAAGATCAAAGAGAGACAAACATCTAGGATCCTATCATCAACAAAATCAAGGACAAGATGAATTCCTGGAAAGGCAGATGGCTATCCTCTGCCAGGAGAGTAACCATGGTAAGATCCGTCTTGTCGACCATGCCAACATATCAATCCTCTTGCATTCACCTTCCATCCAATAAGAAAAAGGAGATCATTAAACACCTAAGAACTTTCCTATGGCAAGGGTGTAATGAAAAAAAGAAAATCCCCCTTATCTCATGGGAGAATTTATGCAAGCCTAAAACCGAAGGTGGAGTGGGACTCAAGAACTTGGAAGATCATGGGAAGGCCCTGGGTGTGAAGTTAATTTGGAGGCTTTATAGGAACTCGAAGGCTAAATGGGTCCAAATCCTCATTCATAAATATCTTCAAAGAAAAGATCCCTCCAGTATTTTTATAGAAGCGTCCCCTCCCAAAGGTTCCAAAATTTGGAATTTCATGGTGAATTGCAGATATATTATTAGGGAAAAACTCACCTAGAACCCGAGTTTAGGAGAGAATGTTTTTTTGGGATGACTCTTGGGGTGGTTATGAGACCCTATCCAAATCCTTGGATAACACCACCCTCATAAATACCCTCAAGGAGAAAATAGGTGTACACCTCAGGGATTATATTAAAGTCAACGGAACGAAATGGGAATGGAAATCATTGGAGGGATAGGGCATTTCAGCAATAAATGAATTAAGAATCACTAAAATCCTTAACAAAAGGAAGCTTGTTTTAAGAACTGTTGAAGATACACTTGTTTGGGATGGTTCAAAGACAGGGGAATACAACACCAAAGATGGGTATAATCTCATCTCTCAAAACTACAATCGTCCCAAAACTATCCTACCTATCAACCTTTGTTGGAATAAAAATTGTCTCCCTAAAGCAGGTTTTTTCACATGGCTTACCCTCAACTATAAAATTTTAACAACAGATAGATTAAAAAAACTAGGGTTTTATGGTCCGAGTAGGTGTGTCCTCTGTGAATCTAGTGAACAAGATGTAGATCACCTATTTCTAAATTGCCCTTATGCAAATAAATGTTGGATATGGCTAGTTGGTAACTTGGGCTAGTCTTCAGCCTTCCCAAATTCCCTTCTAACAATGCTACAAGCGTGGCCAGCCTTAAAAAAAGATAGCATCTATGCAAACCTTTGGATCTCCTCCCCCTCAATTTTGATCTGGGAGTTATGGAAAGAACACAATAGAAGGATATTTAAGGAAGAGAAATTAGAATGGAAACAACTCTGCAATAAGATCGAGGCAAGCATCATAGAAAACTCTAATTGTAGAATATCTAAGTGTCAAGATACTAATTTGGTCATGAGCCATTGGGATGGGAAAATGCGAGGCAAATGGATAGGTCTCTCCCTTCCCCCTTTTATAGGTTTTGGAAATAACACTATGGCCTCCAAAAGAGCTGAGTGTAAACAGAGACCCCCGAAAGAAGGATGGTTTAAACTAAAATTTGATGGGGCCTTGAGAGGCAACCCAAGGGTTGCAGGTATTGGTTGTAGCATTCACAATGAGGAAGGGAAGGAGATTGCTAAAATAGCGGAACCCATAGGAATAGAGACCAATAATTGGGCTGAACTCTTCCCATTGGTCCAAGGTCTGAATAAATGTGCTTCATTGGGACTCAAATTCCTAGAAATAGAAGGGGACTCAGCAATCATTATCAATGCGCTAAGGAAAGGAACAACCCCCAACTGGAGACTCAATTCACTTCTTTCACAAGCATTATCCCTTTGCGGCTCCTTTAAGGAAATCTCCATCAACCACATTTATAGAGAAGGGAATAGGCGAGTTGATGAATTGGCTAACTTAGGGGTTGACTTAGACTTTACTCTCCCCTCTCCTAAAATACCACAAGAGGCCTTCAAGATACTTCCTTGAGTTTTAATTTCTTAACCTCTAGCAATCCTCACTAATTTAGGATTAAAGCTTGGGACTTAAGTAAATTTAATTTAATAATAAAAGCTAAAAAGCTAAATACCTATAGAATTACTAAACCTTCATCCCTCAATTAAAACTCTCTTGATATTATAGGATTTTTCTTTTGAAAATCTGCAAGTACTATGCCTCACTTGTAGACCTTATATAAGCAAGCTACTTATAAGGGCACATGGCACACAACTAGTCACCACCAATCCAAGCAAGTACTCCTCATGAATTAATAGGCATCATTACATCTCGCCTCTCCTCCCTAGCACAAAGATCCAAACCTTTCCTGCATTCAGAGCAATAAGGGAGACAACTATCTTTTAATGGCAAGTACTCATTAATTATGTATAGTTAGCATCAGCACTCTCACATGTTCAATCTCTCTCCAAAATAATGAGATGCTCATGAGTATTTATCGTTCATCAATTGATTAAAAAGGAAACAAACTTGAAGATAGGTAGCAATATTGCATTAGGTGGATAAACTTAGGACTGGTTCTGCAAGCTAGATGGAAACCAGGGTGGTCACCTTTCACAAAAAGAAAATGCGACAAATAGCATTTCAGGGTCGAGTGAGGCCAGAGAGGTGGAATCAAATCCTCAAGCCCCTCTTAGACATAGTCCATAGAGCCCTTATTAGAGGACTTGGAGAAGAATACTTTGACAATGATTTCTCTGTCAGGGTTAATGGGCATGTGGTTGGCCTTTTTCTAGCTCTAGCAATCTTTAATGGGACTGAGAAGGAAAGGGTTATCGAGGTAGCTAAAGAAATCTTTAAAGATGAAATCTTGGGAGGTTTAGAAAAGGCAGTTTTCAGCATTAATAGAGACCTCACAATTTCGTTCCCAGAGCTATACATGAAAAAGGACTTGAAGGAATTTCCTTCCATCCCCAACTTCCAATGGCTACCTATCTTATTTCTCAAGGATGAAGAAACATTTGATATAGTGTGGCCTTCAATGAGGAAGAATTTGGACTTTCTCATTGCTACAGTCCTCAAGGAAGAGGTGGATCTAGATGAAGTCCTAGACTACTGGTGGGTGGAGGGCTTCAAAGTGCCAATTGAAATGGACTTGGAATCATCTAGCAACATAAGGGTCATTGCTCCTCTGGTCAAGCGATCATCTATGGATTACAAAGCAAAAAAGGAAGAGATCATCATTCTGCAGAGGAAGGACGCCTCCTGGAGTTGCAACATTGTCTGTAAAGACTCAACTGAAGATTAAGGTGGAAGAATATAGTTAATAGATTCTCATGAACTTTCATAAGTGAAGTTTTTTTTATGTAAATAGGTTATTATGGTATAATTATGTTTTATGGAAAGACAATAGCTGCAATGGACTGACTATGTTTAAATTTTAAAGAGCTATAGTATAAGTTTTATAAGCTTTGTCTATCGACTCTTGGATGTTACCAATATATTTCACCTTGGATACAGTGTAGTACTTCTAAAGAATATTTCTTTGCAATAACAATGTAAACCTCATTAGAGGGTTAAGGATATTCCAAGAACTAGCGATTTCTTCACCACACGGGCCTATCAGAAAAGGAGACCCTGGAACCCAATACTAATTTGTTAATGAATCATGGCCCCTGACTTCAGACTAAGGTAGAATTTTCCCTTTCTTTGAATCCATTATTTACACATATACAAGGAATTTTGCTAGCATATTTTAGAATTTATATTTTTTTCCACTTTATAGGCTTAACCTCTATTTGTCGGGCTTCCCAGGTTTAGCAGGATATTTCTATCTAGTCAGAGGATCACATTCTTACCCAGATGGATCAT